>WOXC01004958.1:0-331973 GCA_011680675.1 Gymnobelideus leadbeateri
GAGCCGAGCCCAGGTCCGCTTGAGCCGAGGTTTTAGCCCCAGGGCGGCAGGGCCAGCAGCCGGCTGGAGGAACCCCAGAACACCAGGAGCTGTGGCGACTCTAGAATTATCAACATAGACATGCCTAGGACAAAGTAAGAGGTTAGTGTCCTATGGACTTTGGGACCAGTATTCAGGGAATGCGTCGGCTCCCTCCCCTGGGGGCTAGAAGCCGCTGAGGACAAACGCCATTTTGTAGTTTTCAGAGGCAGCTCCAGCTCCTGGCCTGCAAATCGTAGGGAGATCCAGCGATCAGTCTTGGGGGGTAATTGCTCTTGCTTTAACCTCCCTGGAGCTGGATTGTGATCTAGAGTGGAAGTCATGGGTGGGTTTACAGCTTGCCAGAAACGGAAGTTGCCTCCCACACGTTCGGGACGAAAATTCCTCTATCTGGCCTTAAAGCCATAGTGTGGCAACAAGCCCAAAAGTCAAGTAATTAAGTGGCAACATGCCAAGGCAAAGGAAACAGAAAAATGCAACCTAGACTCCTATTTTGGGGGCATAGAGCGGGAAAAGGACTGTGAGGTCAGAAGTCCTGCTCCAAAAGCCCCAGGGAAAACATGAGCGGGTTGCAGGCCATAGAGGACCTTAAGAAGGACTTTAAAAATCAAATAAGAGAAGTGGAGAAAAAATTGGAAAGAGAAATGAGAAGGATGCAGGAAAAGTATGAAATGAGGGTCAACAGCCTGACTGAGGAAAACAACACCTTAAAAAATAGACTAACTCAAATGGCAAAGGAGGCCCAAAAGGGCAATGAGGAGAAGAATGCCTTAAAAAGTCGAATTTGCCAGATGGAAAAAGAATCTCAAAAGTTCACTGAAGAGATTCATTCCTTCAGAGTGAGACTGGAGCAAATGGAAGCTAATGACTTTATGAGAAATCAAGATGCTGTTAAGCAGATCCAAACAAATGAAAGACTAGAAGGCAATGTGAAATATCTCATGCGAAAAACCACTGACCTGGAAAATAGATCCAGGAGAGACAATTTAAAAATTATTGGACTACCTGAAAGCCATGATCAAAGAAAGAACCTAGAAATCACCCTTCAAGAAATTCTCAAGGAAAACTGCCCTGATGTTTTAGATCCAGAGGGCAAAATAGAGGTTGAAAGAAGCCACCGATCACCTCCTGAAAAAGACCCCAAAAAGAAAACTCCCAGGAATATTATAGCCAGGTTCCAGAATCCCCAGATCAAGGAGAAAATACTACAAGCAGCCAGGAAGAAACAATTTCAATATT
This sequence comes from Gymnobelideus leadbeateri, assembly GCA_011680675.1. Lineage (NCBI taxonomy): Eukaryota > Metazoa > Chordata > Mammalia > Diprotodontia > Petauridae > Gymnobelideus > Gymnobelideus leadbeateri. Next base: position 1,279 of record WOXC01004958.1, read on the forward strand.
GTGGAAACACAATCAGAATAGCCCAGGACCTGGCAGCTTCTACACTGAGGGATCTAAAGGCATGGAATATGATATTCCAGAGGGCAAAAGAACTGGGAATGAACCCAAGGGTCACCTACCCAGCAAAACTGAATATTTTGTTTCAGGGGAAAATATGGTCATTCAGTGGAATAGAGGACTTTCAAGAATTCTTGAGGAAAAAACCAGAATTGAATAGAAAATTTGACACCCAGACACAAGAAGGAAGAGATGCCTGAGAAGGTAATCAGGGAAAAGAAATCAAAAGGAACTTATCAAAGTTGAACTATTTACATTCCTACATGGAAAAGCAATAACTGTGACTGATGATATCTTTCTCACTATGAAAATAATGGAAGAAGGGGGTGTGGTCATATGAATACATATGTGAATGTGTGTGTATATGGTTACAGTTATATATGGATAGAGGGCATAGGTTGAATTTGTTGGGAAGGGAGAATACTCAAGGGATGAAATTATGAGGTGAGAGAGGAAAGTGGCAAGAGGAGATGGGGAGAGACAGGGTAGGGTAAACTATCCCATGCAGAAGAAGCAAGGGGAAGTGGTTGCAAAGGAGGGGGAGAATAAGGAAGGCTAAAAAGGCAAAACCACATTCACATTGAATTTGGTTCAGGGAGAAAATGACATACATACTAAATGGGATATCTCAACCTGCAGCAGGATAGGGGGAAGGGGGATGAGAGGAGGGATGATGGATGGGAGGGCATCCTTGGGGTGAGGGGAGGTTGGAAGTACCCACTATAGAAGAGGGACAGGATCATGTAGGGAATGGACCAGGTGAGGGGTGGGATGAGTGGGAGGGAGCCTTGTACAATATATCTACTATGATAATGTTTTGCATAGCTAGACATGTACAACATATACTGAATTACTTATCTCCCAAGAGGGAATGGGTGACAAGGGAGGAAGGAAATGGATCTGAAATTTGAGGTCGTAACATTAAATGTTTCAAACATATATAAATACTATTATTAATACTCTTTTGCTTGTAATAGGGAGATAAGATGTGCAGGCATTGGGACACAAAGACTCACCTTCCTCTAATGGAAAAGTCGATGGGGGTATGGGAGAGAGCAGATTGGAGGAAGCGATATCTTGTGGGACTACTATTCTGGGAGGTTGGGTAGGGGAATAATGGGGGGGGAATGATTGTAACTCAAAATCTGTGGAAATGAATGATGTAAAACAGAAGTTAATAAAGCATTTGTTTAAAAAAAAAAGTGTTCCATTATTGATGTTGCTAGGATCATAGACTTAAAACAAGAAGGAATTTTAGGCAGGGAGGCCACTTAATTCTTGAATTAAAATCAAGGGCCTGGGATCTATACATATGGGGAAATGAGTAGGGGTAGGAGAAAGCTCATCTCTGGGGCTAGAGAGCCTACGTTCTTTCTAGATTCACCCCTTTCTTTTGACTCAGAGTTGAGACCCATAGAATCAGAGAATGCCATAGACTAACCAGTGATGAGGCTGGGCCTCAGACTGGCCATCTGACTCCAGGTCTCCTGGCTCTCTCCACACTACTACACCACCTAGACCTGTCTACTACCCAGCCCCAGCCCTCAGGTAAAGAAGTCAAAGACTCTAAAATCCCCAAGGAGGCATGAGCCCTCTAAGGAGATCTTGAGGCACCCAGACAAGGCACTCTGTTAACACAGCATGCCTTCCGTGAAGCACTCTGGCTATTGTCCCTCAACTCAGAACAGGACCTATCTTCCTATCTGGTTCTCTGCCCCTATCCTGGCTTACTGACCACACTTTACCAGCTCTTCTTTCTGTCACCAACTCCTAAACCCATGTCAGTGAGAGGTTTGGCCCTCACCAAGTGCCTTTTTAAGCACTGCAACCATCAACTCTGGCCTTTTACATGGTAGCTGTGCTTCTGAATTGTAGTCAACACTGGACCTATCTTTGTTACCTCTGTGACCTTGGGGAAGTCACAGCCTCTGAGCTTCAGTTTCCTCATCTGTAAAATGAGGAATTTGTCCCCTTGTGGTCTTGGAGCTATGATTCTGTGAACAACTCCCTGCTGGCCAATACTGACTACAAGCCCCAGTAGGGCCTACGGTCTCAAATCTCAGCAGGGTCTTGCTTGGGACACCTTAATTCAACGAGTAATAAAACTAGCATTTATTGAAAACCTACTATGTTCAAAGCACTGTGTCTGCTCATTCTGGGCAGTCAGATGATTATAATACAAAATGGAAAATGAAGCAATTCAAATGTGAAGCCACGTCCCAATTCTTCTAATCTAGTTCGCCTCCCACTGTTTGCAAGGCTCAGCATCAGGCCAAGTCAGGGGACGAGGACAAGAAAACCCAGGGAGAAAAAACAGGTTACTCTAGTTACTGTTAAAAGAATTGTGTGCAAAGGGCCAGTTTAAAGTTCACTTTTTATAATAGCTCCTCACACATCACGGCAGGTTTCTTCCCAGGCTCTCAAATCTCATTAAAAAAGCCACTAAAACGATCTCAATTTTCCTGACAGAGAATCAGAACCGCAAAGAGGTCACCTGGGGTCAGACTTGGAGCTCAGCACTTCCTCCTCTTCCTATAAGCCCACATCCCTTCTTGCTTGTTAATGCCATGGAGAGATCCGCCCCTTCTCCCTGGGCTCCATCCACACTTAATCAATTCCTGTGGCCACAGACAGACACAAATGCTGGGATCCAGGCCAGTCAGGAGACAGATCTGGGCCTGGGAGCCTCTGCTGACCTTCTCCTCTGGAGGCTGAGAAAGGCCTCTCTTAAATGCTGCATCATGTCCTCTGGATCTGGTGGAACCTCAAAGCCTTTCACTGAAGTCTCCCTAGGAGGTAAGGACCCAGAAGCCTCACCTCCCCTGTGGCTCAGGTTAAAGGAAAAGGTGATGGGGAATAAGGTTGAGCAAAGATCTGGCAAGAAGTGCACCTTCTGTGCCCTTTTAGCTGTACATCAGTTTCACTCAGCAATTGGGAATGCATAAGCAGGCCCTACCTGACCACTCTACATGATGAACAAGATTAAACAAATGCCATGGAATTTTCTCCATGGCCTGACATCAATATTCCCATTAGGTGAACCTCATGCATGGACACTAAGAAAGTTCAGGGCTTCATGAACATCTGAAGGGATGACCTTAGATTACAACCACTCCTATTTAATAGATGAAGAAATGGGGGCCAAGAAAATAGAAACTATTCGCCAAGATTACACAGCTCCTCATAGGCAAAACCAGCACTAGAACCCAGGTCTCCCAGTTCCTAGCCTGGGATTCTTCCCACCCCATCACAAAGTATGAGAGCAGACAAGCCTGCAAGATTGGCTCAATCAGCTCCCCCTTCATCTGAGATTGAACTAAGCCCAAGCTCACGTCTCTCCTTTTTTTGGGGGGAGGGGGTGACACTTCCTTCTCCCTTTCCCAACAGTAGGAGTTTGATCAGTCTGAGCCTAGTGACTGCAAAAGTTCCTACAGCCAGCTATCTTCAAACCACAATGTGGCTTGTTAGGAAGAGCCCTGGTCTCAGAAGTCAGGCTTCAAGTCTCAGTTCTTTACTATTTAGCAGTTAGATGACTGAGCACATCACATCCTTTCTCTGAGCCTTAATTTCTTCTTGTGTCAAATGGGGCTAATGATACTTGCCCTGTAAGCCACCAACCTTCACAGGATTGTTCTGAAGAAAACACATTTTAAGATGGAAAGTGCTGTAGAAATATAAGCCAATGGCAATGATTACAATTATCCCCGCATCTACCTTCACTACACCAAAGGGGTCCCAAATCCTTAACCAGAATTAATGCAGCAGGGGTGACTGCCATTTTGTGACCCCCCCAGAGCTCAGCACTCTTTTCATCTGAGAAAGGTCCCAGATATTAGGCAGCAATGGACCAAGCACCCGGATAGAACTACATCCACCATCTATTAATTAATGCTTGTTTCAGCCTGATGAATCCACTGACATCTCAGCAGCGGCGGCAGCAGCAGCAGCATCAGGGGATTCTCTGCAGACTACAGATTAACATTCAAATAAATAATAGAACGCTTCCTACCACCAGAGAAAAATGACTCTCCTTGCAGGAGCTTTTACCAAAAAGACAAAATGATCATTTTTCCTTTGCTGCCTTCTATTTTACACACACCTCCATTCAATCCAACAAATGCAAATTAAAGACCTGCTACATGTGGTCAAGGTGAGAAGCAGTAGGACTTCACAAAAAGAGGGCTGACCTGTCAGTCAGAAAGACTTGGACTCAAGTCCTATCTCTGACACATACTGGCTATGTGACCAGGGATAAGTCACTTAGTTTACTGGGTCCCCAAGCAACCCTCTAAGACTATGTTATAGAAGAGTTACCGATCTGCTTTGGTGGAGGGAGTCTGTATCCAAGGAGCTCCTTATATTGATATAATCACAATTCTAGACACCCCCACCCCAAATTGTTTATGGGGAGAGACAGGTTGCTAGATCATCCTGAAGTCTTTTCCATCTGTAACCTTATAATCCTGTAAACTACCCCATTCTGGAATCAGAAAGCACTATTCACTCTTCTCTAAAGATGTTCCCACGCTTCTCTGCCTCCCTACCTTTGCTGATATCATTACTTCCAATTAAGGTATAAATGGATAAGGTGCTGCACTTGGACTTAGGAAGTCATGGGTTCAAATCTTCCTTCAGACACTTAGTAGCTATATCATCCTGAGCAAGTCATTTAGTTTTTCTGTTCCTCAGTTTCCTAATCTGTAAAGTGAAAGATTTGGACTCAGTGGCATCTAAGGTCCCTTATAGCTCTAAATCAATGATTCTTGATTTCTGTACATTCCACAGACTATCCAAGCCTGCCAATCCAAGATTCAGTTCAAATGTTGAATTCTTTCCTGATTCTGACCCCATCCCCCAAGCTAGAAGAGTTCCATCCTTTCCATAAATTTGCAGCATCACTATTTCTTCTTTTATGACATATGGCTTTCCAATCATATGTTATAATGATCTGTGTCTTATCTACCCTTCTAAATTCAAGCCCCTTGAAGGCAAGCACCATATCTTACCTTATCTTCATATGTCTTACAACACTAAGCATAAGACTCTGCTCATAGCAAGGTATGAGGGCGGGCACTCTGTTCTGACCCCAAATCCCACCGTCTATTCTCCTTGAGATCTAATAAGCACAAGGAAGGGTCACACTCTGTGACATAGTAACTGGCTAGCTGTGTCCAAACTGAGATGGAAAACTCTATCTCTGGACTTACCCACAATGTTTACCTTTCTAAAGTGTCGGCACTTCAAGCTCCCACAAACACTGCCTGGCAACGTTATGTACCTAAGCATTTAGGAAAGGGAGCCCAGCTGGTGCAGAGGAGTTCCAGAGTATATCAAGGCTTTCAGAAACAGGCCTCTATGAACAGAATCTTTTTTTCCAATTTAACCCAACATACATTTCACAAGTGCCTACTGCGTGCAAGGCATTTTTGAGGTGCCGAGGATGCAAAGACAAAAGCAATACATAACCTACCCTCAAGAAGTTTGCATTCTATTGGTGGGTACATGTTACAAAAAAAACCAACTTCTTATGTCACTTGGTCCTGCTGATACCTCTGCTGTTATACCACCATAACAGCAGAATCATAGAATAAGGGAGCAAGAAGAGATTGGCCTGGTCCAATTCTCTGTTTTCAGGCAGATAAAATAACATTGAAACCATCCAGGAGAAATGGCTGTCTTCTCTGTTCTTAGGCATCCTTCTTGTCCTCAGCATCCTCCTCTATAAATAAGGGGTTGAATTTTCCTGCCAGAATCTTGATCCTCATCCCTCAGAAGTGGGTGTTGGGAAAGGAACAAAAGGAAAACTATGATAAGTAGGAAATTAAGGGCTTTCACATTAAGAACTGAGGTGCCTAAATACTCCAAGAAATTCACATCTCCCCCCAGAGACATAGCAATGTCCATAGGCAAGGTATTTGGGGAGATGTTAATATTAGAGTTGTATTAAGCTCTATCGCCTAAATAAAAAATTGTCTGCCTCTGGAGTGGAGCTGTCCAAGGGAACGTCAAGTCTCTCCTCTCCACTCTCATAGAGTCATGCTTACTCAGGCTCTTATTTTTTCTCATGTAGAAATCATACAGCTTCCATGGAACATTCCTGCCTCCAATCTACCCCTCCTTCAATCTATTTTCTACATCCTTATATGCAGAAATCTTCTAAATGCACAAATATAATTATGTCATTGCACAAATCAAAAACCTTCAGTATCTCCTCCATTGCCTATGGGCTCCTTTACCAACTGCTCACTCCTGATTCAAGCTCCTCCACAATCTTGCCTCCAACATAACCATTCAATCTTAAGTCACATTACTCCCTTTTGTGTATTATATGTTCCAGTCAATTGGATTCTTCTCTGCCCTTCATTCTCTTCCTACCATTTCTGTGCCTCTGGAGGAAATTACTCCAACTCCATATGGTGGAGTCTTCCTTCCATCAAGGCCCAACTCAAATGCCACCTTCTCCACAAAGCCTTTCTTGACACCGCTTGACACTTAGACAGACATATATACCAGGTGAAACTGAGCTGTTCCTCCTCAAATTTCACAAAGGACTTTGTGTGAAATTCTCCTTTGCACTTAGTTTCATTCTCCTGTGTATCATATATCATGGATGCCTTCCCTGCCCACTACCACCTCATTAGATTGTGAGAGGTTGCCATAGCTATCCCCAACACCTATAGGACACAGGGCCCTTGCAGATGAAAAGTATTTAGAAAATATTTGTTCCCTGCCTCACATCTTTCCCCTCTGCAATTGATTCTCGACAAATCTGCCAGTGATATTCCTACAAAACAGATCTGACCATGCCACTCTCCTGCTCAGCAAATTCCAGTAGTTCCCTATTACTTTTAGGGCTAAATACAAACTCTTCTGTTTGGCATTTAAAGCCTTTCACAACTTAGTTCCAACCTATCTCTTATAATACAGTACTGCAGCCAAACTGGTGTTCCTGTTGTTTCCCTCACATAATATTCCATTGCCTGACTCTGTAAGACCTTTGCACAGGCTGTTCTTCCAAAATTGGCATGTATTCTCTCATCACATCCATTTCTTAGAATCCCTGGTTTCCATCAAGCCTCAGTTCAAATACCACATCTACATGAGGTCTTTCTTGATTCTCCTAGCTTTTACTGCCTCCTCCCATCAAAATTACCTTATTTATATTTTCTTTGTGTTATCTCCCCTTATAGAGTATAAGCTCCTTGAGGGTAAGGACTATTTAATTTCTATCTTTGGAACTCTAGTGCCTAATATACTGTCTGCTACATATTATTTGGTCTTAATAAATGCTTTTTGATTGACTGGCTTGTTGAATTGATTTGACATGAAATGGCTCCTGATCAACTTTTCTTTCACTTCAGACACTGGAGCTCTCCATGGTGCTTCCATCACCAGATTCCATGCTCCATCAGCCTGAGAAGCTGTTTATCCTGCTTCCTAACTGCCTAGATTCTGACTTGTCACTAGCAGCACTGCAGTCCCCATGAGTTCCATCTGTCCAACAACTCTATCACTTAAATCTTTCCTTTGTCACAATGCCTACACCTGGGTAACACTGGAGTCATAGGGTCTGGAGATAGAAGATGATTTGAGATCAAATTCTGCTATTCTACTTAGTAGCTGTGTGACATTGGGCTAGTTACTTCCCCTCTCTAGGCTATATTATCCTCCCATACAAAGTAAGAAGGGAGGATTAGATAATTTCTAAGATCCCTGATAGCTTCAACAAATTATGCATCTGGGTGATACCTAAGGTCCCTTCCAGGTCTCAATCCTGTGGTCTCTGACCTGCCTAGGATCTATCAAAGCATGACAGAGGATACATCATAGCTATCCAGGAATAAGCCGAAGACAACTGACAGATGACATGTTCTGGCGAGACCCAGGTTTTGGCACAGACAAACTCCAAAGGGCAAAGGTACAAGTTCTTAAGTAGTAGGTAAGGAGGAGTTGCAGAGGCTTGATTATTTCAGAGTGAGCTGGGTATCAACACTGCTGTTTCTGCAGTGAGTCTCCAAATTCTGATCTTCAGGATTATACACATGCAAAGCATGAATATTAAGTTCATGCATTTGCTAACAGCAGGAACCAAGGGAGGGGAGGGTTGCCAGTTTCAATTTATGGAATCATTCCGAAAGGGAAAAAAGTAAATTCTGTCATTTTAAAAGAAGCTGAGGAGAATGTTATACCTCAGCAACCAATCAAAATACATGCCCAGACTGCACCCAGGAAAAGCTGGCAAGAACCTTAAAGAAAAACTAGTCAAACCCCCTCATTCTGCAGATGAAGAAACAAAATACTCAGAAATGTCAAGAGATTTGCCCAAGGTCACACAAGTAGGAAGCAAGACAGTTAGGATTACAACCCAGGTCCTAGCCTCCACATCCAAGGCTCTTGCCATCATGGCACCCTACCTCCCATTCTCTAACAATACCTGCTTTCCCCCAGGCATGAGCATATGAAATGCACAAAACTTCCTTTTATTCAATTTTATTTTGTTTATGCTTTGTGTAAGTAGACTTGAACAATGACTTGAATAATAAGAACTGGAGAACATATATGACTAAAAAAGGAAGTGAGTTGGTCATGTCTCAAGAGCAATGGACAATACTATAATCATAATCATAGTAATAGCTAATATTTGTATAGCACTTGAAGCTTTGCAAAAAAATCCATATTTTACACACACACACACATATAATGTATGTATATATATATATGTGTGTGTGTGTGTATATATACATATATATAAAATCTCTTTTGATATTCACAAAAACCCTGTGAAGCAGATACTATTATTGTCCCAACTTTACATATGAAAATATTGAAGATAAGAAAGGTTAAGTGATTCCATAAGTAACACAGTTAGTAAGGTAATAAGGGTTGTGCAGCTAGTAAATGTCTAACACAAGATTTAACCTCAGGTCTTTCTGACTCAAATCTTGTGCTCTATTCATCACACTGCCTAGGCAAAAGGAGATGGACAGCCCAAGTCCCTGCACTGCTATCCACAAAATGTTAAAAGACGTAGGAAGCCAGTCCTATAGTAAGTTGGGCAGACATTTTAGGGAGGATCTATAAAAAGAGATAGACAATAATAACACAGAGTAAGCTGAGAATAGAGGGGGCGCCATACTAGGGTGGGAGGACCCAGACCAGCAAGATACCAGTTCCAGTTAAAGAACTAAGTCTATTTTGTCTTTTTACTCCAGGCAAGAGTAATTTAATTCAATAACCATTTATTAAATGTCTACTATGTGCAAGATAATGCATTGGTATAAGAGCACTGGATCTGGAGTGAGAGAACTTGACTCTGCTATTAACTCATTGTCTTACTTTGAGCAAGTCACTTCATTCTCCTTGTTCCAAGGTTTCTCATCAAAAAAATATGGAGGAATTGGGATACATGATATCTAAGATCCCTTCCAACTCTAAATCCTTTGCTATATTACAATGTCGTTACTGGCTACTATTTTTTTAATTGCAAAAATACAGTATTTCACCCTGGAGTCAGAAGGACCTGAGTTCGGATCTGGCCTCAGATACTTAACACACACAAACAAAAACCTAGCCATATGACCTTGGACAAGTTACTTAACCCCAGTTGCCCTCCAAAAAGCAAAAAAAAAAAAAATACAGTATTTCAACCACATATTGGCTTAAATTGGCCTTTGTAGGCTAGCCTGAGAACTTAGCCACCAAACAATTATAGAAGGGTTCCTGTAGGAAAAAGACTTCTAAGTTGCATACAACTTATGAAAGAGTTGACTATTTTTAGTCATATAAAAAGGCTCTAAATCACTAATGATTGGGGAAATGCAAATTAAAACAACTCTGAGGTACCACTTCATATCTATTAGATTAGCTAACATGACAGAAAAATAATTTGATAAATGCCAGAAGGGAAGTGGAAAAACAGGTACACTAATGCACTATTGGTAGAGTTGTGAACTAGTTCAACCATTCTAGGGAACAATTTTAAACTACACCCAAAGGGTTATAAAACTGTACATACCCTTTGGCCCAGCAATATCAATATTAGGTCTGTATTTCAGAAATCACAGAAAAAAGGAAAATAACCTATATGTAAAAAATACTTATAGCAGTTCTTTTTAATGATAAAAGCAAGGAATTAGAAATTGAGGGAATGTCCATCAATTAGGGAATGGATAGACAAGTTGTGGCATATGATTGCGATAGAATGATATTGTTCTATAAGAAATGACAAAGGGAATGGCTTCAGAAAATTCTGGGAAGACTTTTATGAACTGATGCAAAGTGAAGTGATTAGATTCGGGAGAACATTGTACATAGGAACAGTAATATTGTAATAATGATTAACTGTGAAAGACTTACTATTCCAATCAATGACAATTCAAGACAATTCCAAAGGTCACATGATGAAAAATGCTATCCACCTCCAGAGAGGTAATTGATGCATTCCAAGTACAAATTAAAGCATACTCTTTTTACTTCTTTAAAAAAATTTTGTGCAAAATGGCTAATGTGGAAATATGCTTTGAATGACTTCACATGTATAATTGATATCATATTTCTTACTTTCTCAATGTGTGGGAGAGGAGTTAGAGGGAGAGAAAGAATTTGGAACTCAGTTTTTAAAAAATGAATGTCAAAAATAAATAAATATTTTTAAAAAGCTGACTCTTTTAAAAAATGTATTTCAGCTACATTCTGGTTTAAATAGACTTTTGTGGGCTAGCCTGGGAACCTAACCACCAATTGTAACAAGGTTCCTGTAGGAAAGACAGTTCTAAGTTACTTAGAGTTTATGGAAAAGTTGGGAGCAGCTTTAGGCTGGGCATAAGAAATTATTCTTTGACTTTTATCCTAGTCAAAACATAAACAATAGAAAAAAACAAAACCAGAAAAGAGTACAACAAAAAGAGTATTTTAACCTAGATAAAGCCAAGAAAGCAAGGTGAAAAGAATAAGAGAACAACAGAACTGAGTCAGAATTTGTTTTTGTTTCTGAGCTAAAGAGACATTTAGAGGGTACCCTCAAAGACTCCTTAGTTTAAATCAAGATGTAAAGAAGAGCCAAACTGAAAGGAGGGAGAATGTCCTGGAGGCTGGCATACAATAGTTGCTACAAATATGGGTTGGGTGGAAATTTTTGTTTCAGCCGACTTCAAAGGGGGAAAGGTTATTCAGTGGTGGTGGTAAAGGGAAAGTCTGGAAATGGCAGTGGGGAGCAAAGTGTGTCAAGAGTTGTGAGAGAAGGTAAGCAATGCTATAGAGGATGGTTGCTAATGCAGTATTATTGGGGGAATCCAGGTCTCAGTGAGGGTTCACAGATTGAAGCAATATGAGAGAAAGGGGGCCAGAATGGGGGGAGTTTTTTCAAGATGGACCAGGAATTCCAGGGATGGATATGGTTGAGATAGGGACAAAGAGGAGAAGAATGAAGGAATAGGAGGGGTGGGGTAGAGGATAGTTTGCCATAAAATGGCTTATAATAGATTATTCCAGGGAGAGGGAGAGTAAAAGGAGGCCAGAGATTGTTTACCATAGGGGTAGGAGCGAGTGAATATAATAGTAAAGCTTATGGTCACACAGGTGTTACAAGACTGAGGCTGGGTCCTTCCAATTTCTGCAGCTGGTCTTCCTAGGGTTGACAAGCAAAACAAAATGGAATGAGGGGCTAGTGGTGGAAAGGTAATGAGAACATATCAGTGGGAGTGGAAAAGAGGACACAAATGATAGAGATATTGCCAAAGTAAAATCAGAGGGATTTGGCAGCAGAAATGGAAGGATCAGAGATAGTTTTAAGGTTTTGAGTCTATGTGCCTAGAAATATGGTAATGTAATGGAAATAAATGCAAAAATTAGAAGGAAAACCAAAAGATATGGATGTAGGCTAGCCAAACATGAAAAAAATAATAATAAAACTAAGAAACAATAGTATCTGGTCAGGGAGAGTAGAAGCAATGAAACAGGATCCCCTAAGAGACATTCTCTAAACCTCTCCTTTGTATCTCCAGCACTTAACACAATGTCTGACATAGAGTAAGTCCTTAATACATGCTTGCTGACTGACTGATAAACAAATGTGAGTTGAATTGAATTGAAATAAACTGAATTTAGCTGAATTTTATAATGGATGAATCAAAGTCAGATGTAGAACACTTATTCTTCTCTCTTTTTACTTCTTATCTTTCATTATACTTAAATATGTGCATGTCAGAAAACTTCAGAAAAATATTAGGTTCTTTAAGAGAAGAGACTGGCTTTTTATCTTCCCTTGCATATGGCTAATACTTATTTGGTTTCTGTTGGGTTTTCCAGGGCAAAGAACATCAGATTTTATGTCAAGTTGCATTATGTTTGAGTTTCTTGAGGAGGAATACCAACCCACATTTCTCTACCATAAGACCCCACTGCCTATCAATCAGTCCCACCTTTGTTCATGTTAAAATCTGATCACTTGGGTATTTCTGCCTTCCTTCAAATGATTCTGTTTTATAGATGTCTTTGAGCCACAAAGTCTCCAGGTCATGATGACTTCCTACTGTTCTTTTAAATCCAGATGTAGCAACCTTTTATTGTTCCTAACTTGGTCTAAGTCCCTGCCAAGGATAATTAAACTCTCGTCACACATTCACAAAGGGTCAGCAGATGTTCTCAATAAATAGTTCTTCAACTGCATTATAGCTCAGAGACCTTAGGTCATGGGATGTTGACTAGTTTTCTCCAGCTCACAAAGCAAGAACTAGGACTACACTATTTCTAGAACTATACCTGAATGGAAGAACTGATGCTCCTGCACTTTTCTAGAGACTGACTCTAAATCCCTGCAACACAAACACTTAAACAAATGATCAATATTCCACATTCAGTCATGGAAATAGGATGGTCATGCTCTGGCTGTGTGATCTCAGGTGAGCTGTTCAAAATCTTCTAGACTTAAGATCTTCAAACCTATAATTCAGTTGAGATATATGCCCAACCCTGTGCTTGCCTATAAAATGGCGGTGGGGGAGACAGAGAAAGGAAAGTTAAGTTCTGGACCTCAAGGCTTTGCAGGGAAGAGGAGTACAGGTTCTCTTCTTGGGAATATCATAACTTTGGAGGGACAGGGGGGGAAAACAGAATAAAGAATAGACTTGAAGCTAGTCTAGGCCTTGCCTCTTTCAAGAGCAACAGGCTAGAGGAGACAAGGAGCAGATCTGGGCCCTGACTTCAGGGTCTTGGATGTGGAGGAGACAGGAGAAGCAGGCTTTTGCCCCAGGCTCATGGATATCATAATCTTGGGGAACACTGAACGGAAAAAGAATAAGCATCACCCTTACTGTAGATGAGCTTGCTGTTTGGAAAAAGGAAGGGAGAGCTAAGAAGGATCAGACTTCAGCCCTAACTTTGAAGAGCACAGTATGTAGGAAAAGAGAAAGAACAGATACAGAGGATGCCCTAAGGGAACTCAGAGCTGGAGAAAAAGTTTAGAAATAAGCAAACAAGTAGCCTCCCTTCCCATCCTGTTCTTTATACTCTGGGAAGACCCAGGGAAGGGAGGGGAGAAAAAGGCCAGACTGGAGCCTCTCCCTAAGAGACTCCACAGTCTAAGATCAGAGTTCTTAATTTTTTTGTTTTTGTCATGGACCTTTTTGACAATCTGGTGAAACCTATGGACCCTTTCTCAAAATAATGACTTTAAATGCATAAAACAAACTACATAGGATTACAAAGGAAACAATTTACTGTATATTGAAATAAAGATATTGAGGGAGAGCCAAGATGGTAAGTAAAGGAAGAGACTTGCCCAAGCTTTCCCCCAAACCCCTCCAAATACCTTTGAAAATGACTCCAAACAAATTCTAGAGTAGCAGGACCCACAAATAGAGAGGTTGAAACAAATTCCCAGTCCAGGACAATTTGGAAGGATGGCAGGAAAAGTATATTGCACCAGGGTGAGAGAGCAGCACAAGCCATGCCAGTGCAGACCAGATCCCACCAAACCAGTGCAGACCTCAGGGCAACTGAATCACTGGCAGTAGTGGCAGTTTCCAGACCTCTCAGACCACAGACTCCAAAGACAATTTAGAAGGTCAGCAGGAAAGGTCCATTGGACCTGTGTAAGAGAGGAGCATGGTCCAGAGCAGGCCACACTAGCACATCCCCTGCCTCAACAAACCAGGAGCAGACTTTGGGAGTGACTGAATCTGCAGTGGCAACAGCAGCCACTGCGTCTGGAGCTCTCTGCCTATAGACAGCAAAAGGGTTGAAGAAATGGTCAAAAGGAGATTATAGGGGTCTTTTTGCTAGCAACGAGGCAGAACTCTGTTGCCTTGTCCATACTCAGCTCCAGCTCACAGTCCTGGGTGGCAATCCCAGGGCAAGGAGGAGCACTAACATAGAAGAGTTTGTGGCCACAGTGCAGGGAGGGGACCCTCCTCAGTTCCAGAGCAGAAAAGAATGCTTGTGGTCACTCATAGACCAGAACACAGAGCAGGAGAGGAGTAAACACCTCCCTTTAGATCATACCACCATGGAAGAACTGAAAATTTACAGGTACCAGAAGTATCTTTGAAAATGGCTGCACAAAATCCCTAAAACTTGGGACAGTATACCCTCCACCTTGGAAGCAGAGTCCTACTTTAACAAAGACTTAAAAGTCAACCAATAAGCTGGGGAAATGAGCAAACAACAGGAAAACTCTGACTTTTGAATGTTACTATAGTGACAAGTAAGATCAAAACATACAATCAAAAGACAACAAAGTCAAAGCCTCCAAAAAATATGAAGTGGACTTAGACCACGGAAGAGCTCAAAAAGGATTTTGAAAATCAAGTAAGAAAGGTAGAGAAAAAATTAGGGAGAGAAATGAAAGTGATGCAAAAAAAATCATGAAAAAATGAGTCAATAGCTCGATAAAGGAGACATAAAAAATACTGAAGAAAATAAACACCTTAAAAAAGAGAGTAGGCCAAATGGTAGAAGAGGCCCAAAAAGCCCATGAAGAGAAAAATGCCTTGAAAAGCATAATTGGCCAAATGGAAAAGGAGGTCCAAAAGCTCACTGAAGAAAATAATTCCTTGAAAATTAGAATGGAGCAAATGGAAGCTAATGACTTCATGAGAAACCAAAAAATAATAAAACAAAACCAAAAGCATTTAAAAAATAGAAAATAATGTGAAATAGGTTATTGGAAAAAAAACAATTGACTTGGAAAATAGATCCAGGAGAGATCATTTAAAAATTATTGAACTTGGGTGGCTAGGTGGCACAGTGAGTAAGGGTGCTGGCCTCGGAGTTGGGATGACCCGGGATCGAATCCAGCCTCAGAAAATGAGCACCCACACATAAATAATAACTAGCTGTGTAACCTTGAGCAAGTTACTTAACCCCAATTGCTTTAAAAAATTATTGAACTACCTGAAAGCCATGATCACAAAAAGAAGCCTAGACATCATCTTTCAAGAAATTATCAAAGAAAGCTGCCCTGATATTCTACAACCAGAGGGTAAAATAGAAATTGAAAGAATCTACCAATCACTTCCTGAAAGAGATCCCAAAAGGAAAACTGCTAGGAATAGTATAGCCAAATTCCAGAGTTCCCAGGTCAAGGAGAAAATATTGCAAGTAGCCAGAAAGAAACTATTCAAGTATCATGGAGCCATAATCAGGATAACACAAGCAGATTTACATTTAGCAGCTTCTACATTAAAGGATATTCTAATATGATATTCCAGAGGTCAACAAAACTAGAATTGCAACCAAGAATCACCTACCCAGAAAAACTGAGTGTAATACTTCAGGGGAAAAAACATATACATTCAACGAGATAGAGGATTTTCAAGCATTCTTAATGAAAGACCAGAGCTGAGTAAAAAAATTAATCTTCAAATACAAGACTCAAGAGAAGCATAAAAGGGTAAACAGGAAAAGGAAATCATAAGGGGCTTAATAAATTTAAACTGCTTACATTCCTACATGGGAAGATGATATTTATAACTCATAGGACCTTTCTCATTATTAGGGTAGTTAGAAGGATCATATGCAGGCAGAGGGCATAGATGAGAGTTAAATACGAAGGGATAACATCCAAAAATAAAATTAAGGGTGAGAGAGGACTGTACTCAGAGAAAGAGAAAGGGGAGGTAGAATAGGGCAAATTATCTCACATAAAAGAGGTAAGAAAGAGCTTTTGCAGTGGAGGGGTAGGTAGAAGAGGTGTGGGGTAGTGAGTGAACCTTACTCTCATGAGAATTGGCTCAAAGAGGGAATAATATACACGCTCAATTGGATACAGAAATCTGTCTTACCCTACAGGAAAGTAAGAGGGGAAAAGGTTAAGAGAAGGGGGGCATGATAGAAGCCAGGGCACAATGTGGGGGGGGGGGGCAGTAATCAGAAGCAAAACACTTTTGAGAGGGGACAGAATGAAAGGAGAGAGAGAATAAAATAGATGGGAGAGGGATATGATGGAGGGAAAAACAGCTAGCAATAGTAACTGTGAAAAAATTTTTGAAGCAAGTTTCTCTGATAAAGGCCTAATTTCTCAAACATATACAGAACTGAGTCAAATTTATAAAAATAAGAGTCATTCCCCAATTGATAAATGATCAAAAGATATGATCAGTTTTCAGATAAAGTAATCAAAGCTATTTATAGCCATATTAAAAAATAATCTAATTCACTATTGATTGGAGAGCTGCAAATTAAAACAATTCTGAGGTACTACCTCATACGTGGCTAATTGGCTAATTGAACAGAAAAGGTAAATGACAAATATTGGAGTGAACATGGGAAAAATAAGACTTTAATGCACCATTGGTGGAGTTGTGAACTAATTCAACCATTCAGGTTTGAAATTTGGAACTATGCCTAAAGAGCTATAAAACTATGCATACCCTTTGACATAGCAATACCACTATTAGGTCTGTATACCAGAAGAGAGAAAAAACAAAAAGGAAAAAGAACTATAATGTACAAAAATATTCATAGCAACTCTTCTGGGGGAAAGAATTAGAGGCTAAGGCCCTTCAATTGGGGAATGGCTGAACAAGTTGTGGTATGTGATTATGATGGAATACTGTTCTACTATAAGAAATGTTGAGTAAGATGCTCTCAGAAAAACCTGGAAAGACTTGTATGAGCTGATACAAAGTAGAATGTACTATGTACAAAGTAACAGCAACATTGTAAGATGATCAACTGTGAATGACTTGGCTATTCTCAGCACTACAGCAATCCAAGACAACTCTGACGATGAAAAATGCTATCCAGAGAAAGAGCTGTTGATGTCTGAATACAGACTAGAGCATGATTTTTTTAACTTTCTTTTTCTTGAGGTTTTCTTCTTGTCTGTGTTTTCTTTCACAATATGACTATCATGAATATGTTTTGCATGACTACACTTGTATAGCCTATATATGATTGCGTGCCTTCTCAATTAGAGGTGGGGAAGGAGGAAGGGAGAGAATTTGGAACTCAAATTTTTTTTAAGTCTTTAAAAATTGCTTTTACATGTAACTGGGGAAAACAAAATACTAAATAAAAGTTTTTTTAAAAGATGTCATCTTTTTCCATTCAAATTCATAGAATCCCCTGAAATCTATTCCCAGACCCCTTCCACGTATCTGGGCTAAGGACTAAAAACATAGGAGGAGAGAATAAAGATGTTGCCTTTTGTCCATCTTGCCTCTGAGGGGCACATGGTCTTGGGGAAGATAAGGCTCTTCCACATGGAACAAGAGAAGAAGAAAGAAGATAACCCAAAGACAAAAATGCACACACCCCCAGAACAATGAGGGCTTTAAGTGACCAAGAAGGGGATAGAGTAATGCTGGCTGGCTGGAGCTACAGAGAGGGATGAAGGGGACAGGGGATTTCATAGAAAAGGTCAAATTTAACATGGGCCTTGATTCTGAAGGTCAGAGAGGGGCCACCTTCCCAAGACTCCCTTGAAATCAGGAGATTGTGAAGGTGAATGAGACAATTGCTGCTAGGTACACACTTATTATTACATATAGAACTTGTTTATCTCCCTGGGAAGGTATTGTGCTGATTGCCCTCCCCAATACTATTGGGATCTGTCTACTTTGTTCTTGTGGGTTTGTTTCTATTCTGGTTTCATTCAGACCACTATCCATCTTCAGTTTTTAATTTTCTCTTGGTCTTAAACACATTTTCTGCAGTTTCCAAGCTCACCATCATATCAGAACAGATGGTTCAACACTTGGATTTGTTTTCATTACTAGTGCACTTTCCTATTCTCCTCCTCCTCGTGCCTCCCAGCCTGCAGTCAATAGGCAAACATATGCCTGATGAGGACCCCTGGGGAAAAGGAAGCAAAGGGACAGCTTGTCCAGACAACTAGGTGCTTTATCCACCTCTCCAGAGGTGCCAAGGCCTGACAGTAATAGTCTCCTTTACTTAGCAGGCTGGGCACCTGCTCTCCTGGGAAACAACTGGGTCCAGGCCTAAATTTGGTTAAAATATTATGTAAAATAGGCCAAAAATGTACTCCATCCCTAGACAGGCCAGCTAGCTTTGTTCTATTCTCCAGGCACAGCTTGAGACCTAATGCTGGGCACAGACTGAGCCTTTCTTTCCCAGCTAATCCTCAAACTTGGGTAACCTCCACAATTCACCTCTGCTCCCACTGCCAAGAAAATCATAAAACCACACTGGCTTACTCCATTACAAATTCATGCTCTCTAACCTCAATTGGATCTTCATTACTACACAGGAATCTCTTTCCTTCAACTCTAATTGACTCATTTCTCAGCAGTCATTCTAACCTGCTTCTCTCTTCAAACCCCTCAACTTCACTTCCATGTCCCTCGTCTCCTTACAGTAAAGAACCTTGTCTTTTACTTTACTGAGAAGATCTGGGGTTCCCCAAGGGGTCTCTCTCATCTCCCCACTCCCAGTTTATTCCTTCAATAAAGGATAAAAAACCTTTAATGGCCTCAAGCTTCCCCCTCTTTTTTTAATACTAACATCCTACCAGTGTTGTTTAAAATAGAAAAACATGGAATACAGTAATCTCTGAAGAATCAAGTATCATACAGAGGACATGTGAAGGTTGTGAGCATGTTATGACATATAACCAACAGATAACTTGGAATAATAGGGGTAAAAGTGTCATCAGAGAAACATATGCTAGGTAGAAAAGATGGTCTGGTCAATGGCCAGGGAGAGAGATAGCAGGTAGATAGTTGAACTGTTCCACTGCTACCCTTGCCATGCTTCCAGCATGTTGGGTAGAATCTTTGTGAGGAATTTACAGGACAACACAGACAAGAACTGCTAAGGTTAAGAAGTCATGGATAGGTTGCTTTCTACAATGTTGGAAGAAATAACCAAATCAATGAAGTCACAGATTCATTTGAGTTCTCAGAAGATGAGGTGACCCTTTCTTTTTGCCAAGGCTAGCCCAGTTGTCTGGTCCCCCAATATCACCCCCCCACATGTTCTCTGAGCCTTTGTTCCATAAATCTTGAATTCTGTGTTTTATGTGCCAGAAAAACTGGACTATCCACTATTCCTCAATTCCATAGTTTTCTCATATTCTACAATGTGTCTTGGGTCTAGGATGGCTCCCCACATCCCCACATCTCCACCTTTTGAAATCCTTCTTTTCCCAAATGATAGATGCCATCTCTTGCATTACACTTTCTCTGTCATTATTCAGAATGGCCCATCCTTCCTGAATCTCTCATACCCTTAATGACCTCACCTACACTCTTAATCATGTTTAACTTGTATTATAGTTACAGGTCTCATCCTCATTCTAGACTATTAGTTATCTTGTAGCCTGTGCAAAGAGTTGAATTTCCTTTTTTTTAATTTTTTTGTTTTTGTTTTGTTTTTGTTTTTGGCTTTTTTGGAGGGGGGAAGGCAGGGCAGTTGGGGTTAAGTGACTATCCCAAGGTCACACAGCTAATAAGTGTTAAGGGTCTGAGGCCGAATTTGAACTCAGGTCCTCCTGACTCCAGGGCCAGTGCTCTATTTACTACACCACCTAGCCACCCCAGTTGAATTTTCAGTAGATAAATTTTCTTCTTCCTAACCACAATGTCTATAGAACTCTGATCACAGCAGGTGCTTAACATGCAATTGTTAAATCTGAATCTGAACCCCTGGCTCTACATTGTAGGGCAGCATAGTAATTCAGTAATGTAACACTGTTAGCCACTTTCACAATATTAGTCTTCCCTGGAGAAACTGAAGAAATAGTTGTGTCTCTGAAAAAATAGCTATCCCCTCGCCATAGCCTGAAATGAATTGGGTTATCGGACTTACTTCCCATCAAAGTATACACTAGTTCCCACTTCTGATAGCAACAAAAAGTCATCATTCAAATAAGGACCTGCCATTTCCGTCCTGCCTCCTACTCCCTCCTAAGCAGCCCAAAACACAGAAGTCCCTGCACTCCAAAGAACTTATTTTGAAATGCTATAAATACAATGGCCATGGTTTCCTTCTACAGGCATCTCTACCCATGATCTTACTTAGCATTAGGAAAGATCCTGACTTAAAATAGAATCCCAGTCCCTAAGGTAAATGGCACAGTGGATAGAAAGCTGGTCTCAAAGCCTGGACGACCTGTATTCGAGTCTCTGATCTGTTGTAAGCATAAGCAAAGTGGGACTTGTTGCTGTTTTCTGGAGTTCAGTTTCCTAGGCTTAGGCTAAATTGTAAACATCTGAAGGATTGATCTCCTTTGAACCCTGATAATTCACAGCTGTGCTGAGTCAAGTAGGTTTCATGTCTTCTGACTCTAAGCCAACCAGGGACTGCTTTTTTGTTATACATTATGGAAGGTTGGCATTTAGCTTTGGGGCTTTGCTTATGGATTCCCTGAACAGGGCTCTGAGTAGCCATTTGTTAAGAGCCATTTGGGATAGACTTTCCTTAGAATAAAGGGAAATTAAGGACAACCAAAAAGGGAGGAGATAGAAAACTGCCTCAGATCAAGGTCCTTTATCCTGGGTCATACAAAGGTCACACAGGAAGCAAGAAGCAGAGGTGGGATTGAACCCACAGTCCCCCGACTCCAAATCCAGCATTCTTTCCATTGTACCACATTTCCTTCTCCCTATGAAGCAAATTTCTCTCCATAGATAGACTCTTAGTCACTAATACCCTTATGAAGTCACTCCCTTGCATTGGATCAAAGTGAGAAAGAACTCTGTGATGTGAGTCCAGCTCGTTTCCCAGGTCAAACTTGAGTCTCAATACTTTTTCATTTTTTTTTGCACGTCAATGGCTCATCAGAAGTAAAATTCTCCTGGCACTTCAGTTGCTCTCTCTG
The DNA here is from genome assembly GCA_011680675.1 of Gymnobelideus leadbeateri. Taxonomy (NCBI): domain Eukaryota; kingdom Metazoa; phylum Chordata; class Mammalia; order Diprotodontia; family Petauridae; genus Gymnobelideus; species Gymnobelideus leadbeateri. Next base: position 22,616 of record WOXC01004958.1, read on the forward strand.
ACCACATTCTACATAAATATATGCACAAATAGCTGCATACACACAGACATGGAGAGAGAGGTGGCAGGGGGAAGAGACAGAGAATGACAATATACATAGACAAGAGGCACATGACTATACATGTTCATGCAGAGAGATGGGCATGCACTGGTTCTGAATCAAAATCCCTAGGTTCTAATACTGCCACTGATGTTTACCACCAATTAAGTAAGTTACTTAACCTTCCTGGCCTTCAGTTTCCTCATCAGTAAAATGAGGGGATTGGACTAGACCCTTAGAGTTTCCTTGCAGCTCCTAGGATGCTAGGATCCACTGACACAAATGCATCAGATGCTCAGACACAGAGATGACACAAAGATGTATTATGTCTGTTTGTCTAAGATGCTCTGAGGCACAGCTTATCCTAGGAGAGGGCTCCAGTAGTCTCTTCTGCACTAAAGAGATGCTAACTAGGTGCCTGCTTCCCACTAGGCATTTGGAGAGGTAAACTCAGGAGTGGTCTAAGCCCACTCGTGTTTCCAAAAATAAGGGTCACATCATTGTGTCAGTGTGTCCTGACGGTCTCTCGCAACCTTAAAAAAAAGTGCTAATTTTCACAAAATAGACCCGGTTGTTCTGGCTTCTCTGCCAAGCTAATTAGCTTCTTCACACATGTTTCCTGTTCTTGTGAGCTTTGTTTATAGATTCTACTGGGAAGCTGGAGAGAAAAAGTCAGTGTCTTGATTTAATGAGTGTTTTCCCTTTTCACTGAAATGACTAAGCTGTGACCCAGAGCCCAATGGTTTCCAGCCCAGAACTTGCACAGGAAGCCTAGGAGCACCATGGGATGGTTCCCTCTCAAATACTGTCAGTCTGTGAGATGAAGTGAGTCCAAGGACACCTGGGGCCAAGAGTACCAAGAGGTGTATATACCCAGTTATTGGGGGGGGGGGTGTTCCTTTTTTTATCCAACCACCTTTCCCTTGGAGATGCTGAACTAGGAGAAGAGAGAAAGCATTGACAGAGAGAAAAGCACGAAGGAGGCTAAATCCAGAAGGCATTCTATTCAATTGATTTCAATTTAATTAATACCATCAGCAGGGACCTGTGCTAAGTCCTCAGAATACAAGGATGAAAAAATTGCAAGGTCTTGTTGTCAAGGAGCTTATAATATAATAGGAGAAGTAAGACATATACACAGGCATGATACGAGATAGACTTCAATAGCTCCTATTCAGCTTGGGAATTACATACTAAGTAACCATTAAACTCTCCTCCCACCCAGTAACATTGTCATGTGGCGATAACAAGGAGAGAATATTACATATATCTCCTGAGAGCTAATCACAGAGGAATAGAATAACATCCTCAGATCTGGAAAAGAATTTTAAAATCATCTAGTCCCAAAATAATAACAAAATTCATTTGGAGAAAAAGCCTAGAATCTCAAGGGAAATAATGGGGGGAAAAAGATGGGAATGAAAGGGAAATAGGATTTACAGACCTCAAACTGTGCTATAAAGCAATAATCATCAAAATTATTTTATATTTGCTAAAAAATGGAAAAGTAGATCAGTCAAACAGGCTAGAAAAGGAAGAATCTAAAGCAATGGGACTTAATAAAGTATTTGATAAACCTAAGAACATAAGTTACTAGAGAAAGAATAAGAACTGCTGGAAACTTGAAAGCAATTTGGTAGAAATTAATTTTAGATCTACATGTTGCACCTTATACCACCATAAGTTAAAAATGGACACATGACCTGAATACTAATTAATTAAATACTAATGAAATCTATGGCTAGAGAAAGATCCTTAAGTAACCTAAGGATAGAGGTGATCACAAAAGATAAGAGATAAATTCAAATATACTACATTTAAAAGCTTTTGCAAGAGCAATACTGATGTAATTAGAATAAAGGAAGCTATAAATGGGGGGGGGGGGAAATCTTTGCATTAAACATCTCTGATGAGGTTCTAATATCCAGGATACATAAAGAACTTTGTAAACCATTCCCTAGTGGATAAATAACCAAAGAATATAAACAAATAGTTCCAGAAATAATTGAAGCTACTAACCACCATAAAATAGACTGTTTCAAGTGACTAACATAAATCAAAACAACTCTGAGGTTTTCATCACACTCAGCAATATTGGTGAAACTATGGTAAATCAGGTACCTTAATGCAATTCTGGTAGAATTGTGAATTGCTCCAACATTTCTGGAAAGGAATTTGGAATTATTCCAAGCAACTGACTGAGATGCCTTTACCCTTTGACTCAGAGATCATAATTATGCATATATGTCACAGAGATCAAAGACAGACAGAAATGCTCTACAACAAAATGCTTATAGCAAAACATTTTATGGCGTCAAATAATTGAAAATAGATCAATTGGGTGGCTAGGTGGTGCAGTGAGTAGAGTGTCGGCCCTGAAGTCAGAAGGACCTGAGTTCGGATCCGGCCTCAGACACTTAACGCACACACAAACAAAAACCTAGCCGTGTGACCTTGGGCAAGTTACTTAATCCCAATTGCCTTCCAAAAAGAAAAAAAGAAAAGAAAATAGAGTAATTGCCATTTGATTGGAGGATGGATAAACAAAATTCATGTTAGACTATATAAGCTCTTTGAGAGCAGGAATTCTTTATTATCTTTCTTTGTGTTCCTAGGACTTAGCACAATGCCTGGTACTTAATAAATGCTTCATGAATGATAGAAATTTTGGTACATAAATGCAATAGCACCAGTGGCATAAGAAGTGATAAATGTGAAGACTAGAGAAATATAAGGGGACTTACATAAACCAATGTTAAGTAAACCAAATAGGGTTGCAACATACACAATGACTATTACAACCTAAAGGGAAAGAACAAGGGACAAATCAAAACAAAAACAAAAAAACTCAATGCTGTGTAATTTCAAAGACAAAGTTTAGTCAGAAAGAAGAGATAAGAAAATACTTCACCCCTTCCACTCTTTGCAGAGATGGAGGACTATGGATATATCACAATGTATATATCTTGTCAGAATCAGCTGTTATGACTAGTTAGTAATAATGGGCTAATTTTGATGAACTATATTTTTTCTTCTCTTTGTTACAGGGCATAGCTCTTTAAGTGAAGTGGAGGAAGGGATATATTTTCAAATAACGGTGATTAATCGATCAATAAATTAACATTAAGTACCTACTATGTGTCAGGCACTGTGCTAAGTATTAGGAGAGCAAAAAGAAGTAAAAAGTCCCTACCCTCAAGGAACTTACAATCTAACAGGGAGGCAACATGCAAACAAATATAGACAAGGCTAACTTCGCATAGGCTAAATAGGAAATAATTAATTAGAGGGAACGCACTGGAATTAAGAGAAGTTGGGGAAAAGTTCCTATAGAAGGTGGGATTTTAAATGGGACATAAAGAAAGCCAGGAAAGAGATCAGCAGGCAGAGGGCAGCAGGGGGAACATTCCAGACAAAAGGAACAGTCAGAGAAAATGCCTGGAGCTAAGAGATGGAGTGTCTTGTTTGTGTAACAGCCAATGGCACTGGATGGATGATTACCTGTCAGGGTGAGTAAGAAGACTGAAAAGGTAGGAGGGGCTATGTGATGAAGGTTTGAATGCCAAGCAGAGCATTTTGTATTTGATCATGGAGGCAAGAGGAAACCGCTGGAGTTTATTGATGGGGTAGGGGGTGGGGAAAGGTCATATGATCAGACCAAAATTTTAGGAAAATCACTTTAGTGTCTGAATGGAGAACAGACTGGAGTGGGAAGAGATTTGAGTCAGGAAGATCCACTAGCAAGCTACTGCAGTAATCAAGGTGTGAGAAGAGAGGAACCTGTACTAAGATGGGGTGGTGTCAGCGGAGAGAAGGTGGCATATTGCAGAGATGCTACAAAGGTAAATCAATAGGCAGAGTGAGAGATAGTGAGGAATCCAGAATGCCTCTGATATTGCAGACCTGATGGACTAGGAGGATGGTGTTGTCCTCCAAAGTAATAGGGAAGGTAGGAGGTAGGGAGGGTTTAGGGGGAAAGATATGAGTTCTCTTTTCAATATTCTGCTTTGAATTTATGGTATCTAGTGGACATCCAACTCAAGATGTCTAAAAGGCATTTGGAGATGTGAGATGGGAGGTCAGCAGCGAGATTGGGGCAGGAAAGGGAGATTTGAGAGTCTTCAGCATAAGAATGGTAATTAAATTCACAGGAGCTGATGAGATCACCTCTCAACCAGTATAGAGGGAAAAGAGAAGAGGGCCCAGGACAGAACCATGAGGGACAACTATGGTTCATAAAAATGAAAGGTATCAATAAATAATTTTTTTAAAAAAAGAAGTCAACTAGTCCAACCTCAAACTCCATGTAGGAACAACCTTAATAGTCTCCCTTCACAGGTGATCATGCAGCCTTTGCTTGAACATCTCCAAGAAAAGGGAAATCACTAACTCCTACCTTTTTCCATTGTACTCTCTTTCCATCCCACTCTAAGCACTAGAAATTTCTTTCTTCTATTAAGCAAAAATCTGCCTCTCTAGAGCTTCCTACTGTTGTTCCTAGTTCTAGCCTCCAGGATCAAACAAAAATCTAATTTCTCTTTCCCATGATTGCCCTTCAGGGCTGAAATCATCTCTTCTTCTCTTGCTTGAGGAACTATGCTTTCTATATGCTTCAAATACTTCAAGAACTCATGATTTTGTCAGAGAGGGCACTTCTTTGACTGTTGTGGATCACAACCTCTCTATGTTTTTGTTTCATTTTGTTTTGTTTTGGAAAGAGTGCTCTACCCACTGTACCACCTAGCTGCCCAGAATCAAGACCTGAGTTAAAATCTTGTCTTAAGACATTTGGTTGCTGTGTGACCCTGGGTAAGTCACTTAACATTAACCTCTATCTAACTCAATTACCTCATCTGTGAAATGATTATAGCAACAGCATCTACTTCCCTGTGCTGTTGTGAGAATTAAATGATATAATGATTATCAAGCACTTTGAAAACCTTAAAGCACTATGTAAATGTTATCTGTTGTTATTTGTTAAATATGGCTTTACCCTGAATTCTGGGTTTCCTGGTAGCTACCTCACTTCTCACCTCCCTCTGTCACTTCATTCTGCTTGCCTCTTCACTGCCTGCCCTGCCAGCTGACAGAGGAACCATCCAATGGGTCAAGAAGCAATTTTCAAGTAAGAAAGACTTTCATAACACAAAAACTAGCCTGTGACCTTGGACAAGTCACTTGACCTCAACTGCCCTCCAAAAAGCAAAAAAAGAAAAAAAGAAAGACTTTCAGTTTGAGACATAAGAATTAATAAGCCACAAGAAAAACTGACTCATAGAATTTGGGAATTAACAGGAAATTCAAAAATCACCCAGTATGGCTCCTTCATTTCACAAATAGGGAAAGTAAAGCCCAGAGAGGGGAAGTAACTCACCCAAAGTCACACAGAAAATTGGTGGGAAAGTTAGGACTAGAACCCAAGTCTCCTGATTCCTAGTCCCTATTTTTGGGACAAGACCTTGAATTCATTGATGCAGGGAACTTCCAGTTTCTGTCAAGGTATATTTGTAAGCATATTTGCTTAACAACTTACGATGTGAGGGAGTTTCCTGGGACACTGAGAGGACAGGTGTTTTGTGCCTCGTCACACACCCAGCAGGTGTCAGAAAAGGTCTTCCTAACTCTAATGCTGTTTATTCACTATGCTACACTATCTGTCTGCCCCATTCTCTATTAGGCTAGGAAAAAAGGAATCTCCTTGACCGAAAGAGCAACCAAGCAGATTCTTCCCATTAAAATAATAGGGTCCCTTGTTCCATCTGCTGCTGCTCCTTGGCATGGGGACACAAAGCTTGCTATTTCAGAAGTCTGGACCTCCACTGGGATGCTCCTATGCATGAAACAGGAGGACCACAAATGGGTGTTCTTGTGTTATTTGCATGTGATTTACATATTCCTTCAAAGGCTCAGTCTGTTCTCAGGAAGTTTCCAAAATAAAGTGGGTTTTGTGGTTATGCTCAAGGTTATCATTTTTTGAACTCATTCCCCCCTCCTGTACCATGGGTGACGCAGACATGGTGTCTCCACCATCCAGAGTTATCCCTGAGAGATGATGAGAAAACCCAGATCCCCTAAGGTTCCTCCTTTTTAGGCTAGAGGACTCTGTGACCACAGAGGGAAAGAGACACAAAGGGAAAGAGAACCTATTTGCCTCAAAGTCAATGACATTGATGACAATTACACAACCATGACACCTTTCCAGGGCCCATTCTGCCTTTCCAGCAGCTATTGCATAACCCCCAGAAAAGAACGAACTTAAATTGAAAGGAATCTGTTCTTTATGAAAACATGTTTAGTTCTAACAGGCTGAATCCTGGATGGTGAGCAGAACCCAGAGCCAGGGATGTGGGGAATGAATGCAAATGAGAATAATGCCATAGCAGGCCCATATGTTAAATGAGGCAGGAGGTAGGGAAGGAGGAATGCTTGAATTCAATCATCCTGGCTCAGGTCTCCATGCAAGAGGATGAGGAGGGTCTGGAAGAAAAGAAGAAGGGAGGAAGTACAAAGCTTTCTGGCTTTGTGAAGATGAGGCTGACTCCCAGCCAGAAGCAGCAATTTTCGGCCAAGAGAAGGGTAAAGAATGGAGGAATATGGGGGCAGAATCAAGATGGTGGATATAGGTAGCAACCCAGATGAACTCTTCCAACATTTCTCTCCAAACAGCTTTAAAATAATGCCTCGAGTCAGACTTTGGAACAGTGGAGCCAATGCAAGGTCAGAATAAGACATTTTCCTAGCCTTAGACAACTTGAGAGTTGTAACACCAGGATGGGAGCTAGCTTGGAGCACAGGAACAGCACTAACAGTGAGCCTTGGAGGTGCTCGTGACAGTAGCAGCAAAAGTAGCAGCAGCTTTGGGAGTTGGTAAGAGAGGGTTGGACAACTGGTCAGAAGGAGACCTTCTGCTGGCATTAGGTACAGCTGGTGCTAATTGGGAACTATTGCCAATGAGCAGTTCTGGGTTACAATTCCAAGGCACTAGTGCTTGTGGCTCCAGGAGAGCAGAAAACCTAGTCACAGTCCCAGAGCAAGAGGAACACTAGCATTTGCTGCTGCAGGGGAATAGGGGTCCTTCCTAGGGAAAGGCCAGACTACAAACTATAAGAATGATGACAATACCTTTCCTCAGATCACAGCACCAAAAACTTGCAGACCTTCAGAACTAGCTCTGAAAACAGCTGCACAAAAAAGCCTAGGACAATGCTTCCCCACCCGAAAGTGAGAAGAGCCCAACTTGAACATAAGTCAACTTGACTCAAAGTCAAGAAAATATGCTGGGAAAATGAGCAAACAACAACAAAAGAACTCAACTATAAAAAACTACTATGGAGGCAAGGAAAACCTAGACATAAACTGAGAAGACAACAATGTAAAAACACCTAAAACGAAAGCCTGAAAGAAAAGTGCTAATTGGACCCAAGCCCAACAAGAATTCTTAGAAGAGTTAAAGAAGGAGATGAGAGTGATAGAGGGAAAATTGGGCAAAGAAATGAGAGTGATGCAAGAAAATTATGAAAAGAGAATTAATGGCTTGATAAAGGAGGCACAAAAATACTGAAGAAAATAACACCTTTTTAAAAATTGGCCCAATGGTAAAAGAGGCACAAAAATTCATTAAAGAAAAGAACTCCTTAAAAAGCAGAAATGGCAAAATGGAAAAGAAGGTATAAAATTCAATGAAGAAAATAATTCCTTAAAAATTAGAATTGGGCAAACAGAAACTAATGACTCCACAAGATATTAAGAAACATTCAAAGTCAAAAGAATACAAAAGCAGAAAGGAATGCCAAATATCTCACCAGAAAAACAACTAACCTTGAAAACAGATCAAAGAGATGTAATGTAAGAATTATTGGACTACCTGAAAGTCATGATTTAAAGAGACCAGATATAATATTTCAAGAAATTATCAAGGAAAAATGACCCAATATCTTAGATCCAGAGGGTAAAATAGACATTGAAAGAATTTACTGCTGACCTCCTGTAAAAGATCCCCAAATTAAAATCCCCAGGAATATTCTAGATAAATTCCAGAGCGCCAAGGTCAAGGAGAAAATATTGAAAGCAACCAGAAAGAAAACATTCAAATATCATGGAGCCACAGTCAGGATCATATAAAACTTAACAGCTTCCACATTAAAGGAGTAGAGGGTTTAGAGTATGATATCCAGGAATGCAAAGGAACTAGGGTTATAACCAAAAATAAGCGACCCAACAAAATTAAGTATAATCCTTTGGGAAAAAAGCATTTAATGAAATAGAGGACTTTCAAGTATTCCTGATGAAAAGACCAGAGCTGAATAGAAAATCTGACATTCAAACAGAAGACTCAAAAGAAGCATAAAAAGGTAAACATGAAAGAGAAATCATAAGGACTCAATAAGGCTAAACTGTTTAACATTCCTATATGGGAAGATGATACATGTAACTCCTAAGAATTTTATCATTATTAGAAAAGTTAAAAGGAGTCTACACAGACAGAAATTATAATTATGTTGGGATGATCTCTAAAAAAAAGAAGGGGTAAGAAAGAGATATGCACTGGGAGAAGAGGGAAGGGAGAGGTAGAATGGGGGAAATTCTAAAGAGCTTTCATCATGGAGGAGGAAATGGGGGGGGTGGCAGGCAATGCTTGAACCTCACTCTCCTTGGAATTTGTTCAAAGAGGGAAGGCTGTGTGTGTGTGTGTGTGTGTGTGTGTGTGTGTGTGTGTGTGTGTGTGTGTGTGTGTATAATAGATACATACACACACTCAGTTGGGTATAGAAATCTATCTTAATCAACAGGGAGATAAGAATGGAAAGGGATAAAAGATAGAGACAAATTAAGGGAGCCAGTGGTCAGAAGCAAAATTTTCGAGGAAGGACTGGATAAAAAAAGAGAGAAGAAAAAAGGATGAAGAGAAATACATAGTAATCATAACTGTGAATGGAAATGGGATGAGCTCACCCATAAAGTGGAAACAGATAGCAGAATGGATTAGAAACTAGAATCTAACAATATGTTGTTTACAAGAGACACACTTAAAACAGAACATAAACAGAGTTAAAATAAAGATTTGGAGAAGCATCTATTATACTTCATTTAACTGAAGTAAAAAAGGTAGCAATCATGATCTTAGACAAAGTAAAAACAAAAGTAGACTAAATTTAAAAAGATAATCAGGGAAACTATATTTTGCTAAAAGGTACCATAAACAATGAAGTAATATAAAATATTTTTATAGCAAGTTGCTCCAATAAAGGTCTCTTTTCTCAAATATTTAGGGAACTTAGGCAAAATCATAAAAATAAGGGCAATTCACCAATTGATAAATAGTAAACAGAACAGGCAGTTTACAGAAGAAGAAATCAAAGCTATCTATAGTCAAATGAAAAAAATGCTCTAAATCACTATTGATTAGAGAAATGCAGATTAAAACAACTCTGAGGTATCACCTTATACTTATCAATAATGATAAATACTGGAGGAAATGAAGAAAAATAAAGTAATAAACCATTGGTTCAATTGTGAATTGGTCCAACCATTCTGGAGAACAATTTCTCTAATGGGCTAGAAAACTGTGCATATAATATTTGACCCAACCATACCACTCCTAACTCTGTACCCCAAAGCGATCAAAGAAAAAGGAAAAGGACATGGATGTATAAAATTATTTATCGCAGCTCTTTTTGAGGTGGTAAAGAACTGGAAATTGAGGAGATGACTATAGATTGGGGGATGACTGAACAAGTTGTGGTATATGATTGTGATGGAATACTATTGTGCTATAAGAATAGATGAGGGCGGGGTTTCAGGGGGGATAAAAGGCAAGACCTATGTGAACTGATTCAAAGTATGCACAGGAAGAGTAGTGTTGTAATGATGATCAACTATTAAAGACTTGGCTACTCTGATCAATACAATGATCTAAGACAATTCCAAAGCATTCATGACAAAAAACATGCTCTCTACATCCAGAGAGAGAACTGATGAACTCTGAGTACAAATTGAAGTATAATTTTCTCACTTTCTTTATCTTTTTTGCCTTTTTGTGATATGGCTAATATGGAAATATATTTTGCATGATTTCACATACTGTATATAATTGATATTTTGCTTGCCTTCTCAGTGCGTAGTGGAGAGGTGGGAGGGAGGAAGAAAATTTGGAACTCAAAATTTTAAAAGAATGTTAAAAATAAATAAAGAATACATTTATTTTTTAAAATGGAGGGAAACATAATCTCCCATTTGGGAAAATCCAAAGTGACTAAAAAGTGTTTACTTTCTGTATTCTGAGAACTGAGGCCTCCTGACAAGCCCAATGAGTCTTGGATCCAACAAGATGATGGGAACCCATAGAGTTCTTTTCTGAAGAAGGAGGGCATTGACTCCTAGACCCAACAGCTGGGCCCCTAAGGCTTCCAGTGCAGGCTTTCCAAGGCATGTTTCTGTGGGCAGACAGAGAATGATTCCATGGTTCTGGAATGCTTCCCTCACATAGGGTCAGCTGTTTGGGAAAAAAGGCCAAAGAGGTTCAGCCAAGAGAAATCATCCAATAGAACTGAAAAGTTCAACTCATGTGAGGAGTGATGGATGGACAATCACTATTCTTATTGACAATTCCACTCCACAAATATTAAACACCATCTATATGCAAACCAGTGTGCTTGATGCTAAGGGTAATACTAAATTTTGATAAGGCCTACTTCCTGCCCTTGTGGCTCTTACAATTTGGGAGTAGGCAAGCAGGCAACAAATATTTATTAAGCACTTACTATGTGCCACAGACTGAATTAAGTGCTGGGAATATAAATACAAGCAAAAAGAAAAACAGTCATTACCCTTAAGCAGACGACATTCTAATGGAAACTGACAATTCATAATAAACTGAAAGTAGAGAAGGAAGGAGGGGAGAGATTAAAGTACCCACTTAGGAACATGGTGTGAAAGTCTAGAAAGTCAGAAGCATGGCCAGGAGGACAATGAAGTTTGACTGGCCTGAAATCTTCCCCAAAATGGAAGCACTAGGAAGAACTCATCAATGGGAGAAGGGAGTCAGAGTCAGCATGGCAGAGGGATGTACCAGGGTGAGGAAGTCCAAGGTGCTAAGGGAGTTTGCAGGCTGAGACTACAGCTAAGACATGGTATTGAACACCAGAATGTCAGAAGCACAGCCAGGGGGAACAAAGTTTGGCCTGGACCCTTCCAGGAAGAACTCATCAATGGGAGAAGCGGGCTAGCATGGCAGAGGGACATTCCAGGATGAGGAGGCCAAATGGGTGGATGGATGTTCCAGGGTGAGGAGGCCCCAGGATATGAAGGAGTTTTCAGGGGTGAAACTGCAGCTGAACCCTGGTGTTAATGACTGGAATGTCTGAAACACAGCCAGAAGGGAAACAGAGTAGAAAGCAAGGGAGGAATATGTGCCTTACACGTAGTAAACACTTAATAAATGCATGATGAATATGCTTTTGTTGAGGAAACAGTATGAGCAAAACCACAGGCAGGAAGGGCAAACCATCTGGCACAGTGGAAAGAGAATTGACTGGAAAAAAGGGGAACCTGGGTTCAAATCCCCATCTCTGAGGCTGACGCTTTCTGTGCCCTTCAAGTCACTTCACTTACCTGGCCCTCTTTCCTCATCTGTAAAATAATGAGGCTGGGCTAGATAGCCTTAGATGTCCCTTCCAGCTCTAGACCTGTGCTCCTATAAAAAGTTCAGACTACATTTGGGGCCAGCAAATAACCTATAGCACAAGTTGGTCTTCAATACCATGTCTTAGCCTATAGGTGGAAGAGAGTCCAACCCCCTCATTTTATAAATAAGGAAAGTGAGATTCAATTGAATTGAACTAAAGTTTTCAGGAAGGAGAAAGAAGGGTGATGACAGACTGTGAAAGGCCTAGAGTGCCTGGCTAAGGAGATTAAACTTTATTCTATAGATGATAAATAGGAAACCACTGAAGATTTCTTAAGAAAGGAGAGAAAACCCTGAATCAATATAAAAGGAATACAGAATACCCACTGCGGAAAAAAAAACCACATTCCATAATTTTAAGATTCCATAAGTACCAGTATGTGCTCCTGAGACAAATGCAGATGGAGTTGGAACTGACTCTTCTTATTCCAGGCAGCTCTCGCTTTTGCTAGGGCAGGCAAGGCTACAGTCATCTTCTAGCCTCCAGGCTTTCTTGGACTCTAACTACAAAAGCTACAGGATTAGGGATCATACTGTAGATCCATTCAAAGGGGTCTTGAAGGGTTACCTGGACCCTCCTGTGACTAAGCAAATTCCAACCACATGGTGGATAAATGGTCATTGGTCTCTACTTGAATGCAGTGACACGAGGTCCAGTTTCACCTCCTAAATCATCCTGTTCCACTGTGAAACAGCTACAATTATTAGGAAGCCTTTCCTTACAGAAAGCCTAGGTCTTTCCTTCTGTGATTTCCACGCCTGGCTTCCAATTTTGCCCTCTGGGACTCAATATAACACATATAATCCCTATTCCATGATGACCCTTTAAATACTGTAGCTGAAGTCAGTTATCATGTCCCCCTAAACCTCTTCTCTGGAGTGAATATTTCCAGTTCCCTCAAGTGATCTTCATATGGCAAAATCCTGAAGTCCTTTATCATCCTAGTCAGTCTTCTTTGAACAGTCTCCAACGTAATCATAACCATCTTGAAATGTGACATCTCAAATGAACCCTACATGTGGTTTGACCAGGGTAGAATACACTTCCCTTTCTTAAGGCAGCCTTTAGATGATATCAGATTTTTTGCCTTCCATAACACACTTATGTTGAGTTTATTAACCTTTAAAACCCCCAGATGTTTTTCATATAAATTACTGACTAGCCAAACCTACTTTGTACTTATGAAGTTGATTTTTTTTTTCATCCACATTTTTTAACCCAAGATATCTGACATAGTTTCCAGGCCTCTCACCATCCTGGTCATCCTCTTCTCACATACTCCAATTGATGTCTCTCCCTAAAACACGGTGGCCAAATGCTCTAAATGGATTCCAACTCAGGCAGAATTAAGCAACATTATAACCTCTCTCTTCTGGACTTTACTTAGACTATAATATAGCTATGAATTTGTAGATACGGGGCCCCCTCAATAGTTCAGATCTCAGTCTATTCATATCTTCTAACCTGAATGATTCTTGCCCATGTTTATCAGGTAACAATAACCTAAATGTGACATCCCAAAGTGAACTCTAGATATTATCTACCAGAGGACCAAGTCTTTTGACATTCCATATGTACCAGTTAAGGCTTTGATCTATCTTTAGCTATTATATGACCATCTCATTCTCTTTTCCACTGATAAGATCTTTTACACCAGGGCAGGGGATTTCATTGCTAGCAGAAAAGTTAGAACAAAGGTCATCAAATTTCTTCTTTTCGTCTTGGATCATAGGGTCCACCATAGGCTTACAATCAAATCAAAAGAAAATTTTTCACCTCTAAATCAAATATCAGATCAAGTTAAGAGAATGGCAGCTCAATCAGATGCCAAAGAAGTTTAAAAGACATCTTCAGTGCCTTAAGGACTTCATCAGCTGGGTCTGAATCAAGAGAGTTAAAACAGCAGATGGAGTTATGAGCAAAAAAAAAAAATGCTTATAGACTGCTATACGAGAGAAGTTATTTCATTCTTCTTCTTTTTTTTTTTTAATCCCCAATGCCTAGTACATACCTGGTGGATAGCACACACACAATAAATGTTTAATTTATTCTTATCAGGAAGAGGCGCCATGGCATCTGTGATTCAGTGGGAGACCAACAGGTGGCAGGAGAGAGCAGCACAGCTGAAACAGCAAATGAATGCCTGCTCTGAGGACCAGCAAGGGGCAACAGTTTGAAGCCCACAGCTCAATGACATTACCAAACAATTAGAGCTATCATTGACTCTGTGAAGAAAGAAAACATACCATCCCATGCAGAGGAGTGTTCTAGCAATCGTGCCAATCTTGCAGCATAAACTGTCCTGCCTCAAAACGTTTCCTGACCATGTGTGCTTTCTATGCATGTGCTACTCCACACGTTTCTTGATTATTGATGTGGTAACCTGTGGGTGAATGTATATTCCAGTGTATAGGGGGGAAGAACGGGGAAGGAGGAATCCAAAATCTCTCTTGTTAGTGACTTTGCTAATGGTCTTTTTTCTTTCATTTCAAGTGTTCTGGTAAAAGAAATGTTGATGAGGAGGGTTTGTGAGCTGCGATTTTGAGTGGATATTATTGCAGAGTGTATCTTAAACATATAGGAGCTTTCAAGAAGCCAAGGCTACACTTAAAACTAAGACATAATTGGTAATATTCAATAGTCTGTGTACCTATAATCCTGGCAGCTAGGTGGCACAGTGGATAGAACATGGGGCTGAGTCTTCCTGAGTTCAAATCTGGTCTCAGACACTTACTAGCTGCATGTTATCCTGGGCAAGCCACTGACCACTGTCTGCCTCAGTTTCTCAATAGTAAAATGAGCTAGAGAAGGACATGGCAAACTACTCCAATATCTTCTACAAAAAAAAAACCAAAAGGGGTCACAAAGAGAGGGGATAATAATAGCGCCTACCTCGAATGGGATAGTGTTTGTAAAATGCTTAGAACTGTGCTTGGCACATAGGGTTTATAATGCTTATTACTTTTCCTTTCATATATTTGATGTTTCAGCTAAACCGTCCTCCTGCTGTTCCCCAAATTGAGCATTTAACCTCTGATCTCCATGTTACACTACTTATTTCTACTTAGAATCCTTAACTTCCTTTAAGGAGTAGCTTTGGGTCCACCTCCTACTTTAAGCCTTTACTGATCTCATTAGCTGCTGGTGTTCTCCCTCTAATTGTCTTGAATTTACTTATCAGTATACATGCCATGATTCCCCCAATAAAGAATAAGCTCCTCGAGGACAGTGACAACTTCATTTTTGTTTTTATACCTTAGTATTGAGCACAGTTCCTGCACATAATAAGTGATTAATAAATGATTATATCTAGATTGATGTCACTAAAACCAAGTGTTTACATTTCTCCTCATTTAATACTTGTGCAAATTTCTTGAACTCAAGTTTAGGACTTTACATTGAATACAATTAAATTTCATAATATTTGGCCCATTGTTCTAACCCATTAAAGGCTTTTGGAATCTCTGTTCTCTCATGCAACATACTGGTTAGTCTTCCTAGTTTCGTACCATATACATATCTGATAAGCATGCCATCTCTGTTTTCATCCAAGTCACTAAGGGGAAAAATAGCAGAGGACCAAGGACAGATCCTTTGAACACTCCAGTAGCAGCCTTCTCACAATAGTCCCTTAATTACACCCTTTTGGCTCCAATGGGTCAACCAATTGCAAACCCTGCTAACTGTAGTATCTAGTATGCACATCCCCATGCTGTCCACAAGAATATCATGAGATACTTTGTCTAATGCTTTGCTAAAATCCAGGTATGCTATGTCTACAAGATTTCTCTGATCTAATAGTCTACCAACCCTGTCTAAAAGGAAAATGAGAAAGAAGATAGACAGTTTGCTTACCTGCACATCCATATACCTTAGCACACATAAGCACAATTTGATGCGCTCATGAATGAAGAGCTTCATCAAGAGTAAATGACCAATACCAATTCCTTTGTTGTGTTTTTGAGTCGAGACTGGGGTTTGGACTATACCCCTCAACTAGTAAGGTCATTACCTAATGCCTATATAGTGATATATAATAATGTTCTACAAATAAGTGTGAGAAAAAATGTTTGTCTTCAGACTTGTATGGTATAGTTTTGGAAAACAATGAGAATTCTAGAACCTGATGTATTTGCCTTTTTATTTTGGCTCCCAAGAAGATCATACCCAAATTTGTGCCTGTCAAAAAGAGGCAGCTTGGCAGTGTGGAAGGATCACTAGACTTAGATTCAGAAGACGACGAGGTCCAATTTCTGTGCTGACAGTAACCATGTTACCACCCTGGTCAAGTTATTTCTTATCAATAAACTTTAGCATCCTCATTTCTACTCAATTCACCAAATGTTGATCATGCACTGTAGTATGGTTTGGCCAGGCCCTGTTATTACCCCCACTAAGACCTGATTGCTATACATAGATCTAGAATAAAGAAGTATCCTGAGGATGGCAGGTATAGGATTCATTTATTAGATAGTATCAAGATAGGGCTGCTAGGTGGCACAGTGGATAGAGTGCTGGGCCTGGAGTCAGGAAAACTCGTCTTCCTTAGTTCATATTTGGCCTCAGATACTTACTAGCTGTGTGACCCTGGGCAAGTCACTCAACCCTGTTTGCCTCAGTTTCCTCATTTGCAAAATGAGGTGGAGATGGGGGCGGCTAGGTGGCGCAGTGAGTAAAGCACCGGCCCTGGAGTCAGGAGGACCTGGGTTCGGATCCGGCCTCAGACACTTAACACAAAAACTAGCCATGTGACCTTGGGCAAGTCACTTAACCACAACTGCCCTCTAAAAAGCAAAAAAAAAAAAAATGAGATGGAGAAAGAAAGGGCAAACCACTCCTGTAACTTTGCTAGGAAAACCCCAAATGGGGTCACAAAAGAATAGGGCATGACTGAAAACAACTCAACACCTATAACAACTCAAGAAAACAAGGCTGAAAGGGGGAGGAGAGTGTAGGGGGTAGGAGAATGTTATAAACTAAATGGTAGTGACCAGAAGCATGCAGCCCCAAGTCACAACAACCTTATCTTGACATCTACCCAAGCAACGCCCTGGCTGATGCAGCATCCAGCTTTGGGGGATAAAAGAAATTGCAGAGAGGAGGAGGGGTATTGCTCCTCCACCAGGCAAGACCCTTAGTACCCTTCAGGCAGGCTACTGTCTAGGATAAGTCTAGAGGGAAAGAGAGTCAACCTGCTGCCTGTAACTGTTATTGGATCCAATTCTGCAACATGTATCTTTGATTTCTGTATACTCTGATTATTCACATAGCAACCCAATTTCTCCTTTTCCCTCCTCCCTCCTTCCTCCTCTCCTTCTCCCCTCCCTTCCCTTTCCTTCCTTCCTTCTTTTTCCCTCCCTTTCTCTCACCCTCTCCCTCATCAGCACTTCACAGAACACTCTTAACCAAGCATATCCTTGGACCGAATATCTACAGACATTTAGACTGGCCTTGTCCAGGTGTTCAAGAGGGATCCAACGATTCTGCTTGGCTCCAGACAATAGAAACAGTAGCCATGAGGATAAGTTGTAGAGCCGTAGGTTTTAACTCAATGTCAGAAAACCCTTCCTAACAATTAAAGCTGTCCAAAAGTGGGCTGGGCTGCCTTGGGGGACAGTGTTTTCCCATTTACTGGAGGTCTTCAAGCAGAGGATGGATGACTACTTATTGGCTCTGTTCACTGTCATAGAGAATAGTGCTGGATTTGGTTGGAGCCAAGAAGACCTAAATTCAAATTCCATCTCAAGCATTAAACTGTGTAATGCTGGGAAAGTCACCTAACCTCTGTTTGCTTCAGTTCCTAATCTATAAAACAGGGATAATAGCACCTACCTCATAGGACTGTTGTGAGGAACAAATGAGATGATCTATGCAATGGCTCTGCAGACCTCAAAGCAATGTATCAAGGTTAGTTATCAGCAATGTGGTACAGTGGATAAGAGAGCTGTCTTTGGAGTCAGGAAGATATGGGTTGGAGTCCTGCCTCTGACATATACAGACTATAGGCCTCTGAGCAGGTGACAACCTCTCAGTCCTCCAAGCAACTCTTCAAGATAGAGTTCTTAATTTGGGGAGCATGGGTAGATTCTAGGGAGGTCCATGAACTTAGATGGGGAAAAATTACAGATTTAATTCACTATAATTTGTTTCCTTTGTAATCACATATATTCTATTTTACGCATTTTAAAATGTTATTCTGAAAATGCCAAAGTTGTCCACAACACACAAAAAGCTAAGAACTCCTGCTCTAAGATTATAACTTGTAGAAAAGGTGCTGACCTGCACAGGTAGAGGGAACTTCTTCATCCAGCAGTTCCATAAACCAATAAAATCACAGATCTTGCCCTTGTTGTCATTTATGTTATAGTTGGGAATGGTGATGGTGGTGGTGGTGGTGGTGATGATGATGAGGTTGTTGTTACAGTAAGGATTCCTTTCAGGAGTGGGATTGACTATATGGTCACTGAAATATCTTCTAATTCTAAACTTCTGTGATTTTGTAAGGAAGAATATTCCAAGAACAGGAGCTGGTCAAAAGTTAAATGGGTATTCCCAGGAGGTAATGAGTATCTCATGCCTAGAATTCTTCAAGTAGAGGCTAGATAACCATTTGTCAGAAATGCTGAAGATGGGATTACTGTTCAGGGACTGGTCGAATATTATTGTTGTTGAATATAGTCAGTACTGAGTGCTGTTTGTATCTAGATATCTTAGAAGCTGTCTGGAGGACACAGTGTTAGAAGGATGAACACAGTTGAGGTTCATTCTGTTGTCCTCAGAAAACTCTTCCTCTTGGCTGGGCTGCTGAGCTCTGGGAATAAGCACCTGATACTTGCATGACCCTGGGCAAGTCACTTAACCCTGTTTTCCTCAACTATAAAATGAGCAGAAGGAAACAGCAAACTGCTCCAGTATCTTTGGCAAAGAAAACCCCCAAATGGGTCATGAAGAGTTGGACACAACTGTCAAGTCAAATATCGTAGGTACTTAAATGTTTTTTGTTTGATTGAACTATGTGAGGTCCCATCTGACTCTGATTTCTTGTTAGATTCTAAGCATTCTGAGAGTATAGTCCATGTCATATCTATGATATTACAATCTGGATAAAATTCTTATCAATCCAACCTAGACCCAACTTATTTGTCCAGCTTCATTGTCCACTGCTCCTCTTCCTTCATTGCACAATCCACCCAAAGTAGCTTTCTTTCTCTTCTTTGCACACGACAATCCTTCTCTGTGCTTTTGCACTAACCATCCTCCATGTCTGGGATACATTGTCCCTCACAGAGACCTTTCTTCCTTCAAGATCTACTCAAGATATCTTCTACAAGAAGCTTTTCCCAATTTCCTTAGCCACTAAATTTCCCCCCTCTCAAAATGCCTTGTATTTAACTAATTTGTATTTATTCCCTTTACATGTCTTCTGTATATGCTCATAAGTATATATGCATATTCATGTATATGTACATCTATACATATACTGTACTGCACTGTGTAGATATATAGGCAGTACATGTATATAAGCACATATATGCCTTTATGTATATGTACATATGCCTACATACATATATATGTGTATTTGTTGTCTCCCCCATTACAATGTAAACTCCTTAAGAGCAGGGATTAGTTCATTCTTTGTATTTATATCCTTAGCCCATAGTAGATACTTAGTAAATGCTTATTGATCAATTGACTCCTTTCCATTGGCTATTCTCATTTTCCCTTCTTTTGTCTCCATTCCTTTGTTCACATTGTGCCCTTCCCTGCAATGGTGTCCCCATTCCCTTTCCCCCATCTCTGCCTGAAGAGATTCCCATCAAGGCCTAAATCAGGTAGGGCCTATTTCTTCTGAAGCCCTTCCGTGGTTTCACCATTTACCCATTTTCCCCCCAGAGTTGGAATTGATTTCCATCCCTTTTCGAATCTATTGGTGCACTTTACCAGGACTCCTTGTATTTAGACTCCCAGGATTCCTCATGGAAGTCATTTAGAACAAAAATCCCCCTACCACATCCATGACTAGTTATCCAGTTTCCATCTGAAGACTGCCAGTAACAGGGTGTTCATTCATCCTGTGAAGCAGCCATATTGTCCTTGTGTACAACTCTGTCAGCTTTGTTTAGAATGGAGCAGAATTCTTTCTTTAACTTCAACCCATTCATTGTTCCCAGTTCAGTTCTCTAAGATCAAGCAAAATAAGGGAAATTCTTCTTCCATATAATGGCCTGACAGTCAGTCAATAAGTATCTATAAGTGCCTACAATGTATCAGGCACTGTGCCAACTTCAGGGGATACAAAGAAAGGCAAAAGACTGTCTCTGGCCTCCAGGAACTCACAATCCAATGAGGGCAACAACATGCAATAACCATGTACAAACAAGCTATAAAACAAACCGTGTAAAGGATACTACTCTTTCTTGTAGCATAGTTAGTTGTAGATATCTTTTTTCCCTCTCTTAGATAGTAAACAACTTGAGAGCAAGGTCTATTCTGTATGTATCCCTGACACTTAGGTGGCACAGTGCATAGAGTGTAGTCAGGAAGACCTGAGTTCAAATCCAGCCCCAGACACTTAATACCTGTGTGACCCTGGGCAAATCACTTAACCCTGTTTCCCTCAAATGTAAAATGAGCTGGAGAGGAAAATGGCAAACTACTCCAGTATCTTTGGCAAAGAAAACCTCCAAATGTATCATGAAGAGTTGGACACAACTGAAAAATGATTAGACAACAAGAAATTCCTTGCACTAAACACAAGTCTTTGTACATAGTTGGCACTTAATAAATGTTGTTTGGAATGAAATGTGCCACCCCTGTCCTGCTTGCTGATTCCCAGAGCTCAGCAGTCCAGCCAAGAGGAAGAGTAATTTGAGGACAACAGAGTGAAACTTAACTATGTTCCTCCTTCTAACACCCTGACAGCTTCCTAGATATCTAGATACAAACAGCACCCAATAAATATTGATTATAGATAAGAGTGTCAAGAGCCAGGGAGAACCTTAGAAAGCATCCAGCCCAGTTTTCTCATTTCACAACATAGAAACCTGAGCCCTTAAAGGGCTAAGGGATTTGTCTAGAACCACATGGATTGTGAAGGAGTAGCACCAGGATCTGAATGTGAGTCCCCTGATTCTAAATTCAATTTTCTTCTCAAGCTATACCACAGCTTGGGAAGTGGGACAGATGCCTAATACTCAGAACACAAGAGAAGAAGCAGAAAGTCAGAAAGCAGGATACTCATCCAAAAGAAATTCTTATATTTTCTAATCAGATGGAATTCTTCAATTAACAGTCCAAATATTTCAGGAATCAGTTTTCTTCCAAACATTAATATTTCTTTGACTGTTAGACTAATAGATGTACTGCTCTGCTGTAAGAACCAGTAATGTTTTACCATCATTCAGTGAAAAAACTTGGAAAAGATTGCTATGTTCAGGGTAAGAATTCATTTTTGAAAAGCCACAAAATTACTCCCCATTTTGCATAGAAAGAAAGGAGGAGGGGGAGAGGGGAGATTGAGATGTGATACCAGGTGGATGATCTCCCTGTTAACTGCAAGCAAAGGCCCGTTTAGGGGCCCTCATGTCCCAAACCCGGAATTCAGCCAATCCCACTTCAGAAACAAAATCACAGAGTGGAACAGCCAGGAAGAAATTTAGAAATCTAATTCAACTGCTTCATGAAAACAAAAGCAGCCACAGTTCACATTTCTAGTAGTGTTTCAATATTTATAAAAAAGTATCCTTACAAGTGGGGGCAGGTAGGTGGCACAGTAGAGAGAGAGTGCTTGGCCTAGAGTCAGGAAGACTCACCTTCCTGAGTTCAAATCTGGCCTCAGACACTTACTAGCTGTGTGACTCTGGGCAAGTTATTTAACCTTGTTTGCCTCAATTTCCTCATCTATAAAATGTGCTGGAGAAGGAAATGGTGAACCATTCCAGTATTTATGCCAAGAAAACCCAAGATGGGGCCAACAAGAGTCAGACACAGCTGACATAACTGAATAACAACAGAGATTGATAGGGAATTACTGCAGTTTCTTGAATAGGGTAGTGATATGGTCAGACACATACTTTAGGAGGATCAGTTTGATAGCTGAGTGGAAGATGGACTGAAGTGGGGAGAGACTTGAGGCAGTGAGGCCAACCAGCAGGCTGCTGCAGTAGTCCAGGTACGAGGAAGTAAAAAAAGGCCTTCCCATCAGAGGAGAGAAGAGGGCAACATCTTACAACATCTAGGTAATCCAAATATTATTATCATCCAAAGCAGTTTCCCTCCAACAACTAGGTAATACAAGTATCATTCTACCCATTTTGCAGGTAAGGAACCTGAGGTTCAGACAGGGAAAATGATTTCCCCAATTTCACAAAACTAATAAGCAGCAGACATAACTAACACACAGAACTCAGGAACCCCAGCCTTAGCATCTTACCCTTGGGAAGTTCTAGTTAAGCAACCTTCTTTATCCTATCAAACCCCAATAGTTTGTGGGGATGCCATAGGTCTTAGCCATGAAGAATTTCTGGAGGCAGGATAATATAATGGAAAATGTGGTGGAGGCAGTTGGGTGGGACAGCAGATAGAGTGTGGGGCCTGGAGTTAGGAAGATTGAGTTAAAATCTGGCCTCAGACACTTACTAGCTTTGTGACTCTGGGCAAGTACTGAAGCCCCAGTGCCTGCCCCACCCCCACCCCCAAAAAAGCATACTGGCCCTAAAGTCAGAAAAGCTCAGTTTAAATTCTACCTCTGAACCGTTACTATCCACGTGACCTTAGGCAAACAATTTTCCACATCATTAAAATGAAAGGATTGGACTTGAAGACCTGAAGTCAATTGCAGTCTATGATGCACTGGACATGGTCCGGCTCTTCCTGCCATCCCAGTGACATCCTGGTGCCTGAAAACGTGCCCAGCTTTGGCCGCCAGTGGTTACCCAGAGGGGAGCTGCAAGCTTTCAACTTTGTGATGGGGCTGTTAGTTAAAATGCCAGCTCTCTCATCCCTTGCCTTTTATTGGGCCCCGCACCAAACAGCTCATAAATTGTAAAAGAGGCTTCTCTGTCCAGAGCCCCTAGGAGGTCTCTTCCCCAAAAGTCAGCCCTTAGAATAAGACCCGCACTTTGCATTTATTGCTTGCAGAGAGGAAATGGTGTTTGGCAGATAGAAAAATCAAACAAAACAAGAATTTCAGGGAAGCCACAGAAACCCACTGTCACAGCTAAGGGGGGCTCTAGAATCCTCACTCCATAGGTAAGGAGATTCATATTTAACTAGAAGATGGCAGAGACAAGACTGAAACCCAGGTTTTCTGACTCTACATCTGACTCCTCCCACCATACCATGTCCCTCCTAGGCAAAGGTTTTTATCTGTTTCTGTCTCTGCTATCAAGCATCCACTTTTTCCAAAAAAACCCACATATTCTACATTAGTAAATTCTGAGAAATTAGAACACTCAATTTCTCCCTGCGCAGAAACTCTCCATTCCTGCCAGGCAACCGAATCACTTACTACTACTCCTCCAGAGGCATCCCCTTGGTTTGTAGGTCACTGTCCTTAACACAAACTCATCAGGGCATTCTGTTCTTCTCTCACCAAACACTTGCTCCAGCCCCAGAGTTTACCATCCAAGCCTCAACTTTCCCTCCTAATTTTGTTCTTATTTTCACTAAGAGGGACCTGGTGAGAATCTATCTACATTGGCAATAAGACCATCTGCATTGGCCAATAGAGCTGGGTCTTCCGGAGGTATACTGGATGTAAGTTAGGTGACCCTCATTGGTTTCAATGCCCCAGAAGTTCTTAGATACTCAGTCTAGGCACCAACCCAGCATGGCCTCTGGTTCTGCTGCCCTGGGCCCAGCATATCTTCTAATTTACTGCCTCCATGGAACCACATGTCTCCCATCGGTCTCTCCTTTCTCCTATTTTGAGCTGGACAAGGAAAGATAGGGAAAATGCAAGCCAACATCTATTCCAGATGTTTTTGGTTTTTTTTCCACTGCTAAGGTCTGTGATTAGAACAACAGGCCTCATCCAGTCTTCTGGGCCCCTGAGCACCCTCTCCCAAATTCAATTTCCTGTTCTTCCTCTTCCTAAGCTTCAGCACAGTATTCCGAGTCACAGAACATCTCAGGATGTTGGATCTGGATTGGATGCCTTCTAAGGATCTCTCCTGCTCTTGGAACTCATGCAGGAGAATGTATGCTGCCTGAGGACAAGGTCAGCTTCTTGTTTTGTCTTTGGAAAAGATAATGACTTTCACACAAACAGGCAATTAATAAATACTTTTTGAATCTAATCAAATTAACTCCCACTTTTCATGGATGAGGAAACCAGCCTGAGTCACAGATCAAGTCAGCGAGAGCTGAAACTAACACATAGAGCTCCTGATTAAAAAAAAAATTCCCCAAAGATGAGACACTAGGCAGGTACAATAAATCAATCAGAGGGCACACACTTTCCTTACTGCAAGAGAACAATTCCCCAGGAAACAAGGAGCATGCTCTTCTCAGAGCAAACAACAAGAATAAGAGAGGTTTCCTGTCCTAGATTAGGGGTTCTTAACCTGGAGTTCCTGAACTTTTTAAAAATATTTTGATATAACTGGTTTCTTTGGTAGTCCTATTATTTTCCTTCACACATTTAAAGATTTTATTCTGAGGCATTCATAGGCTTCACCAGTTTGCCAGAGGAGTCCATGATACAAAAAAAGCCTTAAAACACCTGTAAGGCTATTATTGACTCATTAGTTCATTGAAAGTAAGTTTCTTAGACTCTGTGTCTCATTTCTTCCATTTATGAAACAACTATAATGGGACCTGTGTTTGGAGGCAGCATAGTATGCTAGAAAGAGTATCAAAGTCAGAACACTTGGGTTCAAATTCTGTGCCTATTTAAAATCTGTGATCCCATGAACCCTAGCTCAGTAGAAGGCCATGAGGGAGAGTGAAATAACAGCACATGTGAACTCTACAGGCTTCCTAGAAAGCCAAATCATCACCACTACAGTATGTAGCCTGGTATCACAAGGATGGATTTGCCTATTACCCTAAAAGGATCTTAGATGTCCAAGACTGCCAAAAAGCCTCACTCCTACCTGCCATTAATTCATTCATCTCATTCATTCAATAAACATTTATTTATTAAGGGCCACCTATGTGCCAGGCCCTGTGCTAAGCACCAGAATAGAAAAAGAGGCAAAAGAGAGTCCCTGCCCTCAAGGAGCTTACAATCTA
Organism: Gymnobelideus leadbeateri; assembly: GCA_011680675.1. Taxonomy (NCBI): domain Eukaryota; kingdom Metazoa; phylum Chordata; class Mammalia; order Diprotodontia; family Petauridae; genus Gymnobelideus; species Gymnobelideus leadbeateri. The sequence goes on from WOXC01004958.1 coordinate 47,575, forward strand.
ATAAGGGAGACAACATGCAAACAAATAAATATATACAAAGCAAGCAATATGCAAGATAAGTAGGAAATAATTAAAAGAGAGAAGCACTGGAATTAAGAGTGATTAGGGAAGGCTTCCTGTAGAAACTGGGACTTCAAGGAAGCCAGTGAGACCAGTAGTCAGAGTGGGGGAGGCAGAGCATTCCAGGCACAGGAGACACCCAGACACATAGCCTGAGGGTCTGTTCAATTTAATTCAATTCAGTAAACATATATTCATTACTAGGGTGGGTACAGAGGATAAAGACATATATGATGAATAGCTATCTCCCTATCCTCATGGAGTTTTTAAACAAACAAGGTAGACTATGATAGAAACTGAGGAGAAATCCAGACAGTGTTCTGGGAAAATGTGAGAAGGCTTTCACCTGGGAGATATGGGGACGGCCTGACCCAGGCTGGAAGAAAGTGGGAGGCCTTCAACAAGCTAGGATAAGGATGGAGAGTATGCCAGGAATGGGGCCGGTCCTTATGAATGCATGTAGGAGAGAGAGGGCAGGATAAGATCAGGGAACAGGCAGGAGGAGTCCAATGTGGCTGGAAGGCAGACTGCTTGAGAGGGATAGCTTGAAATAAGTGAGACTGCAAAGTCAGGTTTCAGAAATACTTAAATTCAAGACTAAGGCCTAAAATCTTTTAAAATTTTATTTCATTTTTGACTTATGGAATAAAACAAGCCTTTCTATAACAGTATAATAAAAAAGATGATTCCACATGAAATAGCAAATATATGTATAACTTGCTATTCCTTTTAAATATACAACAAAATTATCATGTGAATTTCTTTTTTTTGCTTCCTTCCACCCCGCCCCCCCACCTCCCCAAGAAGGTAAAGCCTAAAATCCTGATATGGGCATTTAACTATGATCCATAGCTCCATAACAGTAATAATAGGGAGAGGGAATAAGCATTTATACAGTGCCTACTGTGTGCCGGGTGCTGTGCTAAGCAGTTTACAAATATTATCTCATTTAATAATTATCTTCATATATTATGCTAATAATAGCAATTATAACAGCTAGCATTTATATATAGTTTTAAGGTTCACAAAGCACTGTAACATTCGTTATCTCATTTGATCTTCACAAAATTCAGGGAGGTATGTGCTATTATTCCCTCTATTTTATAGACAGGAAACCAGAGGCTGAGAGATTAAGTAACTTTCCCAGAATCACAACACTTCTAAGTGGTGTGGGGCAAGATTTGAACTCAGATCTTTTTGATTCCAAGTCCAGCACTCTATGTATTGTACCAACTAGCTGCCTAGTCAGCTGTTAAAAACTAAGCCCACCCAGGAATACATACACACAATCAATCAACCAATCCCTCCTCCTCCTCCTCCTCCTCCTCCTCCTCCTCCTCCTCCTCCTCCTCCTCCTCCTCCTCCTTCTTCTTCTCCTTCTTCTTCTTCTTCTTCTTCTTCTTCTTCTTCTTCTTCTTCTTCTTCTTCTTCTTCTTCTTCTTCTTCTTCTTCTCCTTCTTCTCCTTCTTCTCTTTTTAAAAATATTTTTGTCTTTATTAATTTGTTTACTTTTAGTTTACAATATTGAGTTCCATAATCCCTTGAGTTTCAAATTTTCTCCCCCTTCCTCTCCTCCCCCCATGGTGGCAGGCAATCAAGTATAGGATCTGCAAATACTTCTACATTAGACATTAGTCAGATTATAAAGAAGGATTGTATCAGATGGAATGAACAATGGGAAAGAGGAAATAAAACCAAACAAGAAAAAGAAAGAGAGCAGGTAGTTTGCTTCAATCTGCATTCAAACTCTGTTCTTTCTAGTTCTTTCTCTGGGTGTAGACATCTCTCTCCATCATGAGTCTTTTGGGGTTGACATAGCCCTGCATTGCTGAGAAGATTCCAGTCTATCAAAGTGGTCATCACATATACATTGTGTCTGTAATTGTGTACAGATTTCCCCTGGTTCTGCACTTCTCACTCAGCATCAGTTCATATAAGCCTTTCCAGGTAAATATGAAGTCCATCTGCTCCTCGTTTCTTCTAGTACAATAGAATTCCATTACATTCATATACCACAACTTGTTCAGCCATTCCCCAATTGATGGGCATACTCATAATTTCCAATTCTTTGCTACCACAAAAAGAGCTGCTATAAATATTTTTGTACATATGGGTCTTCCTCCCACTTCTATGATCTCTTTGGCATAGAACCCTAGAAGTGGTATTGCTCCGTCAAAGGGTATGAAATTATTTATAGCCCTTTGGGCATAGTTCCAGATTGCTCTCCAGAATGGTTGAATCAGTTCACAACTCCACCAACAATGCATTAGTGTTCCAATTTTTCCACATCCTTTCCAGCATTTGTCATTTTCCTGTTTTGTCATCTTAGCCAATCTGACCAGTGAGATGTGCTACCTCAGAGTTGGTTTGATTTGCATTCCTCTAATCAATAGTGATTCAGAGCATTTTTTCACATGCTTGTAGATATCTTTAATTTCCTCCTCTGAAAACTGCCTGTTCATATCCTTTGATCATTTATCAATTGGGGAATGACTTTCATTCTTATAGATTTGACTCAATTCTCTGTATATTTTAGAAATGAGGCCTTTATCAGAGACATTGGTTGTAAAAATGCTTTCCCACAAGAAATAGTTTACCTGACAGACTTGTGGAGAGGGGAAGATTTTAGGACCAAACAAGAATTAGAGAGCACTATAAAATGCAAAATGGATAATTTTGATTACATTAAATTGAAAAGCTTCTGTACAAACAAAGCCAATGTAACCAAGATCAAGAGGGAGGTGGGAAATTGGGAAATTGCAAATCAAAACAACTCTGAGATACCACATCCCTCCAGTCAGATTTGCTAAGATGACAAAACAAGAAAGTGACAAATGCTGGAAAGGATGTGGACAAATTGGAATACTAATACATTGCTGGTGGAGTTGTGAACTTATCCAGCCATTCTGGAGAGCAATCTGGAATTATGCCCAAAGGATTATAAATAATTTCATACCCTTTGACCCAGCCATACCACTTCTAGGGTTATATCCCAAAGAGATCATAGAAGTGGGAGGAAGACCCATATGTACAAAAATATTTTTAGCAGCCCTTTTTGTGGTTGCAAAGAATTGGAAACTAAAGGGGTACCCATCAATTGGGGAATGGCTAAACAAGTTGTGGTATATGAATGTAATGGAATATTATTGTGCTATAAGAAATGAGGAGGTGATGGATTTCACAATTACCTGGAGAGACTTATACAAACTGATGCTGAGCAAGAAGAGTAGAATCAGAAGAAATTTATATACAATCACAGACATACCAAATCTGTGATGACCAACTATGACAGACTGGACTCTTTTCAGCAATGCAGTGATATAAGTCAATCCTGAAAGACTCAAGAAAGTGAGAAAAGCGCCATCCAGAGATATAACTAGAAAGAACTGAGCCTGAATCCTGATGGAAGCAAACTAAATGATCTTTTTCGTTGTTTGGTTTTATTTCTTCCTTACCATCTTTCATCCCACCTAGTACAATACACCTTTGTAATTGGAATAATGTCTAATATGAATGCATTTGCAGATCTTATACTGGACTATATACTGTCGTGGGGGGGAGGGGAGAGGGAAGTAAAGGAAATTTGAAAATAAAAAAAAAGACTTAGCTTAAGAGCCAAAAAAAAAAAAATGCTTTCCCAGTTTTCCACTTCCCTTCTAATCTTGGTTACATTGGCTTTGTTTGTACAGAAACTTTTCAATTTAATGTAATCAAAATTATCCATTTTGCATTTTATAATGCTCTCCATTTCTTGTTTGGTCAAAAGTCTTGCCCTCTCCATAAATCTGACAGGTAAACTATTCCTTGCTTTCCCAGATTGCTTACAGTATCAGCCTTTATATAGATCATGCACCCATTTAGACTTGATTTTGGTATATGGTGTTAGATAATGGTCTATGCCCAGTTTCTGCCATACTGTATTCCAGTTTTCCCAGCAGTTTTTGTCAAATAGTGAGTTTTTATCCCCAAAACTGGGGTCTTTGGGGTCTTTATCAAACCGTATATTACTATAGTAATTGACTGCTGAGTCTCGCATACTGAATCTATTCCATTGATCCACTACTCTATTCTTCAGCCAGTACCAAGTAGTACTGCTGCTTTATAATACAAATTAAATACAAATATAATACAAATTAATACAAATTAAAATCTGGTGTGGCTAGGCCACCTTCCCTAGCATTTCTTTTCATTAATTCCCTTGATATTCTGGACCTTTTGTTCTTCCAAATGAATTTTGTTACTATTTTTTCTAGCTCTATAAAGTAATTTTTGGTAGATTGATTGGTATGGAACTAAATATGTAATTTAATTTAGGTAAAATTGTCATTTTTATTATATTAGCTCGACCCAGCCACAAGCAATTGATGTTTTTCCAATTAGTTAGATCTGACTTTATTTGTGTGAGAAGTGTTTTGTAGTTGGGATCATATAGGTCCTGGGTTTGTTTTGGCAGGTACATTCCCAAATATGTTATAATGTCTACAGTAAATTTAAATGGGAATTCTCTTTCTACCTCTTGCTGTTGGATTTTGTTAAAAATATATAGGAATGCCAAAGATTTATGTGGGTCCTTCTTCTTCTTCTTCTTCTTCTTCTTCTTCTTCTTCTTCTTCTTCTTCTTCTTCTTCTTCTTCTTCTTCTTCTTCTTCTTCTTCTTCTTCTTCTTCCCCTCCCTCCCTCCCCTCCTTTTCTCATCTCTGTCTCTGTCTTTCTGTCTCTCAATCTCTTTTTCTGTCTGAGTCTCTCTCTCTCTCTCTCTCTCTCCACACACACACACACACACACACACACACACACACACAGAATGACAAGGGAGAATATGAATGGCATGGAGGTATGGAGGTCTTAGGGATAAGTTAGGGGACAGGGAACTTCTGATGCCCTCCCCCAAGTGAGGCCCTCTCCCTCCATGCCCCAGTGCAGGTTCACATCTCCTCCTGCCCTTTGTCTCAGAGTAGCCACATGGCCCTCCCAGGGTCATCTAAGGACACTCAACTTCTAATAACTACAGGAAAATGGGTGGGGTGAAAATGAGCTCCAGGACTTACAATGCACTGGCTCCTCTCTTTACTAACTCAGTATTTGTCTTCTTTGTCTGGGGAATTCAGACCTGCTCCATTCCATCTCTCCCCCTTAGGGATAATGCTCCTAAGTAGTCCCTCCTAGGGAAAGGTAACCAGTACTCTTCCACCACACTTCTCTCTGCCAGGGAAACTAGGGACCACCTGGATACGTCCAAGTTCAAGGGAGGTTCATTTACATCGATACACCCCTGGAGGGCAGGGATTCTTTCTTTTTTTTTTTTTTTTTTTTTTTTTTGGTTTTACATCCCCAGCCCCTAGCACAGGGTGCTTAATAGATGCTTAATGTTCATTGAATTGAATTTTATTCACAAAGGAAAGTGATTTTCAAACCTTCACACTTAATTATCTTTGTAACCTTGGAGCAAATCTTTTCTCTGGGCCTCATTTCCTTCCCCTCTGAAGTGAGGAGCTTGGATTCAGTGATCCCTCCCAGTTTTCCCTATGTTTCGTATTCTAAGGTCCTTTTGGCTGTAACAAAACCTTCCTTCTTTCTCATGGCAGGCTTTCCAGAGCCTCTCCCTAGAGTGCACTAACTGACCCAGGCCCTGCAGGCAGAGACCTCTTCCATGTAGATATGTCTACAAGAAGATTCTCAAATCCCTCAAACATTCTACACCAGGGTGGGGTCCTGTAGCCTCAAGGCCACATGTGGCCCTCTAGGTCCTCAAGTGTGTCCCTTTGACTGAATCCAACCTTCACAGAACAAATCCCCTTAATAAAAGGGTTTGCTCTGTAAAACTTGGACTCAGTCAAAAGGTTGCACAGAAGATCTAGAAGGCCACATGTGGCCTCGAGGCTGAAGGCTCCCCACCCCTACTCTACACAAACATGCCAAGTGGGATCTTCTGCAAGGGCATAAGCCACTGCAGAAGCTAAATGTGCTGATGGAACCCTAGCCTTCTGTGGGGGGGACAGGGACGCTCATTCCAGTCTAACACCTCTCCTTTCCCAGAAGAGAAGTGATCCACTCAAAGTCACCCAATGAGTTAATGGCAGAACCCATGTTTCATTGCTCTTCCTTTGTATAGCCCAGTAAACAGTCTGTTCAAAGGATGACATCACCTTCCAGGGCTCAGCCATGTAACTTTCATCTCTCCATTTACTTGGATCCTGATAATGAACACTTAGTACTGGTCCCTTCCACTTACAGGCAACTGTATGTCTCACATTGGGAGCTATACTGCCTGGCCTGGGTCCACACTTTGCATTAGTGAGTTTCCTAACCAAAGTGACTCAGAGCCTGCTTATCAGTCACCCCTCAGAGGGGCTGCCTCAAGAGGAACTTCACCAATCTCCTCATTTCCCTTTCTCCTTTGCTGAGCTTTCATATTTCATTTAGACCAGTGTGCCTTGGCCCTGATGCCTACTGGGCACCCACAAAAACCTTAGGGAGTTTGAAAAGAAAGGAGTGGCTATCCTCTTCCAAGAGAACACAATCCTGGCCCCTGCTAGTCCCCTTGGGAAGTTAACAAAGTTTAGTTTTTCTCATCAGGGATAAATAGTTTACAGTCAGTCCTAATGACTCATGTACATTCCCATCACTGGATGTCTAGAACAAGGGGTCCCTTGTAGGACATGCCTCTACCACCCTGAGGTTACATTTGGGGTCGCTTTCAAAGACAGGTAAGTACAAAGGGCCTGAGCCAAGCTATAATCTCTGAACTCAAGAGAAAACTCTGTTAGGATAGTCCTGGGATATTTTATTTTTATTTTTCTATATGTGTGTATGTATACATATATGTATGTGTATGCATATGTGTATGTATACTCACATATACATGTATACATACACAATACACATATGCATACATGTATGGATGTGTATATATGTATGTCTGTATACACACATATGCATATGTGTATATGCATGTGTATCTTTATGTGATTGTGTGTGTATATGTGTATATATGTATACACACATATATGTAAATGGGGAAGGAATCAGTACCCTGATGTTCCTGGTAAGACAGAGTCCTTCAATGGAGAGAGCCCTGGGTTGGTCCGACACTTGGGTTCTAATGATCACTAATAATCAAATGGTCACAGTTTATTTACTGACTTATTTGTAAATCCCTTCCCCTCTTGAGGTCTCCATTTTTTCCTACATAAAATAAGTGAGTTGAATTGGCTACTCTTTAAAATCATTTGTAACCCTGATATTCTATAAGACTATGAAATCTAATCACCAAATAGTTTAATCAGTTTCATAGGATCTTTTTGCAGGTCTTTCAGTCCAACCCCATCATTTAACAGATGAGGAACTGCCCTCCACCCCCAGTCTGGAAAATTTGAGCAAAAAATGTTGGCCCTCTCTTTGGACCAGAGAAGAAGTCTGAATTTTTTCTTTTCCTTTTATGGGATTTTTACAGTACCTTGTTGTAACATTGGGGTTAAGTATTTGATCATAGGCTCTGTTTCTTCTGTGTCTTCTGCCAAACACCCCCCAAATTTCCATTTATGTTTTATGCCGACCCACAATATATTGAAACCTCCATGGGGAAAGTCGCAATGTGGAAAGGACAACTGTATTTTGGAGCTGGCACTAATGAATGTCCCCTCCCTTTGGATAGGGAGCTTCATCCTTGGCCCTGCTGATATCATAAGGCAGACTTTGAAGTCATTGCAGGTGTTAAATGGCTGCCCACCTGGCCCCAGGGAGATTCCTTTCCATCTCCCTCAGGAAGAACCCTAGACAGTGTCTAGAGGAAAATCAAAGGCCATTTATTCTCCACACCTGGTTTGCAGGTTTGACCAGAAAGAACAGGCAAGTCACCTATACAGGGGCTCTCTGGAGCAGGGAGCTAAACAGAAAATAGAAAAGGATAAAACTCCAAAAGGTTTGCCCCAAAACCGTAGTTTTTGTTTTAAGTGTTTGAGCCTATGAGGGAAAATACTGAAGTACAATGGGTTTGCTTAATTATATGAACGCTGTTATAATTAGAAGCAAAGGACAATTTAACACATCTTTGCTGTAATCACCCAGTGGGTAATCAAGCTTAATGTCTAAGCCACCAATGTATTGTCACCAGAATTCACACAGTCATAAAGTGGGGGCAGCTGTAGAAAACACTACCACATAACAGAATTTGTGGTCTTTCCCTCCCTCCCCCACAAGGATGTTCATTCAGTATTTAATGTCTACTGTGTGCCAAGCATGAGACAGTGTGGCATAGAGAGCCTAGTTAGAGAACCTGCCTCAATCAAAAAGATCTGAGCTCAAGTCCCATCTCTGAGGTGTACTAAGTGTGTGACCTTGGGCAAGTCACTGAACTCTTCAGTGCTTCAGGCAACTCTTTAAACCTAGATATTGTAGAGGTTAAAAGCTTCACTTGTACAGAGAATTTCCTTACAAAGCCTTCCCTCCAAGAATGAAATCACAAGTTTAAACAAACAAAAAATGCCAGACATTGCTCTAGGCACTAAGGAAAATATTTGTGTAAATAGCTTAATACAAAATATATACAAAGTAAATGCAAAGTGTAAAGGGGCCAGGGTCCATCATAGAGAGTGGAGGAGGGGGTGGGAAGAGGGGGGAGAGGAGAAGAGAGGGAGGGAGGGACAGAATTTGGAATTCAAAACCTTTTTTAATGTTAAAAAATTGTTTTTACATGTAATTGGGGGAAAATAAAATGTTATTTAAAAATAAAATATATAAAATAATATTAAAATAAAAGGGGCCAGGATCCATGTGTATGGAGGCCCTTCCTCTCCCATACATGTAGCATAAAGGTGTCTTTGTGGGGCTTGAAGGGAGGCAGAATAGACATCTCTAGCCTTCTCCCCACCCTCCAGGAGGAGGAGCAGGAAGTTGGGGTCAGTGGCCACCGCTCTGTTCCCCTCAGACAAAGAGATACTGGCTTAGACTTATGTCTATCTGCTCCCTTAAATGTTAGTCCCAAGGAAATGATCAGGTTCATCCTAACTCCTGATTGCTGTGCCATACATGGGGGAAAGGAGGACCCCAAGCTTTGAACACAAGGGATTGACTCCCTTCCCACCAAATACCAGTTCCACAATGAACACACCAAAACATATCACAATAGAAATCAGAGAAGGTAAACACAGGAAGCTAAATACCAGACGACACAGAGTGAAGGAGCTCTCCCATTGGGAGTGAGATAACTCCATTCACTCAAGAGAGTCCTAGATCTCACCTAAGGGGAAGTTCCCTTGATGTCTCTAGTGTAGCAAGCTGGGGATAGGGACATGATAGAGACTGCCAGCTCCTCTCTTGTCTTCCCAGTCTTTTCCTTCAATAACCTGAAGTGGGGTTGGTCTCATCCATCTTCCCACTCAAAGGTGGAAGCCTGAAGCACCGAAAGTGACTCAATAATCAAAGACTGATGAAGGCTGGAGCTCTCCCATTCTTGACAATCCTGCCCCATTCCTCATGCAGGGCAGGGCATTCATCTCCACCATGCCAATGGGCTTTGGGACTGGGGTTACAAAAGTAATAAGGGGGAAGGAAGTGGGCTCTAGCAACAGAGGAGATCCAGAAAGGCTTCATGTAGGAGGCAGCCTTAGTTCCTCATCCATAAAATGAGCTGGAGAAGGAAATAGCAAACCCCTCCAGTATCATTGCCAAGAAAACCCCAAATGGGGTCACAAAGAGTCAGACACAACTGAAATGACCCAACAATAAAAACAGGTGGTAGCATCTGAGCAGAGCTTGGGATGAAGTTCGGAATTCCAATAGTTGAAAGTAAAGAATGAGCATGAAATTCCTGGGTGAAAAGGGGCAAGCTTTTTAATGAATGTCTCTCTAATTATATTAGTTAATCAGCTGAAGACCTCTCCAAATTTAAGAATCAGGAATGTCTTTCCCCAAACCTTCCCAGAAGCATCCAGGCTTCAGAGAAGGAACAAGAAGGAAAGAGGTAATATAGGATCTGAGTCTAACAAAGAAAGAAATGTGTAGATGAAGCATTTGGATGGTAGGGAGGGTCAACAGGGAACACTGTCAAAGGAAAAAGGAAATTGAATCCAGGCTGCCCTGCCTATGCCATCTACTTGGTTCACCAGTCATTTTCTATGTCCTATTTTTTAAAAATTTCTTTAGGGGCGGCTAGATGGCGCAGTGAATAGAGCGCCGGCCCTGGAATCAGAAGGACCTGAGTTCGGAGCCGGCCTCCGACACTTAATCCGCACAAACAAAAAAACCCAGCCGTGTAACCTTGGGCAAGTTACTTAACCCCAATTGCCCGAAAGGGGTGGCTAGGTGGTGCAGTGAGTAAGAGCGCCGGCCTCGGAGTTTGGATGACCCGAGATCAGATCCGGCCTCAGAAAATGAGCACCCACGCATAAATCAAATGACTAGCCGTGTAACCTTGAGCAAGTTACTTAACCCCAATTGCTTTAAAAAAAAAAATTTCTTTAGTATTTTTCCCCAATTACATATAAAAACAATTTTTAACATTTGTTTTTAAAACTTTGAGTTCCAAATTCTCTCCCTTTCTCCCTCCCCACACTCCCTCCTCCCACCATTGAGAAGGCAAGCAATCCCACATAGGTTATACATGTGCATTCATGCAAAACATTTCAATATTGGTCATGTTGTGAAAGAAAACATAGACCAAAAAAAAAAAAACCTCAAGAAAAATAAAGAAAGCAAAAACAAAAGTATGCTTCAATCTGTATTCAGACACCATCAGTTCTTTCTTCAGGGATACATAGCATTTTCATCCTAAGTCCTTCAGAGTTGTCTTGGATCACTGTATTGCTGAGAATAGCTAAGTCATTCACAGCTGATCATCTCACAATGTTGCTGTTACTCTGTATACAATACATTTCACTTTGTATCAGCTCATGCCAGTCTTTCCAGGTTTTTCTGAGAGCATCCTGCCCATCATTTCTTATAAATTAATAGTATTCCATCACAATCACATACCACAATTTTTTAAATTACCAATTCTTTGACATCAGAAAAGAGCTACTATAAATATTTTTGGACATATAGGTCCGTTCCCTTTATGTTGTTTTAAAATTTCTTTTGGGATACAGACCTAGTAGTGCTATTGCTATGTCAAAGTGTATGCATGGTTTTGTAGCCCTTTGGGATATAAAATTGCTCTATACATGGCTTCTCAAGCTTTTTCCACTCAGACTCCTTCAGTGCTTCTTAAATTGTGGGTCAAGACCCCATATAGGTTCAAAAATCAAAACATTTAAGAAGTGCTGCTAAATCTACAGAATGATTGAATCAGTTCACAACCCCACCAATTGTGCATTGATGTCTAATTTTCCTTACATCCCCCCCAACATTTGTCATTTTCCTTTTCTGTCCTATTAGCCAATCTAATAGGTATGAGGTAGTACTTTAAAATGGTTTTAATTGTAATTTCTCCCATCAACAGTGAGTTAGAGCAATTTTTCAATATGGCTATAGATAGCTTTGATTACTATTTTGATTTACTTCATCTAAAATTATTCATATCTTTTGATCATTTGTCAATTAGGGAATGGCTTTTACTCTTATAAATTTGATTTAGTTCCTATATGTTTGAGGAATATCCTTTATCAGTGAAACTTGCTTCAAATTTTTCCCCCAGTTACTATGGCTGTTTTTTTTCCTCCATTTATTCTTTCTCTCCTTTCACCCTGCCTCCACAAAAGGGTTTGCTGCTGACCATACCCTTCCCCAATCTGCCCTACTTTCTATTACCCCCCTTTTTCTTATCCCTTTCCCCTCCTGCTTTCCTGTACTGTAAGATAGATTTCTATATCAAATTGAGTGTGTATGTTATTACTTCTCTGAGAGTAAGTTTTGATCATTCTCCTTCACTTCCCCCCTCTGCCCCTCCACTACAAAAGTTTTTTCTTGCCTCTTTTATGTGAAATGATTTACCCCATGCTGCCTCTCCCTTTCCCTTTATCCCAGTACATCTCTTTCACCCCTTACCTTTATTTTTTAGATATCACCCTTTCATATTCAACTCACACCTCTACAATCTGTCTATATATACTCCTTCTAATTACCCTAATAATGAGAAAAGTCATATGAGTTACAAGTATCATCTTCCCATGTAGGGATGTAAACAGTTTAACCTTTTTAAGTCCCTTATGATTTCTCTTTTCTGTTTACCTTTTTATCTTTCTCTTGAGTCCTGTATTTGAAAGTCACATTTTCTATTCAGCTCTGGTCTTTCATTAAGAATGCTTGAAAGTCCTCTATTTCATTGAATATCCATTTTCCCCCTGAAGAATTATACTCAATTTTGCTGAGTAAGTGATTCTTGGTTGTAAGCCTAGACTCTTTGCGCTCTGGAATAGCATATTTGAGCCTTCCCATCCTTGAATGCAGAAGTTGCTAAATCTTGTGTTATCCTGACTGTGGCTCTATGGTACTTGAGTTGCTTCTTTCTGGTTGTTTGAAATATTTTCTCCTTGACCTGGGAGCTCTAGAATTTGTCTATAATATTCCTAGGAGTTTTCCTTTTGGGATTTATTTCAGGAGGTGATCAATAGATTCTTTCCATTTCTGTTTTATCCTCTGGTTCTAGAATATCAGGGCAGTCTTCCTTGATAATTTCATGAAAGATGATGTCCAGACTCTTTTTTTTGGTCATGGCTTTCAGGTAGTCCAATAATTTTTAAATGATCTCTCTTGGATCTATTTTCCAGGCCAGTCATTTTTTCTTTTTTCTTTTTAATTTTTATTTTTTTTATTATTTTATTTTTTTATTAAACAAATGCTTTATTAACTTCTGGTTTACATCATTCATTTCCACCAGATTATGAGTTACATTTTTCCCCCATTTTTCCCTACCCACCACCCCAGAATAGCAGTCCCACTAGATATCCCCTCATCCAATCTGCTCTCTCCCATATCTTCTCCCATACCCCCTTCAAATTTTCTATTAAGGCAAGGTGAATCTCTGGGCCCCAATGCCTGGACATCTTATGAAACATTTAATTTTAGAACTTCAATTTTCAGATCCATTCCCTTCCTCCCTTGTCACCCACTCCCTCTGAGAAGATAAGCAATTCAGTATGTATTGTACATGTATAGCTATGCAAAGCATTACCATAGTAGATATATTGTAAAAGACTGCTTATATTTCCCTCCCACCCGTCTCACCTCCCACCTGGTCCATTCCCTACTTTGATCCTGTCCCTCTTTGATAGTGGGTACTTCTAATCTCCCCTCCCCCCAGAATGCCCTCCCCTCCATCATACCCCCTCTCATCCTCCTTTCCCCTACTCAGGAGAGTGAGTGAGGGTAAGATATTCCATTTAGTATGTATGTGGTTCTCTCCTTGAGCCAACTTCAATGAGAATATGCTTTTGCCTTTTTGCCTTCCTGTTCTTCCCCTCCCCTGCAACTGCTTCCCCTTGCCTCTTCTACATAAGATAGTTTACCCTACCCTGTCTCTCTCCATCTCCTCTTGCCACTTTCCTCTCTCACCTCTTGACTCCACCCCTTAAGAATCATCCCCTCCTTGGGGCGGTTAGGTGGTGCAGTGAGCAGAGCGCTGGGCCTAGAGTCAGAAGGACCCGAGCTCGGATGCAGCCCCAGACACCCAACACACAAACAAAAACCCCGGACAAGTCACGCAACGCCAACTGCCCTCCAAACAAACAAACAAAAAAAAGGATCATCCCTTCCCATCAGATTCAACCTGTGCCCTCTATCCATGTATACCTGTGAACATATGCCATGTACCCTTCTTCAATTATTTTCATAATGAGAGAGGTTTCATCAGACACAGTTATTGTTTTTCCATGTAGGAATGTAAATAGTCCAACTTTGATAAGTTCCTTTTGATTTCTTTTCCTTGATTACCTTCTCAAACATCTCTTGCTTCTTGCATCTGAATGTCAAATTTTCTATTCAACTCCGGTTTTTTCATCAAGAATGCTTGAAAGTCCTCTATTCCACTGAATGACCATATTTTCCCCTGAAACAAGATACTCAATTTTGCTGGGTAGGTGACCCTTGGCTTCAATCCCAGCTCTTTTGACCTCTGGAATATCATGTCCCATGCTCTTCGATCCCTCAGTGTAGAAGCTGCCAGATCCTGGGCTATTCTGATTGTGTTTCCACAATATTGAAATTGTTTCTTCCTGGCTGCTTAGAGTATTTTCTCCTTGATCTGGGAGTTCTGGAGCCTGGCTATAATATTCCTAGGAGTTTTCTTTTTGGGATCATTTTCAGGAGGTGATCGGTGGATTCTTTCAACCTCTATTTCCCCCACTGGGTCTAAAACATCAGGGCAATTTTCCTTGAGAATTTCTTTAAGGATGATTTCTAGGTTCTTTCTTTAACCATGGCTTTCAGGTAGTCCAATAATATTTAAATTGTCTCTCCTGGATCTATTTTCCAGGTCATTGGTTTTTCCCATGAGATATTTCACATTGCCTTCTATTCTTTCATTTGTTTGGATCTGTTTAATAGCATCTTGATTTCTCATAAAGTCAATAGCTTCCATTTGCTCCAGTCTAACTCTGAAGGAATGAATCTCCTCAGTGAGCTTTTGAGATTCTTTTTCCATCTGGCAAATTCGACTTTTTAAGGCATTCTTCTCCTTATTGCCTTTCTGAGCCTCTTTTGCCATTTGAGTTAGTCTATTTTTGAGTCCTACTTCTTTTTTTTATTTCTCTTTTTTTTTCTGTTTTACATCATTCATTTCCACCAGATTTTGAGTTACAATCATTTTCCCCCCATTATTCCCCTACCCAACCTCCCAGAATAGCAGTCCCACAAGATATTGCTTCCTCCAATCTGCTCTCTCTCATATCTTCTCCCATGCCCCCTTCGACTTTTCCATTAGAGGAAGGTGAATCTTTGTGTCCCAATGCCTGCACATCTTATCTCCCAATTATAAGCAAAAGAGTATTAATAATAGTATTTATATATATTTGAAACATTTAATGTTAAGACCTCGAATTTCAGATCCATTTCCTTCCTCCCTTGTCACCCATTCCCTCTGGGGAGATAAGTAATTCAGTATATGTTGTACATGTCTAGCTATGTAAAACATTATCATAGTAGATATATTGTACAAGGCTGCTTACAATTCCCTCCCACTCATCCCACCCCCCACCTGGTCCATTCCCCACATGATCCTGTCCCTCTTCTATAGTGGGTACTTCCAACCACCCCTCCCCCCAAGGATGCCCTCCCATCCATCATCCCTCCTCTCATCCCCCTTCCCCCTATTCTGCTGCAAGTTGAGATATCCTATTTAGCATGTATGTCATTCTCTCCCTGAACCAAATTCAATGAGAATGTGGTTTTGCCTTTTTGCCTTCCTATTCTTCCCCCCCTTACAACCACTTCCCCTTGCTTCTTCTACATAAGATAGATTATCCTATACCCTACCCTGTCTCTCCCCATCTCCTCTTGCCACTTTCCTCTCTCACCTCATAATTTCATCCCTTGAGTATTCTCCCTTCCCAACAAATTCAACCTATGCCCTCTATCCATATATAACTGTAACCATCTACACACACATTCACATATGTACTCATATGACCACACACCCTTCTTCCATTATTTTCATAGTGAGAAAGATATCATCAGTCACAGTTATTGCTTTTCCATATAGGAATGTAAATAGTTCAACTTTGATAAGTTCCTTTTGATTTCTTTTCACTGATTGCCTTCTCAGGCATCTCTTCCTTCTTGTGTCTGGATGTCAAATTTTCTATTCAATTCTGGTTTTTTCCTCAAGAATGCTTGAAAGTCCTCTATTCCACTGAATGACCATATTTTCCCCTGAAACAAAATACTCAGTTTTGCTGGGTAGGTGACCCTTGGGTTCATTCCCAGTTCTTTTGCCCTCTGGAATATCATATTCCATGCCCTTCGATCCCTCAGTGTAGAAGCTGCCAGGTCCTGGGCTATTCTGCTTGTGTTTCCACAATATTGAAATTGTTTCTTCCTGGCTGCTTGTAGTATTTTCTCCTTGATCTGGGGATTCTGGAACTTGGCTATAATATTCCTAGGAGTTTTCTTTTTGGGATCTTTTTCAGGAGGTGATCTATGGATTCTTTCAACCTCTATTTTGCCCTCTGGATCTAAAACACCAGGGCAATTTTCCTTGAGAAATTCTTGAAGGGTGATTTCTAGGTTCTTTCTTTGATCATGGCTTTCAGGTAGCCCAATAATTTTTAAATTGTCTCTCCTGGATCTATTTTCCAGGTCAGTGGATTTTCCCATGAGATATTTCACATTGCCTTCTAATCTTTCATTTGTTTGGATCTGCTTAACAGCATCTTGATTTCTCATAAAGTCATTAGCTTCCATTTGCTCCAGTCTAACTCTGAAGGAATGAATTTCCTCAGTGAACTTTTGAGATTCTTTTTCCATCTGGCAAATTCGACTTTTTAAGGCATTCTTCTCCTCATTGCCCTTTTGGGCTTTCTTTGCCATTTGAGTTAGTCTATTTTTTAAGGTGTTGTTTTCCTCAGTCAGGCTGTTGACCCTCATTTCATACTTTTTCTGCATCCTTCTCATTTCTCTTTCCAATTTTTCCTCTACTTCTCTTATTTGATTTTTAAAGTCCTTCTTAAGGTCCTCTATGGCCTGCAACCCGCTCATGTTTTCCCCTGGGGCTTTTGGAGCAGGACTTCTGACCTCACAGTCCTTTTCCCGCTCTATGCCCCCAAAATAGGAGTCTAGGGTTGCATTTTTCTGTTTCCTTTGCCTTGGCATGTTGCCACTTAATTACTTGACTTTTGGGCTTGTTGCCACACTATGGCTTTAAGGCCAGATAGAGGAATTTTTGTCCTGAACGTGTGGGGGGCAACTTCTGTTTCTGGCAAGCTGTAAACCCACCCACGACTTCCACCCTAGAACACAATCCAGATCCAGGGAGGTTAAAGCAAGAGCTATTACCCCCCAAGACTGATCGCTGGATCTCCCTACAATTAATTGCAGGCCAGGAGCTGGAGCTGCCTCTGAAAACTACAAAATGGAGTGTCTCCTCAGCGGCTTCTAGCCCCCAGGGGAGGAAGCTGACGCATTCCCCAAATACAGGTCCCAAAGTCCATAGGACACTAACCTCTTACTTTGTCCTAGGCATGTCTATGTTGATAATTCTGGAGTCACCACAGCTACTGGTGTTCTGGAGTTCCTCCAGCCGGCTGTTGGCCCTGGTGCCTTGGGGCTAAAACCTCGGCTCACGGGGACCTCAGCTCCGGCTCGGCTCAGCTTCCCACACTCTGCGCGCTGCCAGCTCCCTGACTGCTGCGCTGGTCCTTCCTGCAGGGCTGCTGGGCTGTCCTCAGCGGGAGGTTAGCTTCTCTGTGTCATTCTGTGGGTGCTGGGGCTCCAGAAGTTGTTCAGAGTCCCCTTTTACATAGTTTGGGGGGAATGTGGGGGCAGAGTAGCTTGGATGAGCTGTTTCTACTCCACCATCTTGGCTCCACCCCCCCCCCCCGAGTTAGTCTATTTTTTAAGGTGCTATTTTCCTCAGTCAGGCTGTTGACAGTCATTTCATACTTTTCTTGCATCTTTTTCATTTCTCTTCCCAAATTTTCCCCCACTTCTCTTATCTGCTTCTTAAGGTCCTCTATGGCCTGTAGCCAGCTTGTATTTTCATTTGGGGCTTTTGGTGCAGGAGTTCTGACCTCACAGTCCTCCTCCATGCTTTGAGCCTCTTTGCCCCTAAAATAGGAGTCCAATGTTAAACTTTTCTGTTTATTTTGTTTCATTTGCCTAGGCACGTTGCCACTTAATTACTTGATTTTTTGAGCTTGTTGCCACAGTAGGACTCTGCCACCAGACAGGGGAGCTTCCGCCCAAACATGGGGTCTTCACAACTTCCGCCAGTTGGGTGGCCTCTGTAAAGCCTCCACCCACTCTGGCAAGTTGGATACCCACCCCAAACTTCCCCCCCAGACCACAATCCAGATCCAGGTAGTTTAAAGCAAGAGCGATTAACCCCCAGACTGATTGCTGAGTCTCCCTACAGTTCGCAGACCAGGAGCTAGAGCCACTACTGACGCTGCAAAATGGCTTCTGTGCTACGTTTCTTCAGCAGCTTTTCACCCCCAGGGGAGGCACCCGGGAATTCCCCAAATACTGGTCCCAAAGTCCATAGGGCACTAACCTCTCACTTTGTCCTAGGCATATCTGTGCTGATAATTCTGGAATCGCCACAATTGCTGGTGTTCTGGGGTCCCTCCAGCCGGCTGAAGGCCTGGCCACCCTGGGGCTAAAACCGCAGATCTGGGCTCAGCTCTGCGCTGCACTGTAGGTTCCCAGCGCACTGTGCTGCCTGCTCTCAGAGCGCTGCACTGGCTGCTTCCTGCAGGGCTGCTGGGCTGTCCTCTGCAGGAGGTTAGCTTCTCTGTGCCGTTCTGTGGGTGCTGTGGCTTTCAGGTAGTCCAATAATTTTAAAATTATCTCTCCTGGATCTATTTTCCAGGCCAGTCATTTTTTCAATGAGATATTTCACATTGTCTTCTTTTTTTTTCATTCTTTTTGTTTTGTTTGATTTTGTTTTGATTTCTCATAAAGTCATCAGCTACTATTTGTCCAATTATTTTGTACTTCCTTTTCCATTTGTCCAATTCCACTTTTTAAGATTTTTTTCTTCAGTGAATTTTTGTTCCTCTTTTTCCATTTGGCCAGTGCTACATTTTAAGGCATTCTTCTCCTCATTGGCTTTTTGTGTTTCTTTTACCATTTGGTCTAGTCTATTTTTAAGGTGTTATTTTATTCAGTTTTTTTGTCTCCTTTACCAAATGGTTGACTCATTTTTCATTATTTTCTTGCATCACTCTCATTTCTCTTTCCAATTTTTCCTCTACTTGATTTTCAAAATCCTTTCTGAGCTCTTCCATGGCCTGAGACCAATTCATATTTTT
Source organism: Gymnobelideus leadbeateri (assembly GCA_011680675.1). NCBI lineage: Eukaryota > Metazoa > Chordata > Mammalia > Diprotodontia > Petauridae > Gymnobelideus > Gymnobelideus leadbeateri. The sequence goes on from WOXC01004958.1 coordinate 66,534, forward strand.
CTTGGAGGCTTTGTATGTAGGAGTTTTGACTTTGTTATATCCTTCTGAGTGTGTATTTTGATCTTCCTTGCCACCACAGTAACTTCCTGTGGTCAGAATTTTTTCCTGTTGTTTGCTCATTTTCCTAGCCTATTTCTTGACTTTTTTTTGGAGGGCAATTGGGGTTAAGTGACTTGCCCAAAGTCACACGGCTACTAATTGCATCAAGTGTCTGAGGCCATATTTGAACTCAGGTCCTCCTGATTCCAGGGCTGGTGCTTTATTCACTTCGCCACCTAGCCGCCCCTATTTCTTGACTTTTAACTCTTTGTTAAAATGGAGTTCTATATGCAAGGTGGAGGGCACACTGTCCTAAGCTTCAGACGTTTTGTGCACTTTTTTTCAGGGATACTTTTAGGGACCTGTAAGTTTTCAGTTCTTCCAAGACGGTATGATCTAAAGAGATGTGTGTTTACTACTCTGCTGGCCTGTGCTCTGGTCAGTGGGCAACCACAAGCCCTGGAACTGTGAAGAGCATCTCTATTCCATGGTGGCCACAAAGTCTGCTATTCTAGTGCTCCTCTTCACCCTGGAACCGCCACCCAGGACTGGGACAAGAATCTGAGTATAGGCAAAGCAACAGAATTCTGCCTCAGGGCTAGCAAAAAGATCCCTATGATTTCCTTCTGACCAGTTGTTCAATCCTCTTACCCCAAAATTTGTCCTAGTGACAAAAATCACCAGAAATCCATAAGTCTTTAGAGAAACCCACTTAAAAATGGAAACCTTCATTGATATAAAATGATTCCCTGGGTCAGTAGGATCAAAGGACCCAGAGCAGAGAAGTCAAACATAAGCTATCCACAGGCCAGTGCTGCTGGAACCAGATTAAGATCTAATTTACAAAATTTTAACAAAAGTCAATAAAAATGCAGCAGAATACAGATAATGTCAGTGTGCAGTTTTCCAAGTCACTATGCACCAGAAGGGATCCTTATGTACAGTTTAGTGGCCCCATTTCCATTTAAGTTTGGCACCAATGTCTTAAAGCACAAAAACTACCTTAGAACACAGTAGTAACTCCCAGGTTCTCTGTCTCTAAATCCAGTGCTCTTTACACTATACTAAGCTACCTCATCTCATGATGCAGCATAATCCCATTCCCCTTCACCTACTCTTTAGCAATCACAAGGTTCAATCCCTGGAGGATACCCTCAATCTGAATTCAGGAAACCAGTGGAGCAAAGGGGGCATCAGAAAGAGGCTTTGATCAGAGGCACTGCTGCTCCAGGGACTGCCTACTCTTGTCCTTAATCATGCCAAGGAGTCCGGTCACCCCCAGCAGGGTCCTGGCATCTGCCCCACTACAGAATAGAGCTACCCAATCCACACTAAGGAACAGGGACAGTTGTACCCCATGGGTGACCTTCACTATTGATGAGTCAGAGATAGAAGTTCAGGGAACAGGAGGAAACCCTGCTGGCTTCTGGGTCATCCTGACTGGCAGGTGCTCCTAACTGGGCCAGGTAAGGCCTGGGGTAAGCCAGAGAGCAGAGGCTATTTAGAGACAAGCGGTCATGTCCTGCACCTCCCTCCTGTTAGTAACAAGAATGAGAGGATAAAGTCAGTGCCTTCAAAGCTCAAAGAACAGCCAAGTCAGAAGGGACCTGAGAGGCCACAGCACCAACAACAACCACATTTCTAGAGCACTTTAAGGTTTATGACGTGCTTTCCTCCCAACATTCCTGTGAGGTAGGGAGTATACAGAATATCATCACCATTTCCCGAAGGGGAAAACAGAAGCTCAGGAAATCAAGGTGCCTTGTCCAGTAACACAAAGCCAGTGAACTCAGGTCTCCCAAATCCAAGTCTAGCACTCTTTCTAGGGCACCATATTTTCTCTAAATCTGAGCAAGAGACTCCTCTCTACGTCATCTCAGCAAGCAAATGTCCAGCCGCAGCAAGACAGCCTCTAGTGTATGGGGAATTCACCCAGAATTCACACTATGCCATCTGCAGGAATCTGCCCTCTAGAGCAGAAATGTCCAAATCTGCAGCCTGTAGGCTGCAAAACTCCTCAGTGTGGTCACAACCAGCTTAAAATGCCTTTGGGAAATATATAACAAAATATAGAAAAATATAACATAGATAATGCTAATTTGTGGTTTTCTAAGTCAACATGGGGCCTGCAGGGATCTGAGTTCGCCACTACTGTTCCAGAGCCATGGGATATCTTCTTTTTAAGAAGACTTAATTAAAAGATCTCAGGAATAGTAATAAGAATAATTAGCCTATGTATCCATCCAGAGGCCCATCTAGAGGCTTTGTAGTGGAGGCTATAGAGTAGCCACAGAGACAGACACAGAGCTAAGTCCTTCCAGAGGCTGCTGGTCATGATACTGTCCCTCCTCCATAAAAGCTGCCATTCAAGCTAAATCAAAGTACAGTCCAGGCCTGTCCCTTGATGCTGAATAGGAACCAGAAGCTGATTCGCAAGTATGTCTGAGCCTCCCAGCATGGAAAGCATTGGTTCAACTAGCAAAACTAGAATTTAGAGGGGGGCAGAGAAAGTTAAAATCACAATTCCCAATTCCCCATTTAATTCTGTAGATCATAAAAACCAGTGGAGGGAAGAAGACAGAACTTATGCAAAGGTAGAGAGTTTAAAGCAAGGATGAAATGCCCGTGGGCATTTCTACCTGAGCACATGTAGAGATTAGGAAATAATTGGATTTGTCTAGTTCTTTCACATGGGACAAGAGGCAGCAGAGACAGAACAAGCTACCCTGTTCTATCACTTGAAGGAAGTTGTTTTGGTAGGGACTTAGCATCAGAGAATAGCATCGATTTACCATCAACGGGGCATCAAAGAGTCAGATCTGGAAAGGACCTCAGAGATCATCTGGTCTACTCTTCTCCTTTAACAAAGCAAGAAACTGAGGCCCGGAAAAAACTTGGGTGGTTTGTAATCATGACAATACATGTGAGCTCATAGCACAAATTCAAAAAGAGAATTAACTTGAAGGATTTTCTATCTATACCATGGGTGTGTGTATATGCACACACACACAAATACAACCAGTCCCTAAGTCCTTCAAGGAGGACTGTAAGGGCAAGGAATGATTTCACTGATCTATTCCTCAGAGGCTAACCAAGGCATCACACCCACCCCTCTCCTTTCCAGTAGTCTTATCCAGACACCAGCAAATCCCATAATACATAATGGGCTGCAAAATCACAACAAAAAAATAGAAGTCTGAAAGGGCTTCAGAAGCCACCTAGTCCAACCCAAATGTGACCTCCACAATGCTTCTGACCAACTTTTGTTTGAAGGGTTTCACTGAGGGGTAACAGAGGTAGCCCCTTCACTTTTGCAGAGCTTTAATCATTAGAAAACTTTTTCTTACATTGAGCCTAAATCTACCTTTTCTGCAGCTTCTAGCCATTGCTGCTATTTCTACTCTCTGAAACCAAACACTTAGCAAAGTGCCCTCTAGGGGAGGAGGAGCATGTCCAGATTGCCTAACATGGGGGCCTCCGCATCTCCTACCTTTTGGGTGGGTATAACTTCCTTTGATAGGCTGCTTGTATCTTTAAAATTGGTGAGACTGAGACCATCGCTCTTTTTGGCCACTCATTCCTGTTTACTCCTTCTTGCTATGCATCAACCCTAAACACTGATGTCTTGAACTGAACCGAATTCTTTCCCCTGCTCTCCCTCTTTAACCTCAGTTCCAAGAAATGGGCCTGGGTGGGGGGGGTGGTATTTGCTTTTGTTCTGTATTATTTGTCCTCAGTTTCAGGTGCCAGAGGGACCCCAGTTCAAGTCATGATGACCTTGGACCTGGGCCTGCAGGCAGGATGGTGCAGCCAGAGAGCCCAGCCTGGAAACCTGGAGGAGCCAGGGCACTTTGGGCTCAAGCCCAGAGGGGTTTCTGGAGTTTCAACTGGGACTGTGCTCTCTAAGAACCAAGCTAAGCTATGAACGTGATCCCTTTCCCCTTTCCAGAGACAAATGTGGTTCAAAGAGAGAGGGGACTGATTATATATTTTGAAGTAAATATGCCTTTGTAAAAAGTAATGTGATTGTTAGTGGTCAGATGGAACTGGGGTGAAAGGGACTATCCCCTACAATTGAGGGAACAAGATCAGGTGGGCTGGAGCCATTTGCAGAGAGTGTGGGCACTATTTCCCTATCCAAGATCCCCTTAAGGGTGCCAGAGAACCCTGGAGGAGTGGTGTAATGTAATCCATCTGGCCTCCCAGGCAGTGAGAGCCATGGTGCTCTGGGTCACATACATGACAGCCCTTTTGTACTTGAAGCCTGACATCATGCCCCCCCTAAGTTTTCTCTTCCCCTGACAAACACTTCCAATTCCTTCAGTCCATCCTCATCTAGCATAAAGTCAAGTCTCCTTATGACCCTTGTAATCCTGCCTTAGACATTTTCCAATTATCTACATCCTTCCTCAGCTGGAGCCTAAGACAGAGTATCAAGGAATGATTATCTCTCTCATTCTGAGCCCATGCCTCTCTTTAAAGCAGCCACAGACAGCATTAGCATTTTTGGCCACCATGTCAGTCACACTGCTGCCTCACACACTGAGTTTATTATGCACTAAAAGTCTCAAATATTTTTCACCTACATTGTCATGTCTACCATTTTTACTTTACTAGTAAAGTTGATTTTTTGACCCAATGTTACTTTTGTCCCTATACGTTTCATCTTATTTAAGTTCATTCTATAAGCTAACCTGTCCAGATGCTGATTCTGTCATCCAACGTGTTTCATGTTATCTGCAAATATGACTCTCAATGGCTTATTCATGTCACTGATAAAAATGTTGGACAGCACAAAGTCATAGATTGATCCCTGGGGTACTCCACTAAAGACTCTCTCCAAGGGGCCATTGATCCACTAATGACTTTTCTTTGGACTCTAATGACTATTCTAGCAGTGCCAAATCCTCCTAACTCGTCCAGCTCTTTCTCCACCTTAAGGAAAATATGACAGATTTTTTCAAAGATTTTGGCAAAACTTAAATATCCTAAGTCTGGAATGTTCCCCTGAGGTACCAGTCTAGTCACCCTGTCAAAAAAGGAAATGAGGATAGTCTGGCATGACCTGTTTTCCATGAAGTCATTTAGGACAAGGTCACCCTTGCCCTTTTGGGGAGCCTCTCCCAGACAACAACCAGCACACTCCACAGGATGTGGCAAGGGTCCCTGACCTCAGAGCTGACACCTTCTTGGTGAGACAAGACATTCACATCTGAGTAAGTTAAATCCCAGGCCAAGGCAGGATTTGACAAAGAACCAAAACTGAGGTTCAGGCACTAAGTACAAAAGGAACTCAGAAAATGGAGATCAATGTGTCCTGTAATAGCCAGAGAAGGCTACAAGGAGGAGATGGGACTTGGGCTGGACACTAAAGAATGTTTAGGAAGGGAGTGTATTCCAGGCAAGGGGAAAGGGGTGTGTGCATGTGCATGCATATATGTGTGTATGTGTGTGTCTCAGATCACGGTTACTGATTCCCCAACCCAATTCCTTCCCCTTATATACACACAAAATCTTGATCATATGAAGAAACTATATCACACATAAACACAGATTCACCATACCCTCCAAACATGTGCACACATATATATGCACACTCCCTAATACACACTCTCCACACATATAAATCTCATACACCTTGCACACTCACATACCTCATACACAACTCACATACCCCACAATACATACGAACACACTTATCTACCCCACATATACATATATACACTCATACCCCCACATACATGTACACACATGTTAATACAGTACAAACCCTGTACACATTCATATGCATGCACATATGTAGTCAACCATGTGTACAATATAAACTAAAATATATGCCCATAGTCATATATACATATTCATGCACATATACAAATTCACATATATATGTATATACACATATATATGTGTGTATATATATATATATATATATATATATATATACATACACACTCACACAAGGGTAGCTAGGTGGTACAGTAAATAGAGTGCTGGACCTGGAGTCAGGAAGACCCATCTTCCTGAGTTCAAATCTGACCTCAGACACTTACTAGCTGTATGATCCTGAGCAAGTCATTTAACCGTTTGCCTCAGTCTCCTCATCTGTAAAATGATCTGGAGAAGGAAATGGCAAACCTCTCCAATATCTCTGCCAAGAAAACTCCAAATGGGATCCAAAGAATCAGACACAACTAGAAAATGACTGAGCCAACAATATACTCATACAAATCTATACACATGTATACCCTTACCCATACCTATACATACTTATCTACACTCATACCCATAACCACAAATATACACACACATACACAAATACTCATTTTCACGGTCAAAGCCTCAGTCATATTGAATCTAATCAGTGTCTGTGAGAATTGTGGGAACTGAGTGAACCACATTGATTCCATCCTGTGACTTGATTCTGGAGCAAGCTCAGTTCCCTTTTTGTTAAATTATGGATCTAGTCAATTTCTGTCCTGTAAGAAAACTTTATTCAATTATGGGAAATTGAGAAAACTTTATTGTATTGTTCGAATCTAACCCTGCATAGCTGGGAAGCTAGACCACCTCTACCTGTTGCTTAGGGATCCTTGACTAAGGACCTACTGATCAGAATTATATTGATCAGAAACCTGGTCAGAACCAAATATTGATGCAAAGAGTTTTCTCACAATTATAGCAAGCCATGTCTTATATGAAAACTGGTCCATACTGACCAGTCAGTTAATGTTTCCTTGTTCCTTTGATTTAATACAGACATTGGGGGGGAGTGTGATATCTCTTTCTTTTTTTTTTTATTTCAGGGAACTGCACCTTTTTAACTCTCCCCCTCCCAACTTGGAAAGTCTTAATCTTTCCTCCAATTAGAAATAAGATTACCTAATCTTGTAGCTTAGTTTAAATGCTGTTAACTGTTTTCTTTTAATGCATACAATCTGTTTCCACTGTATCCAAGGTCCAGTGCCAAGCTGAGGAAGGCTGGTCCTGATTTGGTATGCAATTGGTATGCATTACTTAATACATCGATATGCTCAGAAGCTCAAAACTTTTTTTCCTCAGTCATTTCAGATTTCAGCCATCACACATCTCTACAGCCATTACCCCTCTAGCTATCTACATTATATATTCCACTCTTTCATATCTGTGTCAGCTTTTCAGTGGGATACTCCAAGAGGATCTATAGGTGCTCTGAGAAGAAGCCTGAGTCACCAGACCTACTCAGTCCAATTGCCCACCTTTGTAACCAGCCATTTTGTCTAGTCCCAACAGAAACTAATAAAGAAACTCAGCCCTACTTGGAGGTAAAAGCTGTACCCAAAGCAGGTCATACCAAATACCTATTTCCCTGACCTGTCAGTTACTTGACCCACAGGTAAGGCTTAGCAGGTCCTTCTCACAGAACTTATATTCCTGACTGGACTCTGTCAACTCATGCACTTCTCCTGGCAACAGTGTTTTTCCCAAACTACAAAAGAAAAAATATTGTTTTCTATCCATCGGCACTCATTGAAAACCTACTATGTGCACATCCCATGAAACTGACCCCAAAAACATTTTTTTAATTGACCTGGTTTAAAATATGTTGGGGAGAGAGGATGGAAGAGGTTTTTGAGAATTCTTCAATATGGTTTCTGTTGGACAATGGGAGGGTAGGGGGAGAAACAAGAATGGCTTAGCAAATTAGTACTTTGGGCACACTGCAGAAATAGACGGCAGCAAGACAGTACATTTAAACTTTGAATGCAAAAGGTCAGAAACACCAGCTGGAACACAAGATGCCTGAATTCCAAAGTGCCAGCAGAGGATGTGGTGCAGGACGATTTGTCACTGAGACAGGAAGAAAGATTCCAGAATAGAATGAAGCAGGCTACATACATCTGGAAGAGCAGCACGTAGCAATTTTCTTGCAATGTAATAACCACCCCCTTCAGCTCTAATGCAACATCAGGCTTAAACTTAGTCTCCAAAATTGATTCTTGGGCAGAATGTTGGTTAGTTTATTTTTTTAACTTCTTTTCATAAAAATCTCTCTCACAAAATAACTTCTACATGTGGTATTTACAAAAGTTCACCTTCCTACCAAGGTTCCCCTCTCCCCCAGGATTTTCTTGGTATGATAATTTTTAGTGGGCCTATGATGGCTCCTAATATTCATTTATTACCTTTCAGAGGAAGCAGAAAGCATCTCTTTGATAATTCTGAAATTGTTTTGCTGGGAATCCATATCAAAACTCAATCTATAATATAGGTTCTTAACTTTTGTGAGTCACAGATATCTTTGGTAATCTGATGGAGATTATGAACTGTTTCTTAGAATGCTTTTAAATGCACAAAATAAAATACATGAGATTACAAGAGAAACATATCAAAACATAGTCATTAAAATATGTAAAAAACAAAACAAAACAAGGCCACAGACCTCCAATGCAGAACCCCTAAGGATTTATAGTTTTCAGAAGCCATCACTGTCTCCTTTTTGACAACTGGGGCATTTCCTAATTTGCACCTTACCCATCACCTAGAGTTCCTTAAAGATAACTGAGAGTTCTGAATTCAAATATGGTCTCAGATATTTACTAACTGTGTTACCCTGGGCAAGTCACTTAACCTCTCTTTGCTTTAGCTTCCTAAAATGAGGATAACAATAGCACCTACCTTCCAAGGTTGTGTGAGAATCAAATGAAAAAAAGAACTGCAAATCCCTTAGCACAGTGCCTGCTACATAAATGTTAGCTATCTTTATTACTATTCATGTCATCTAGTAATGACACATTATCCTAAACAGCAAGCCTATGCATCCCTTACCAGGAGGTCCAACATTAACAAAGTTGATTAAATGCCTACTGTGTATATAATATTATGCTAGGCACTGGGAAAGACCCAGAATTCAGATAAAATGGAGGCTTTGATTTCAAGGATCTTAGAATAACACATGATAAATTCAATAAAAGGCTATGGAACAAAAAAAAAAAATCACCAAATGTCCAAAATTAGAAAGGACCTCAGAAGCCATATAGTCCAACACAAACTTGAAGTTCATGTAAAACAAATAGCTATGTGAGATCTAAGCCAGAAGGTTGTTATATGGTGAAGGAACCAAGAAAAGATTCATAGAGAGGGTGGCATTTGAGTTGGAGTTGAAAGAATGGGTCAAGGCAAATAGGTGGCACAGTGGATAACGTGGAGTCAGGAAGACCTGAATTCAAATCTTGCTTTCGGCACTTAGTTAGAGTAACCCTGGGCAAGTCACTTAACCTCTCTCAGCCTCAGTTTCTCCATTTATAAAATAAAGATAGTAATAGCACCTACCTCGTGGTGTTGCTATAAGCATAAAATTATATATTATATATAAAGCACTAAGCAAACCTTAGAGTACTGTGTAAGTGTTACCTATTATTAGGGAGCAGCTAGATGGCACAGTGGATAGAGCACTAGGCCTAGTGCCAGAAAAACCCATCTTCTGGAGTTCAAATCCGGCCTCAGACAATTACTAGCTATGTGACCCTGGGCAAGTCACTTAACCCTTTTGCCTCAGTTTCCTCATCTGTAAAATGAGCTGGAGAAGGAAATGGCAAACCACTCCAGTATCTCTTGCCAAGAAAATCCCAAATGGGGTCACAAAGAGTTGGACAGGACTGAAATGACTAAAAAATAACAATGATAACATTAGCTATCAGGAATAAACAGGTGAGGAGGGGGAGGAAAGGGAAGCCCAGTGCATGATCAGGGAGCAGAAGGTAAGGTCATGTCATCAGAGAGATACCCAGGCCAGGTAATCCAAACCTCCCCCGCCACATCCACCCCATTTTCAATCACAAAACTGAGGCCCAAAGACCTTCAGTGACTTGTCCAAGATTAGACACTGAGTAAGTGGCAGTGTCAGGATTTGATTCTACATTCCAATTGCAGAAATAATACACTTTCCCCACCATATCCAACTGTCTCAGTTTGGCTCCAGTGTCATACTGTGAGATATAACTGGAAAGACAAAGCGATGCAAAATTGGAGGGTAGGGTGGAAGGGGAGGTCTGAGGAGAGTGAATATTATAGCAGGAATACTACTGGAATAAGAATTTTAGAAATTATACATCTATGGGAGCAGGCAATAGGGAGTCACTGAAGATTATTGAGGAACATAAGAAATACAATACTGTGAGAGGGAGGAAAAATGAATTGTGTGAAAAGAGTGGAAGTGGAAAGACCTATTTAGCGGCTATTGTGCCAATCTAGGCAGGCAGTCATAATCATAAGACCAAAGGTGGCAGCAGGATCCATTTGTTTGGTTCAATTATTATAGTCATAGATCTGAGCCGAGTCACAAGGGGCAAGGAGAGCAAGGGCCAGGGAAACAAACATAAATTAATTTTAAAAGCTCAATGGATTGGCTTCTCAATGCAGTCTAAGCAGGCCACAGCTTCCCCCAAGGGACCTTGAACATTCAAAGAAAATGACCCAATCCACAGTTCCAGCAGAACTCTCCCCTTCCCACTTTGGTGCCTGCAGTGGTAAAAGTCAGAGGAGCCAAAATCCAATGTCATCATTGGGTGTGGGAGCACAAGATCAAAGAACCATTTCCCCCAAATCCCTACCTTCAAATAGACCATTCCTCTAGCCTGCCCCTGGATTGACCTAAATTCTCAAAAATGGGAGACTGTGGTCTGCTCTCACCATTATGCATAATTATAACTTAAAACAACAATCAATAATAACAACAACTAGAATTTATGTAATGCTTTAAAATTTTCAAAGGTAGGTGCTATCATATTCCCATTTTACAGATGAGGCAACTGAAGCTTGAATGCAGTTTAGCGAATTGTCCAGATTCTGCTATTTACAGCTAGTAGAAGTGTCTCACGTAAGAGCTGAACTCAGGTCTTCCTGACTCCGTGTCCAACACTATGCACTTCTAAAACCATCTATTTTCCCGACATAGAACTGGATTTTTGCCCCTAGCTTAGTCACTGACATCTGGGTAACCCTATTCCCCTTCTGGTATTTTTATGTCCCTCCTAGCCCCTAGTCTGTCTGCCCTAGCAGGTAGAGAAGGAAACTCAGAAGAAATTGAGGCTTGAGCTTATAGAGCACAGATTTAGAGCTAGACGGTTATGGAGGTCCAGTCTTCTCATTCCAGAGAAGAGAATTCTCCTGTTCTTCAGTAACCAGGTTGTTTGTTCCCTAGAGTCAGAAATGAAGATGTTGGGGATGCACTATTCCACTCTGAAGAAACACGCATGGATTTCTGACAATGCTTTCTCATTTGGGCTTGTCAACTGGCCAACGGCTGTACTGATGATGAAGTTTTCAAGGACGTGAACTGTGATTCACTGAGTGTTGAGAGAGTGCCCCATAGTGCTGAAAGGAGGGGGAAGCCCTTATGCCTTTCATATATCCTGCCACTCAGTCTTTTTGCTAGGAGACTACAGTGGAACTAATCCCAGTTGAATGAATTTTTTTTAATTCTCCTAAGCCATGAAGCTTTGAGACCAAACACAGATCATTGAATGTATATTCCAAACACCTCATTCAACAGATGTAGAGCCTCTGCATCTCATAGAGGTCCACTGACTTGCCTAGGTTCACACAAGTCAATTAAAACAGTCAGGATTTGAACCCACATTCATTGGCTCCTTTCCATTTCCCCTCTATGTATGTGGTCTTACAGAGATCCTCTCTCTTCCACCAAGGGATAAGAAGACAGGGAAGGAATAACCCAACTACTTTGGGAGAATTTTTTTTTAACTGGCCTAAGGTCCTGACAGAAAGTTCTTCTGAGTCACCTCTTCCTTGGAGCTTGGGGCTTGCTGGCCCTTCTGCTCCAGAGCTCAGGAGGGATAGCACAGGGCCAACAGTGCTGGTTGTGGGCTGTGTTGGACTCCCTCTGGCCTGGAAACAGATAGGCAGGGCTAAGCAGACTCTGGCAGTGATTCAGGAGGAAGGCAGACAGGTTCCAGGCTGGCAGACTTGGCAAAAGCTACTCTGTTCTAATTTCTTCGGATTATCTTGAAGTTAACATGATGCCAGTTCCCCATGAAGAACTGAGGCCAGCCCAGGAGAGGTAGGGTGCCCACACCATGTACTGTCTGACCTGCTGCAGGGCAGTGGAACCTAGAGAGGCCAGAGGACAAATGGGGTGGGCCTAGGTATCCCTCTACCCACTCTCCAGTTACAGCAAGTAACCCTCTTCTTAGCCAGATGAGCTCACCCCAGGGTGAGCACTAAGGCAAAGGGAGCTGGTTTAACTTAACAGCAAATGGAAGGAAAGATCCAAAAACTGTGAGAACCTATTTCAAAATCCAGCAATTAATGAAATCAAAGCTGTTCGTGATTTGACAAATGGTAAGATTCTATTGTATTAGATTCAACACCTATGCACTCACGAGTAAAGATACCATTCAGAATGACAGACAAAAGGCCTAGTGCTTCTAGCAAGGGGTTTAGCATTTGAGAGACTGTGAAGAACAAGTTTTTTCTGTCCAAAATGCAAGGTACACCGTAGGCCACAGTGATCTGAGCTGAGCCATCTCCAAGCCACAGTGCCCTGCTTAATGTTTCCAGAGTACTTCATACAAGAGTACAGCTACCTGTCTCTCCCTCATTGAAATATGTGTGTACATAGACATGCAGTCCAGTGTATACTCTGTACATGTATACAGTGTATATATACCCATGTACATGTACACATATGTACATATATAATTCACACAAGCATGATTTTTCAAAAGATGAAACATGTGGGGTTTTCCTTCTATCCTTCAGAAAACAGAAAAGAATGATGAAAGAATCTAGACCATATGCATATCCTTGGGAAAGTGAGCTGACCTCTCTGAACAGTTTACTCGCCTATAACATTGCAGGGGCGGGGTGGGAAACAGAAAGGGTGATATTTATACTAACTACCTTATGGGGGTATGAAGAAAATGCTTATGAGCTCTTATTAGTATTAATAGTTATTTTAACAAGATTATTACTCAATAGTCAAGTAGAGTCAGATAGGTTTATGGAAGCCCTATTCTCAAAAGAACACTCAAGGAAACTTTACTGAAGGACGGAATTGGAGGCTGTCTGTCACGAGACACTGTTTTCTCCCTCAGCAGTGGGGAAGAGACAGATCCCATAGACTTAGCTTCCTTTGAATCATACCTAAGGTCTCCTTGGTCTTCATCATCAGTTGGGCAGTATTAAGGGTACCCACAACATGCCATGGGCTATCTAGAACCAAGGACAATCCCTTTCTTCCCCTCCTGATAGAGGTCCTCACTGCCTGCCAAGCAAAGCCCAAATTCCTTATTCTGCTCATTCTGGGTCCAACCTATCTTTCCAGCTTTCTCTCCAGTGGCTCCCCTAAGCATACTCTGCTCCAGCCCAACTATTTACCCATTCCCAGATACCTCCTGTAAGTTCTCACCTCCACAACTTTGCCCCTGCTGTTTCCTCTTACTGGGAAAACCATCACACACAACTTCATCTGTTGAAATCAGTGGTCCTTCAAGAACCATCTTACATATCTCTTCCATGAAGCCTTTCTTGATCTCCCTAGAAGGAAGTGATTTCTCCTTGTGGATGCTACCCCACTCCCCAGCAATGGCTTGTACTTTCTCTCTCTCTCTCTCTCTCTCTCTCTCTCTCTCTCTCTCTCTCTCTCTCTCTCTCTCTCTCTCTCGTCCATAGTACACTCTGCTTCATTTTGTAGTTATTTCTGTGTTTTCCCCCATTTGACTTTAAAGTCCATCAGGGCTGTAATTGTAGTTCTTTTCATCCCAACATGGTGGGGTGCAGGACCTGAGAAAAGACTGGCAGAAAGATTAAATACATGCTGAAGAGCAGAAAGCATTCTGTCCTCACTGTTCTTAATCAAGAAAGAAGGCATGTGCATACATAAGCTAGGAAGAATTCAGTGCCATCCACTATCAACATATTTGCCCAGTCCTGACACTCATCAAAATAGGAAAGCCTCAGCCTTGTCATCTTTATTTTCACCTGGCCTGATTTCTAGTCATTCCTTCCTAGGAATCCTGGGAGCCTCTTCTATGAGGAACAAATAAGAAAGAACATCTAAGTGTGGGTGATAAATAGATTCTCCCTGAAGTGTCACTGATCCTCATCCTTCCTAAAGAGGTTTACATTTTATAAGAAAAGACAAGAAAAGGGAAATATTACTCAACCCAAAGGTGAGCTAAGGTATCTTAAATAGATGCCTTAGATAGCAAGCTAGAGGAACACCATCCCAAGGATCCCCCTCATTGAAAAATGATTAATTATAATGAAATTTGGCATAAAATGGAAATTTGTAGCCCCTCAAACCCGGGGTCCCAGGACAATTGTTTCTCTTGCTGTTGGATTAATAGGCCACTGCCACTGGGAGAGATCTCTGGTCCAGAAGCCTCCCAAGGGCCCTTACTTTCCACATTATGGATGCCTACAAAGCAGGCCAGGAGCCCTTAAAATGAGGTTGGAATAAATGACCTCTAAAGTCTTTCCCAGCTCTAAATCTATGATGCTGCAATGGATTCAGGCATCACCACAGAAGGCAGCTCACAAACTGTGAACCAGAGGGCACATGCCCCCGTCTGTAACACAGTCCTACACATGCATATGCTCTTCCCACTAATTATGCCCACATCTCAAACTCTGTCTGTTATCTTTTCTCCAAGTGTTTGCCTATGTTGTATAGAAAAGTCCAAGTGTTCGGGACTATGCCACTCCATTTGTCTGGGGTCATTACCACTGATATTAACATACTGACATGATGCCATGAGGGGACACCAGAACCCAGAGCCAGTCAGCCAGCCTCCAAACTCTAAAAACTAGGAGAATATGCCCAAAGGAGCCAAAGCCAGTATCCATTCTCCATATCCCTACAATCCAGGTGCAAGTACCCTCCTTTTAGGGGCTCCCAGACCTTAACACCACCAGTCTACCCAAACATTCAGTACCTTTCCTTCACAAAAGGGCAATGGCTGTTATTGCCCTCACCAATACTTTCTCTTCTATCCCCATCCAGTGTCACCATTCTGTATCCCACACGAAGCATGCCCAGTGGTCATTGTGCCATGGTCTGATCACCAGCATCAGTATGACCTGACACTCTTATTGGAGGCTAGAGGAAGGGTGGTACTACTTAACAGTTGCCAATTGCTGCATGAATGCCGTATTCCACTCCCACCACAGCTGGCTGCCTTCCCTCAGGGATTCACAGTCTTGTCTGTAGGTTGTCTGAGAACAGGGACCTGTCTTACCAAAACATTGCAACTCCCTGAGCACCCGGCACAGTGCTTTGCACACAGCAGGCACCTAAGAAATGCTCAAGGAATGAATAAAATGCTCAACCTCTCACTGCCTTTCTCACACTGAAGATGTTCTGCTGACCCACTTTTACCAGGACACACTCTGAACTGAGTGAACCACACTTTTGCTTTTCAGAGTCTGAACTGGGGTTGGGAGTGGGGGGAAAAGGGGAAGAGTGCTCCATGAGGTCTCAGACCTTTGCTTCTGTGTATAGCTGCCTGATCATGAGAATGGACCCTAACCCTAACCTCACTGACACCAAGCTCTAACCACTGCTGCATCTCAATCTTTTTTTTTTCTTTTTTCTTTTTGGAGGGGGAAAGGCAGGGCAATTAGAGTTAAGTGACTTGCCCAAGGTCACATGGCTGGTAAATGTTAAGTGTCTGAGGCTAGATTTAAACTCAGGTCCTCCTGACTCCAGGGCTGATGCTCTATGCCACCTAGCCATCCCCTCCATCTCAATCTTAAATATGCAAAGTAGAAGGAAAAAAACAGGCAATGGCACCTACATCACCCCCTGCCACAATCTTTGCCTGCCTAAGAGTCTGTAGATTGGCCCCCT
The DNA here is from genome assembly GCA_011680675.1 of Gymnobelideus leadbeateri. NCBI lineage: Eukaryota > Metazoa > Chordata > Mammalia > Diprotodontia > Petauridae > Gymnobelideus > Gymnobelideus leadbeateri. The sequence goes on from WOXC01004958.1 coordinate 82,420, forward strand.
GTCTCCTCCTCCTAACCCAGGATTCAGGGTTTGAGAGAAAACTATTCTTTCTGCCCAGGATCGCTTTTCAAGGCAAATGACATAATTTTGAGATGCATCTTTCCCAGATGTTTGCTACAGACAAATACAGATGTTTAACCTCAAAGTCATCATCTTTTCCTACTTCCCTGGGCCTCCTACTCTGTTTTTCCTTAACTGGATTTCACATGTGGCAGCAGCTTAATGGATGACATGACACTTTCCTGAAGAAGTCAGGGTGAGGGACCCACAGGTTAGTTGGTTTTCTGGCTGAAAAGTTTTCTGGAAGGAGGACAGGATATAGACTCAACAGCCACGTTAAAAGCTGGACTCTTTCCCTCCACATTCCTGTACATCTGCACCATTTCAGACTGTTCAGTCAAAGGCCCTAAAGCTGGAGAAGACTTTAGAAATCATAAGATTATAGAAACAGAAGAGTCTCCAGAAGGGAAGGGAAAGGGAATAAGCATTTATTAAGTGCCTACTATATGCAAAGTATCACACTAAGCTCTTTACAGATGTTATCTCATTTGATGTTCACAACAACCCAGGGTAATAGGGGCTATTTTATCCATTGGATAAAAACATTGGAGGAAACTGAAGCAGAGAGTTATCGAGCGATTTGCCCAGGATCACATAGCTACTAAGTGTCTGTTGCCAGATTTAAACTCAAGACTTCCTAACTCCAGGCCCAGTTTCTGAGGCAGAGTCCAGAACTTTGAGGCTTCCTGGTCCTTTTTACTCCCCATCCAAGACATCTACATCTACTACAAAAGCCAACTCCTGGGCCTCCAGCAAAGCCTCTCTGGGCAAGGCCACTGGGGTTGCCTGAGGACCTACCCAAAGGACACAGATGGGAACCCGGGCACTTTGGACACCTGGGCAAAGGCCAGGCTAGCCCTGCCTCCAGCTCCTTCCCTTCCCTTTCCTCCCCGGCTCACTCTGTAGCCTCCTCTCCAAAGCTGAGCTCAGCAGAGCACACGAGAGACATTTTTTCCTACAACAATCTGCTCCTTGGCATAGCCTCAGAATACTTTGCTGCCACGTCTTACTTGAAAATGGGAGGTTGCCAAGAATGAGATAAGCGTGGATGGTCGGGGCCAGGCAACACGAGGAGAGAGGCTGCTTGGGAGCCAATTACAGGCTGAAACACACACCACTTTTTTTCCCCTTTTCTTTTTTAAACAAGAGTAAATTTGTTGATCTTTAGACAGAGTCTCAGGAACATGAAATTTGCCTTCTTCACTTCAGATGTCTCTGCCATTCTGCTGAGAAAAACAAGCCTGCTCCACCATGTGGGGTTGAGTAAAATAATTCAGATCAATTCGACAAACATTTATTATAATTATTTGTATTGCCATCACATCTGGTAGAAGTACAACATACTGCTCGAAATGCTGTTACAACCCCTGTTTTGTCCTTTCTTCATAGAAGCTTTGGGATGGAAATAGGTCAGGGATTATAATAAGAACAACAATATTAGTTCTCATTTCTATGTGGTACTTTAAAGTTATCAAAACATTCCTTTAGGATGTAAGTTCCTTGGGGGCAAGGCCTGTCTTATTTTTGGAATGTAAAGCCAAAGTCCAGCATAGTGCCTCGTATCAATCAATCAACCAACCAACAAGTATTTATTAAGCATTTACTATGTGCCAGGAATACAAGCACAAAAAAAATGAAACTGTATGCAGTAGATACTTTATAAATGCTCGTTGACTGAATGACTGATTGAAAGTACTTAACTATCTTGGGGAAGGGGCAGTGCAAGTATTATTATTCCTTTTGGGGGGGAAGGAAAGGAAGGAAAAGTGGTGGTCAGGTCTTAGATTTACATCAATGAAGATTAGCCTGGTTTGCCTAGGGGCACTGAGAGGTCAAGTGACTGGCCCATAGTCAGGAAGATAATATATCTCAGGAGAACCTGAACTTTAAGCTTCCTGACTTCAGAGATAACCCTTTCTCTAGTATAGCACACTGACTCCTATACTCATTTTATAGATGAGAGAACTGAATCTCAAAGAGGTCAAGTGACTGGTCCAGGGTCACAGCAAAGAGAAATACCATGGTTTCAAGCTACATCAAGTGACTCCACATCTGGATGGGGGGGTTATATTAATTTTCATATTTCTTGAGAAGCAAAGTTATTTCCCCAAGGTTATACAATGCCCAGTGAAAAGCTCTTTACACTACACTGGTACTGACCATCATGGCTTGCTCTCTTCAGGTTTCTGAGATGTCTCTTCTGCACCCCCAGGGCTGGAAGTGTCAGGTCTCTTTCTGTGGGACTCCCTTAGCTCTCTGCTAGTGTCTTTCTCATTTGCTCAACAAGCATTCCTTAAGTACTCACTGTGATTGAGACCCTGTGCTGGGGTGACCTTGGCCAAGATGGTCATCCTCTTGGAGCCTCAACGGCAGCATTTGTAAAATAAGCAAGTTAGACTATATTACAGGCTTATAGATATGGAGCTGGAAGGGCCCTCAGAGGCCATATCTAGTTCAACCCCCTCATTTTACAGATGAGGAAACTAAGGCAAGGATAGATAAAGTGGCAATTATGTGGTATAATAAACAGGGTGCGGAACTGAGTCTGGAGATCTTGCCTTGAATTCCATCTTAGACTCTTCTTAGCTGTATTCAGCTACAAAAGTGAGGCCCTGTACCTTTCTGCCCATGGAAAGTGGACCAATACAGCCAGTGCATGAAGACACCATGATGGCAGTTATGCAAGACAGCTTTGAAACTAACATAAAGAACTGATTATATACTTTAAAAAAAATAAAAGGATAGAAGAAGGTAAAGGAGAATTGGGGCTTCGTGTGCAGTCATTATTGTCTCTTCTCTGTATGGAAAAAGTTTATCTTTCTTGGTATTTGTTAAGTTCAAAATAAGAAAAAAACAATTATTATAAAAACACATTGGGGTTGCACTATCAAAATACAGTGACCTATGCAATTCTGGGAATGAAGAAAAACAGCAAGATTAAAGTAAGAAGAGGTAGCTTTGGTCCTCATAGCTAAGCAGTTCAACTGGTAGCAAGACTCCTGTGTAACTCTGTGCAAAAAATCCCTTCTCCCAGGATCTACTCAGATAGAGTGAGATCTCAATGCAATCTCCCCCTCCCCTGATTCCTCTGGGATTAAGTGGGATGTAAAATGGGATTAAGTGGGATATCTTCCCAAAGTAGCATGCTGCAATGGAAGAGGACTCTACTTGAGTCAGAGGACCTGAGTTCAAATTCTGGTTCTGTCCCTGGTCATCTCTATAATTTTAGTCAGGTCATTTACTGTTCTAGACCTCAGCTGCTCAGTTATAATATGAGAAGGGGAAGAGGAAGGAAGGATGACAGCTAAGGTCTCTTCAAGATCTAAATCTACAATCTGTGATTTCCCCCAAAAGCCTAGGAGACCAGCTATAGATCCAAGAGTGTACTATTCCAGTGAAAGATTTCATTCCTAACCAACCATCTGGACTTCTTGGATAGAAGCCACACCATGTGAAACCAGCAACTCAGGACCTGGTAACTAGGTGAGGGGAGGATCCTTCCACTTTTTCTTCTCTATAAGAGAAGCAGCATTATTCTGGGAAAGGACATAGGGCTAGGGAATGATAAAGATCACAGGAAATGACCACTAAGAATTCATGTGGCCTACCAAGTCCCAAACAGAGTCTCCACTGCCCCCAAGCTAAGCGGCATCATGTATGTCTCCTTTAGTTTCCTAGACACCCTCAGAGCCACATGCTGCTGACAGATTTACAAATGTATCAAAGGGGCAAAACAACATCCCTTTGGAGGCTGCATGGAGCTGTCAATGGGAAGAAGCCTTACCTGATGTCAGAAGACTCAGGAGAGAGCCCTTAGTTCTGCCATTTACTAGCTGAGCGCTGTGGGCCAACTGCTTGATTTTTCTAGGCCTTTGTTTACGGAGCATTCCCCATCTCTGAAATGGGGATGATTAAGCCATATTCATCCTGCCTACCTCACAGGACTCTCGTGAGGGAATTCCTCTATAAACAGTAAGAAGTCATCGACACAGGAGAGATTCTGATGCTTAGTCAAAGCTATGCGGGAGTCATCCTCTAATGTCTCCTCATGGTGGAGAAGGGGCTGTGGGTTCTCCAAAGCCCTGTCAGTGGGGCACAAGCTACAGTACCTCTGGCCATGCTGAGAAAGCTTGGAGGACAGACCCAGTGACAGACTGTGCCTGCTGTCCAAGAAACCAGTCTGGCCAAGTGTGAAGAGGTTCATTGCCAGGAGGCTGACCACCAGGTGATGAAAATTTTGGCCACAGCGACCCATGAAACACAGACGGAAAATCACCAAACAGGCCTCAGTTTGCACTATATACCAGAGGAAATGACTCACATCCACGAAATATTAATGAAACAAAGAATGCATGTTAGATGACTTCTAGAGAAGATTTAAATGATAGTTAGAATGTTGGACATGGAGTAACAAAAATGTGAGTTCAAATCCTACCTCAGATCCTTATTAGCTGTGTGACCCTGGGCAAGTCACTAAACTACTTTCAGCCTCACTTTCCTCATTTATAAGATGGGGATAATAACAGCACCTACATTACAGGGCTATTATGAACATTGACAAGATAATATATGATAGTGCTTGCCAGTCTGAAAGCACTATGTAAATGCTAATAAACTATGTGAAATGCACTGGATATGAAGGCGTGGAACACCAGAGGAGAAATATCTACACTGAAGAGAGCACAGATGAGTCTTAAGTCTAATGCAAAGCAAATTCTGAGTGTCTGCTCTGAGTCACACGCATCCAGTTACCTTTCCTTTACCTCCTTCATAGAGGGACAGGACAGCACGATGAAAAGAGGTCTGGCTGTAGACAGAGGCCAGCTCCTATGGGCTCCCAACCCAAATGCATGAGCATTTACATCTCATAAATCAGCAAACACCATAAAACAAGGTTTGATTCATTGTTCTGTTGAATGTTTAGACTCAGAAAAGTGATGGAGAAAAATGTTAATAATGCATATTAAACTTAAAAGTCTCTCCTATGTAAGTTGTTTTTTTCAGAGTTAGTTGTTAAACGCTTATCAGCAGACCAGTGAACACAGGGGTTCTTCACATGAGGTCGGTCAAATTGTTATATTTTAAAAATATTTTGATAACTATATTGCAAATTAATTCATTTCCTTTATGAGCCTATGTATTTTATTTCATGCTTTTAAAACCATGATCCTGAGGAGTCCATAGGCTTCTCCTGACTGCTGGAGGGGTCCATAGCACCAAAAAAAAAAAAGGTTAAGAAGCCCTGCTCTGGAGCCAGAAGACCTGAGTTCAGATCCTGCCTCTGGCACTCACAGTACTTTGTGATCTTTGCCAAGTCACTTAACATCCCAGGGGAGCAGTTTCTTCATCTTTAAAATGAAGGAATTTGATTAGTTGGCTTCTGGGGTCCCTCCCAGTTCTAAATCTATGACTCTACAGCTGCATGATTCAAGATTACTAAGCAACATATCAACACAACATTGTTCCCTTAACATTCCCAAGTGGTTTACAGACAAGATATATTATTGACAATTATCACGGAAATGATTTGGGAAAACAGTTCAGTTCTTTATGGAATTAGAAGAAATGTTACAAGGTCCCATCTGTAGCCAATATTCACCATAGCCCTTCTTTGTGGTAGCAAAAAAAGGGGGGAGGGGCCGGCTAGATGGCACAGTGAACAGAGCACAGGCCCTGGAGTCAGGAGGACCTGAGTTCAAATCCGGCCTCAGACATGTAACACTTACTAGCCATGTGACCTTGGGCAAGTCACTTAACTCCAAATGCCCTGCATTCCCCCCTCCAAAAAGCAAAAAAACAAAAAAAAAACAAAAAACAAAAACAAAACTAGAACAAAGAAGGCAACCATTAAGGGGTGAATGGCTACATGTTTTGTGGTATACGGATATCACTATAAGAAACAATGGATATGAGGAATTCAGAGAAATATGCAAAGACTTATGTGAGTAGATGCAAAGTAAGCTAAGCTGGGAGAGCTACAATAATACAAAGAGTATATCAAAATGAAGAAAGATAATAATAGTGACAGATCATCGCCTCAAAGGAGATAATACACCTGCCTCCTTCAGGAGAGAGGAGGATCACAGATACGATACACACTGTCAGAGGCAGCCAGTGTGGTATCTGGTTTTGTTTATAGGTTTTCAAAGGTGTAGAAGTAGGATATACCCGAAAATAGTGGTGATGTGAAAACAAAAGGCATAGATTAAACTTAAAAAAAAAAGATCTGCCCTGTAATTTAAAATTAGAAGAACAAAGTAAGAAAATATGAGCTGTCACAAAAGTCCTTGTGCAACTCTGAACTCCAAGAGTTCAATGTTATAAATCCACCCCCAAAATCTGAAATGTTAAATATTTAACTTTTGAAATATTTTATATATTTCTCATTAAATTTCAGCATATCTACCATCTTGGGCTATATCGCTCCAGGAGATTTTCAAACTTTGTAAGAACTTCACCAGCTTCTGCTTAGTGATTGAAAGGACTGCATTTCAAAATAAGTAAATAAATAAAATAAAGCAGCTAGGTGGTGCAGTGAATAGAGCACTGACCCCGGAGTCAGGAGAACCTGAGTTCAAATCCAGCCTCAGATACTTAACACAAAACCTACCCATATGACCTTGGGCAAGTCACTTAACCCCAATTGCCCTCCAAAAAGCAAAATAAGAAAGGACTGCATTTGTCATCCTAGACTTAAGATCATCCAAAGAATGAGATTTTGATGCATACATGACAATTTTGACATGAATTCAAAAGAAAAAAATCAAATGGAGATAGGTCACGTGCCTCAAGTGTCCAAGCAAGAGGACCTCTCCCACTGATCCCCTGATTCTAGAAATCGTTGCACTCACAATGCACCATGCAAGGTGCCCTGCCTTTGTTTAAATTCAAATAAAAAATTATTATTCACAACTCACAAAAACAAATAAGCATGAACTAAATTTAAAATATTAAACTTCCAAACAACATTCTTGTAAGTTTGTAGCATGTATACTTCCAAAGTTATTAGAGCTTAAAACTACTGAAACTTTTGGGGATGCCCCATATATCAGATAAGAGATAACAGTGTGTGTGTGTACATATATATGTATGTATGTATGTATGTATGTACACACACACACTTCCCTAATGAAAAAAAAAATGTGGGGCAGCTAGGTGGGGCAGTAAGTAGAGAGTCAGCCCTGGAGTCAGAAGGACCTGAGTTCGGATCTGGCCTCAGACACTTAACGCACACACAAAAACCTAGCCATGTGACCTTGGGCAAGTTACTTAACCCCAATTGCCCTCCAAAAAAAAAAAAAAAAAAAGAAAAATGTTACTACATTTCCATTAAGACTTGTGGACATCCAGTCACTTCCAGTCACACTGATTACTAATCAGGTAAATCAGGAAATCTATGCCTGATATCAGGAAAATTCTTCCTAAAGTCACAGAAAGAAATCCCATAGAATCTGCCTATGCAGCTCCCAGAAGTCTGCTAGTCCTCTGATCCCAAAAATGGGAAGAATTAGAAGACAAACACATGGAGTGAGACAGTACGGTGTAGTAGATGGGGTGTTCCCCTCGGTGCCAGAAGACCTCCGTTTCCATCTTGCTTTTGATCCTTATTAGCTGTGTGACTAGAAGTACGTTGTTTACTCTCTCTGGGACTCTATTTCCTCATCTGTAAAATGGAGTTCATATTATTTGCAATAGCTACCTCAAAGAGGCAGAACTGGGCAGTAAGTAAAGGCTTCAGAGCCAAGAAAACCTGTGTTCAAGGCTCACCTCTGACACACAATTGGCTGTGTGATCCTGTGTGATTCTATATGTAGCAGAGAAAAAGCTGACCTCCATTGGCAGACAGTTTCCTCATCCAGGAATTCCCTAGACTAATGAAATCATGAGTCCAGTCCATACATATGTGCTACCTTACAGAGTTGTTTTAAGACTCAAATGAGGTAATATAAGTAAAGTAATATAAGTAAAGTGTTTTATAAACTCTAAGGCATTATAGATTCTCTATCACCACCACCATCATCATCCTCACCATCATCATCATAGCAGGTTCCACCAATGCTCTGATGGAACAATGCTATAATCACATGGTCTACACTGACCACAAACATGGAACACTCAGAGGCAGCCACTGTCATAGCTTCCTGTGATATGATATGATGAGCCCCCACCACATTTGTAAGATGCTGTCTGCCAACAAGAGATGTCTCCTGCCAATGACAGAGATGCAGGTGGCAGAAGTCATTCAGCCGCAGCAAATTCAAAAGAAGATGGAGAGTGGAGCTGCCCTCCCACGGCTTATCAGAAAGCTATGCAGACCCCCAAAGAGAGCAGAATACAGCAGACTGATCCTATGACTTATCTCAAAGATCAAAGTCTTACAGTATCACAGTATTATAACCCCAGGCTACATTTCTTCTGTGGTCCTCTTCAAATGCTGGTCTTGATCCTAGGACCGGCTGCATCTACTCTGAATACCAGTCTCTATCCCTGACTTCAGCAGCCTGTCTCCAATTTGGACTCCTGGCTTCTCCCTTCTGGTACCCAACTATGTAGGAACTCCCCAATCATAGCCTTTCCCCACAGACCCACTTCAAAGTCTTCAAACTGTGCCGTGGAATCTACAAATTCCATCTACAGTTCCACCCAAGGGCAGGATCTTGAGGAAGGGTAAAATCACATAACTTTCCACAGTTATTGAATGTCAAGGCTTGATGAGACCTTCATGAACATCTAGTCCAACCCACTCATTTTATAGATGTGGAAACTGAGGCCCAAACAGAGGAAGTTTACTCTAGTTCACATAGCTAGGAAATGATATGGCTGGGATTGGAATCCAGATTTTCTGACTCTGCTCTTTCCACTGCATTATCTGGGAGAAAAGGATCACTTATGTAGGCTTGGCCTGGCCTCGTTACTCTTAGACATGGCCCATTTTCAAGCTCGCAGCATTCTAACAAAGATGCCCTTGGAAACATATCATGCAACATGTAGTGATAGCTCAGACCAACACTGGCTAAACCCACAGCAGGGAAGATCAATTAGCAAATTAATGAACCATGCTTAAGTTTACCCTTTTTCCCAAAGGTTGTTTGTTTATGAATAAGCTTTCTGCCTTGATTACAGTCTGATTACTCAATGAAAATATGTCTGTACTTCACAGCTGGGAGCAAGGCTCAGTCGCCACTTTCATTCACTGAGAACCAGAACCTGGCTCCAATGAAGGAATGGAGGAAAAAGAGAAACTGAAATGGACCATTGGAATACACCTGTTTATATATGACTTCAATATGCTTGCTCATACACACACACACATACACTGACTCAAACATTCCTACTCCCCATTCCTGCTCTTGACCACCAATACTCTGCAATTTATGACTCTAAGGCCTAGAAAAGAAGGCCTAGGTCACTATGGACCTCCAGAAAAGTAAACAGTCCACTTCCAGATGACAGAGACTTGTCTACAGAATGATTTTTTCTGTGTTATTATGAGTATCTTTGTAAACGTGTGTGTGTATACATACATAACATATATATAAGCATTTCACTGAATACATGCATAAATCATGTGTCTTCATGTGTGCCATCATGCCTTTTCATGATCATGCATAAAGGATCTCCACATGTGTGTGCACTGCGTACCTGTGTGATGTGGTTTGTATGTGTAGAGATAACAGTTACCATCATACAAAGACTTGAAAGGTCCTAAGTTCACAACAATGTCATCCATGGACAGACAAATCATGCTAACAACTGTGGAGATCTCAGGGCACCATTGTTATTCAACTAGTCAGCTCTACCATGAGAGGACAATATGGCTGGAAACAATGAAAAATACTAAAATGGGGCTACTCCTAACTTCTCCAGCAGACAACCATTAGTCTTACAATCCAAAGGGCTTTTCCCAAGGAGTAAGGCATGAGATGGAAACGTTTAATATAAACAACTGCAGAATTCTAAGAGAAATGGATTAATACTGGGTACCGCCCAGACCTACTACAGGGCGCTAATTAAAACAATGTAAAACAGCAGCTGTGCTGGCTCTTCTCCAGCAAAGTCAAAGAAAGGGCAACCCTAGATTGGCCAAGATGAAAGAGAAGAAGGAGGGCCATCCTTCTGAACCTCAGGGAAATCACCTTTCAAGCCCCTGGCAAATCTTCCTAGACAACCCAAATGCTATGTCAGGATGGGTCAGCACAGGCTCTAAAGGTTCCAAAGTTCTCACTTTATTGAATTTCTAGACACGGAAAGTATCATTCTCACACAGCAAAGACAGCTTCCACAAGCTCTTTATGAGGAATAGAGATCTGATACAAGCAGCAGGCAAGATGGAAATTAGGAGAGCTGAGTTCTAGTCCTAGACTGACCCTTAATTAAATATGTGGTCTCAGACAAGTTATTTCACCCCTCTGGGATTTAGCTTCCTTACCTATAAAATGAGGGAATGTCATCTTACCCATAAAATGACGGTCTCTAATATCCTCTCTACTCTTAACATTCTGTGCTCTTTGCAGCTCTGACAGTCTGTGTTCTGTGGTATAAGTCAAGGTCACTTATAGCTCTGACATTTTATTCTATGGTCTAAGGTTCCTTCCACCTTTACTGTTTTGTGATCAAAAGTCTAACATTCTCTGTTCTATGATCTCTTCCACCTCCAACATTCTGTGTTGCATGGCCTAAGGTCCTTCCAGTTTTGACATAATAAATGCTTACTGACATCAAATGAGATAACATCTGGAAAACACTTAGCAACCTTATCATTATTCTGCAGTCCTAGGATTACAGGACTCAACCTCAGGTTCTCCACAATACATACTAAGTGATCCAACCCATTCCTTTCTGCTACCCAAGCTGGCAGAGGAAAGGAGAGCTTCCCAATGACTGTGGGCAGAAGAGCTCTCCAAGGATGTACAGCTCAATAACCCTCTGGCCAAGCAGAACACCAGGGGGAGGTCACCACCACACAAGCTGAGAAGCAGCCACAGTAAGAGGTCAGCATGACCAGAAACAGCACAGGCCGGGGATGAGCCAAGACAGCAGCAGTAACACTTGATAGTCCCTTAAATACAAGCAGCTTAAGAAAGGGTAATACAACACCTGCTTCCAACATTAAGACAACCTGGCTCCAGCCTCTACACATGTAAGAAAGAGAGTAAGGAGGCCCCAGGAAGCAGAAGGCCACATCTGGCTCAGGCCCTATTTCCTCTTGGCTTCACGGGAGAAGCCCTACAAGATCTAGGAAGTGTGGGGCTGCTGCAAAGCCTTAATTTCTACCATATCATCTGCATATTCATTCAAAGTCAAACAGAGGGTGGGAGAGAGAGGAATGGATGGAATATTAATGGAAACATGTAATTTTAGAACCCTCCTTCCTCTAGTTGATACCCAAGTGAGTGTGTATGTATGTATATATAGATATATGTGTCTGTATATAGAAGTATATATAATATATAAATATGTATGTGTGCATATACACTATATACACATAGATATAGTGTATATACATATATATACATATATTATTCACACATCCCTGTTGGTGCATGCATACCAATACACATGTATATATAAATGGACTTCAGTACCCAGATACTTGTGGACACACCTTCAAGATTAACAATAGCCAGAAGTTACATGGTACTTTCAGATTTACAAAGAGTTTTAGATTCATGATTTAATTCTACACTCACCAAAACCCTGTGAGGCAAATAATCTTCCCCATTTTATAGATGAGGAAATTGAGGTACAAGGAAGGGAAAGAGCCTGTCCAAAGTCACACAGCCAAGGCATACCAAGATTTAAAGCCAGGTGTTCTGGCTCTAAGTCAAGCACTCCTTCTAATATCAATAGATGCTATCTCACACATGCATGCCAATAGACATAGACATATTACATATATATACATACATTCATGGAATAGAGATAGACACACATGCATGAAAATATATCCATATGTCAGCTTTGTAGATCATTCAATTGAGGAACTTCAAAAGACAAAGCTACATTTTCCAAAGACTGCCGCTAAAATCTTCTCAAGAATGAAGATTGTGTGTCAGTGGAGGAGGGGCAGAGGAATACAGGAATTGATGACTGGGGGACAGACCCAACCGATTAGAACACATGGCGTGCAGCTCCCTCCTGAGCAAATATGCCAAAGGAAGGCTGCTCCTGCCATTTCCAGGGCATTTGATTGGTCCCATGAGGCTGCATCTCTCATGCTGCTTCTGCAGGAGTTTTCTGCAGTTAGGAGACCATCCCCAAACAAATGGCAAGAGTTAGAAGTCCAGACAAAGGGATATGGGTGAAAGACAGGACTGTTCAGTGTCCTGAAAAACACTTTCGATTGGGATTTCTCCATGGGGATATGGAAAATTAGAAAATACAGACCACATTTGGAGTTTCACAGTATAAATACATCCAACACTTGGCCCCAGTCCATCTTGGCCTGGGGGCTATTGTTGCGTCTAGAAAGTAGGGAAACAAGAAAGGTGGAGAAAAGGGTACAGCGGAAAGAAGGGAAGGAATGAATTCTAAGAGGGCAGAGAAGATGATTAGCCTGATGCTGAGTCTGCCACTGATGATCAATGCTATAGAGGAAAAGGCTCTGAACTGTAAGATCAAGATCTGACTGCCAGTGAATTGCTATGTGACCTTAGATAAGTCATTGTCCCTCTCTGGGCCTCAGTAAAGTGAGAGGGTTGGACTAGGTGACCTCTGGGGTCCCTCCCAACTCTAAATTCTATGGCTCTATAAAGAATGCAAATGAGGCACAGATGTCACCTTACAGAAAACTGGATTCCTAATCCTCCATACACTGGCTTGCACAAAGAAGACGTCTGATAATTTTGTTATTGTTGAACTGAGGCAGGAAGAAAAAGCACTCATGTTGGCATCTAAAATGTGCATTTCAGCCCCAGTCCTGATATTTCCTAGTGACGTGGCCCTGGACAAGTCACTTAATCTCTCTGAGCCTGGTTTTGTCATCTGCAAAATGGGGGTAAATGACACATGAACTATATCGCATAAGGTTACTTTTCAAACCTTAAAGCACAACAGAAATTTACATCATTGTAACATGCTACCCCAGTTTTCAAAGAGCTTCAGTGAAGTAGGGTCAGTATTAGAGACAATCCTCCTTGAAGGTTCAGGCTTAGAACCAAACTCAAGGATGTGCAACAGGAGACAAAATACTCTGCACTTCAGTTGCTCTGCCTGTAATGGGGTTCAGCAGAAAAGGCACTGAATTTGGAGTCTTCCAACTAAGGTTCAAATCCTTAAGGAAGCTGCTTCTCCCCTCTGTTTCCTCATCTTCAAAATGGAGTCGTTGAATTAGATCAGGGATTCTTAACCTGTGGTCCTTGAACTTAGGGTTTTTAAAAAATATTTTGATAACTATACAACAATATAATTAGCTTCCTTTGTCATCCTATGCATTACATTTTATCTTGAGAAGGGGTCCATTGGCATCACCAAATTGGAAAAGGGATCCATCTCACAAATAAGCTAAGAACCCGCAGACTAAATGGTCTCTAGGATCCTATGAAATCAACTTGACTTCCTCCTCTAATTCCCCCTCTTCTTATATTTCTGCCAAATGCTAGTTTGTCTCCCTGGCTCAGTTAGAAAACACACTAGTGTAGTGTAAAGGAACTGTGAATTTGGAGTCAGGGGCCTAGTTTCAAATCACACCCCTGATTCTTACTATATCTTAACCAGGGAGGTTAAGTGACTTACCCTTGAGCCTCGGTTTCTTCATCTATCAAATGAGGTCCAATTAGATGATCTCTGATCATCCAGCTCTAAATCTATATATCGTCTCTTCATAACACCACCCCCCCAAGAATATGGGGTCATCAGACTTAGAACCAAAATGTACCCTTCCATTTTATAGTGGAGAAAACTGAGGCCAGAAAGGTTAGGGCACACAGACAAGCCAAGATTTGAATCTAGAACTTCTCATTCTAAATACTGAACTCAGAAACTATACTTTCTGGAATGAAACATTTTGTCTTTCTTTTTAAGAAAATACTAATTAAGTAGAGGGAAGCATTAACCCAGCCAGTGCTAGCCTACTAGACCCCAGAAGAGAAAGAAATATCCATACCAAAGGGTCTGAGGTCAGCAGCTGAGTGTGCTGTCTGTGGGTACCAAAGGTGGAGTTGGGAGGAGAGTAAACCTCCTTGTCATTGCTGGAAGGCAGACACACATTAGCAGGGCAAGAGAGAACTGAAGGGATGCTTCCCACACAGAAGGCTTGCACTGGGAGCTTGATGCAGCATTCAGGGTTTCTGCTTCTCAGGAAGAGATGTTCACCTCAGCAGCAGCAGCAGCTGCTGCTACCAGCTCCCATCAGCAGACCTGCTAGTCGAGGGCAGGGGCCTCTGAAAGAATGCTGTGTGTTTGCCCCCTTTCTCTGAGCCCATAACCTGAGAGCACAGCACAGCCTCAGTGACAGACAAATGGAGGATGCTGAGCATGCCCCCAAATGCATTTGAGATGAGGAAGAAATAGTCCCACACATTTATTGGGGATCTGGTGAAGCATACACTGGGTAGAAACTATGTTTTAGGCAGGGGTGGGGAACCTGAGGCCATGAGGCCACATGTGGCCCTCTAGGTCCTCAAGTGTGGCCCTTTGGAATCTATTTCTGCACTTGTGGCCCTAAAGGGGCCCTTTGACTGAATCCAAGGAACCTACAGTCTTGAGACCACATGTGGCTCTCAAGTGAAGAAATGGATTCGAAGTCAAAGGGCTGCATTTGAGGACTAGAGGGCAGTCAAAGTTATGCACTTGAGGACCTAGAGGGCAGCAGGACCTCACTTGTGGACCTAGAAGGCCACATGTGGCCTTAAAAAGAGCTAAGTCTGAATCACAGCATCAATATTTACTGTGAGACCTTGATCAAGTCCCTAAATTTCTCTAAGCCTCAGTTTCCTTATCTGTAAAATGGGATGCATAAAAGTCTCTAACACTGCCTGCTTTCCAGGAGAGGGTTATTGTGAGGAAAGGACTTTTTAAAACTTAAAGTTGTAATTATTATCACTGCTACATTTTATCATCTGCTTGAGTTTTTGCCCCATATCCCTCTAACCCTCACAACACAGTCCATGGGACCCCCACCTATTGGCTCAATCTTGGCCTATATTTTAGTACCAACTTCCTTTCCAGGCAGGAAGAATTCAAAGACTTAACGAGCTGGAGATTAAGAAGAAAAAAGAGAGAAAGCTGGAGATTATCTCACCTGACCTCAATTTACTGATGTAGGAACTGAGACCTGGAGAAGGAAAATTATTTGTCCAGTGCCATGAAACTAGTTGGAAACAGAATCAGGTTTTGAACCTAATGTCATTAGAGCTAAAAGGCTCTTTTTCTGAGGCTATTTTTACATATTAGGAAACTGAGGCAGAGAGAGGTTATGTGACTTTGCCCAGGATCACAGAGCTAATATATAAGGCAGGATTTGAACTCAGGTCTCCCTGACTCTAAGTCCTGCACTCTACCCACTGTATCACTTAGTTGCCTCTTCTGACTACACAGTCAGCATTCTTCCCATTATGTCATGCTGACTCCATAAACATATATAAGAAGCATACATGGTCATATCTGGGGAATATACAATTATCATTCACTTCTTTTCCCCAGTGTATTTAAGACCAATCTCTTTCACATTGCTGAGTATTTTGCAGAGGAAGTTTTGCAGCACTCTGGGGCCCTATGCAATTAGTATATCACATATGCAAAATAAAAATCTGGAGAACTTTGTCACCAAATGGAGATCTTTCTTCTACTGGGACTCTGCCCAGAACATCCTTCATGACACTAGCAGAAACTTAAGGGGAACAAATATCTCTTTTTAAAAATGCCTCTTTTGATGTCAACACTGAACAGGTCTTGGTTGTCCTGGTCAAAGAGTCTAACATCACTTCAGCATACATGTGGATCATGCCTTGTTTGAGAACAGAGAGCCTTCAAGGCTGCTGTTGGTTATAATGTTAAATGCTTTTTAAAAATCAATAAATAAAAGGGACATAAAGAACTGGTATTTGCTCCACTTCTTGGTCAATCACCCCAGTCATTATTAAAAGTTGGCAGAATGCTGTGTTTGGAGAGTACCTATTTTCCAAGGAACTCTAAGCACTTGGCAACATTTCCTGAGATAGTTAATTCATTTTCACATGCCCATAGAACGTCACCTCCATATTTCAGATGCCCAGAGGCTTCTCCCCAAGGTCACATGGCCACAGATCTCGAGACTCCTAGTTCAGTCCCTTTCAAGTATATAATGTTGTTTCTTGAAAGGTGACACTAAAAAACAAAGACTTTTTTTAAGTAAGCAAAAATGTTTTAAAATTATTTTTACAAATGCATACATATTTGTGTCTAATGGTAGCCATTTCTAGGGCAGGGAAGAAGACAAAAAGGAGAAATAAAAAGAAAGTTACATGACAACTTTATTATATATTTAAAAGGAATAGTAAGTTGTACAAAATAGATTTGCAATTTCATTTGCAATCATCTTTTTAAAAAATTCTATTATGTTATGGAAATGCTTGTCTTATTTCATAAATTAAAAATAAATAAATAACATTTTAAAATAAGCCATTTTAAAATAAGCCAAAAAATGTGAAAAAGAGCATTTTTGTCCTTCACAGTAGTCACCTTAGGAGACTTTAGACTTAAGTCAAAGATGCTGCTGTTACCCATACTGCATGAAGACCCCTCTTTGGGAAGAGCCTTTAGGAGGTGCTCAGAAGCCAGTTTTCACTGCTTTCCATCACATTTGGTACTTGATTAAAAGAACTCTCCTGAAGTGAAGCCAAAATCTAGGGGTAGCAAGCAGTCCTATGGGCTGCCCCCCACTCTGCTGCTCCAAACAGATCTAGAAATGTACCAAACCAAATCCTCATTGGTAAATCCAAGGAAAATAATAATGGTGAGTCATTTTTCTAGCCCAAATCAATATGAGGAAGCAGATAGAGAAGTCTAGGGACATTGAGGACTGGTTCTGGACAGAAGAGCCATGTGCAGATCGTTCTAGCACAGAGAAAGCCTGTAAACCAGGACAGCAGATGGTTTCAAATCCAGTGCTATTGTTGTTGAATTGTGACTGACTCCTCATGACCCCATTTGGGGTTTTCTTGGCAAAGATATTGGAGTAGTTTGCCATTTCCTTCTCTAGCTCATTTTACAGGTGAGGAAACTGAGGCAAATAAAGTGAAATGACTTGCCCAGGATCACACAGCTAGTGAGTATTTGAGTTTGTGTCTTCCTGACTACAGGTCCGGTGCTCTAACTACTGTGCCACTTAGTTGTGGCTAAACTGTTCACTACAGGAAAAGGCACAAACCCACAACTCTTTACCCAGTTCTGAGTCAAAGATCCAGGGTGGTCTAAGGAGGTCTGTGCTTGGGGTGGCATTCCAGTGTGAGGAGTGGTCATGGGCCTGAGGTTGTGTACCTAACAAAGGGCAAGTTTAGATGCAAACAGCAGCTGTGTGGCTCTGATCCCAGAAGTCAAACAAAGTCTTAAATACAATCTCTAGCCCTGTCTGGAGCCTGCAGTAGAATAACCAGGGCAGGAATCCCAGACCAAACAGAAGACAGCAGAACTTTCCAGCTAACTGATACTAGCTAGGACCAGCAATAGTCTACTGGGACTCCAAACAGGGAAAGCCAACAGGTGTGTTGCTCAGATACAAACTCAGGTCAGGAACTTGCAGAATTCAGATCATGAGGGAAGAATCAAATTTTGCCCTAGATCAGAACATTCTGGAATCACTGAAAGCTTGTAGGTCCCTCAGAATAAGCTATCTCTGAGATCCTAGAATAATGCAACATTTAATACTACAAGAAAGAAGCAGCATAACCAGACCAGACATTCTGTAGAGAAGTATGCAGAGCCTGCACTAACATAAGCTCCAAATTTAGGAGGTAGGCTGGAAGAATAAGCAATTTTTTTAAAAACCCCCACATAAAAAAACTACTATGGTGATAGGGTTGCTCAAGATACAAAGCCAGAAGAAGAGAATGACTCCAAAACATCTACAATCAAAATCTAAAAAAAGAAATAGCTTGGGACCAAATCTGACTAGAATTCCTGGAAGAGATGAAGCAAGAGCTTTTTTCAAAGACTTTTAAAATGCTTTTATAAATGAAATAAGGGACTAGAAAAGGAGAGGAAATGGTGGGGAACAAATGAGTTCTATGGAAGAAAGTATTGCAAAGAAAATTAATGGCTTGGCATAAGAAACATTAAACCTTGCCCATACAACAAACTCCATGAAATTAGGATAGACCAAATAGCAGATAATGATCCTGTGTGATACAAGAAATATTTTCTTAAAAGTCAAAAAATTAGAAAAAATAGTATAAAAGTAAGATATCTCATAGCAAAAACAACTGTCTTGGAAAATAAATCTAGAAGAGAGAATTTAACAGTCATTGGACTACTAGAAAAGCCATGCAAAAAAAATTCAAGACATCATAATTTAAGATATCATTAAAGAAAACTTCTCAGATGTCTTAGACCTAGAGAGGAAAGTAGAAACATAAAGAATCTATCAGTCGCCTTCTGAAAAAAAATGAAAACTATCAATAACATTATAAGCAAAATTCAGAGCTTTTAGGTCAAAGAAAACATCCTACAAGCCATCAGAAACATTAAATTCAAATTACCAAGGAGCCATAGTTATTATCACAGGCAATTTAGCAGTCACCATTATAAAGGAGCAGAGAATGTGAACTATCATATTCCAAAAAGCAAATAAAATAGGTTTATAATCAAGAATAACTTATCCAGCAAAATTGAGTATAATCCTAAGCGGGTTAGGAGGATGAGGCTTTAATGAAGTAGAGGACTTCCAACCATTCCTGATGAAAAGACCAGAGCTACACAAAAACTATGAAGCTCAAACATAGGAGTCAAAAGAAACATAGAAAGGTAAATGTTAGCAATCAGTCATAAAGGATTAGACAAAGATGAGTAGTTTATACTCTAATATTGGGAGATGATACAATTATACCCTCTGAGCCCTATAATCAAACAGGGTCATGAGGGGAATCTAACTAGACAGATGACCTGGGAAGAGGTCTGTTATATCTTGATGATCTTAAAAGATGAATGGAAAGGGGAAGAGGAAGACAGTGGGGAGGGAGATGGAAGGGAGAGGAAGGTAAGAGGATACTACTCACATAATCCAAGTATGCAAGAAGTCTATACAAACAAGGATGAATGGAAGGGATGTGGAGAGGGACTGATATATGGATTTCCCACTCAATCCGAAACAATCAAAGGAGGAAAGAATACACACATACACATACAGACAATTGGGAATAAAAATTCATTTCAGTAAATAGGGTAAGAAAAGATAGAGAGGGCAAGATGAGAAAGAATTAGTCCTAAGTAAAACAAACTCTAAGGATGTACATGAATATTTATAGCATTATTTTTATATGGCAAAGAATTGGAAATGAGGGAATGTCCATCAATTGGGGTGAATTCATTATAGTATATAAATGTAACAGAATACTATTTTACTATAAGAAATTATGATGGGGGTGCAGCTAGGTGGCGCAGTGAATAGAGCGCCAGCCCTGGAGTCAGAAGGACCTGAGTTCGGATCTGGCCTCAGACACTTAACCCACACAAACAAAAAAAAAAAACCTAGCCGTGTAACCTTGGGCAAGTTACTTAACCCCAATTGCCCTAAAGGGACGGCTAGGTGGCGCAGTGAGTAAGAGCGCCGGCCTCGGAGTTGGGATGACCCGAGATCAGATCAGGCCTCAGAAAATGAGCACCCACACATAAATAATGACTAGCCATGTAACCTTGAGCAAGTTACTTAACCCCAATTGCTTTAAAAAAAAGAAAGAAAGAAAGAAAGAAAGAAATTATGATGGGGTGGTTTCAGAGAAACCTGGGAAGACTTGTATGAACTGATACACAGTGAAGTAAACAGAACCAGGAGAACAATTTATACAATGATGACATGGAAAGACATGCAACTGTGAAAGTTGTGGAAATTCTGATCAGTGTAATGACCAACTGAAGGACTCAGAGACCTTTGGGGGGGGGGAGAGAGAGAGAGAGAGAGAGAGAGAGAGAGAGAGAGAGAGAGAGAGAGAGAGAGAGAGTGTGTGTAAATTTGTTTTACTTTACTATACATATTTGCAACAGGAGTTTTGTTTCTCTTTCTTAATTGGGGAAAGGGGTAAAAGAGGGAAAGAAGGCAGAATTTTGCTGACTGAAAAAAGAAAATTAAAAAATTCCTCACCTCATTCACTGTACTGACTTCCAAGTAGCCTTTGGTTGTTTCCAAAAATAAAATTCACTAAGTATATAGATATGTTCCCCCACAAGAAAGAGATGCAGAATTGTATCTCCTAAGCTCCAAAAGCCTCTACAAAAGAAGAGTGCTGAAAACACTCTAAGTAGTGACATCTTTCCCAGAATAAGAAGGAGACACTAATTTTGACGGATAAACTTGGTTCTGAAAAAAAAAAAAAGAGGAAAGTTGGTTCCATGTGGGAGTTGGGTGGCATAATGGATAGAGCTCTAGACTTGGAGTCAGGAAGACCTGAGTACAAATCCTATTTCAGAAATGTACTAGCTGTGTGACCCTAGGCAAAGTCATTTGTCCTTTCCCTAGCTCAGTTTCCCCATCTGTAAAATAAGGATGATTAAGGCTAATAACACCTCCTTCATATGTTGTTATGTGACTTAAAAAATATAAAAAATTGCAGAGTGCTTTGCTAATTTTAAAGCACTATATATAAATGCTAGTTATTTATTATTATTATTATTATGGTAACATGTGTATTCCTAATAAATCATAGAATGGTGAATATCAGAGCCACCATGACAGGAAAAAACGGCCTCTTTCCTGAAAATACAGTGAAAATTTAAAATTAAAGTTCTCTTTGCCAAACACCACAGTAACGAATTCAGCTGTCTCTAGCACATCATTATGGATGGACTTTCCTCTTGTGAAGCGATCATGTTGTATCTCTCTCTCTCACATTTTCTGGACAGCATAGGATAGTCATTAAAAATGCCTTCCACGGGCCACCAGTGGGGGCTCTTTTCTATGTGTTAAAATCATCACCCACAATTAGGAGCTCTAGTCAGTAAAGAACAGAAAAGAAGGCTAAGTTTGAAGTCAGAGGACTTGGGTTCAAATTCCAGCCATTTTTCTTACTAGGGGCATGATCTTGGGAAAGTATTTGTCTATTCTCAGTTTATTCCATATGTAAAATGAAAGTATTGTATTAGAGTTGTAAGGTCCATTCCATCTCCAGATCCTACAATTCCATGATTCCAAACACATAATGATAACAAATAATAATGACATTTATTAAGTACTTACTATGTGCCAGGCTCTGTGCTAAGCACTTTACAATTATTATCTCATTTGATTCTCATTACAAAGCTGGTCCATAAATGCTATTATTATCCCCATTTCACATATTAGGAAACTGAGGCAAATAGAAGTTCAAGTGACCTGCCAAACATTACAGTAAGTATCTGAGGCTGGATTTGAATTCAGGTCTTCCTTATTCCAGGCCAGGAGCTCTATTCATCATACCACCTACCTACTCCATACTGTGATACAACCAGAGCTAAGAAAGATGAAGTCTTGGAACCCTTAGCTATCTTGCACAGTGTCCACCTAACAGGCACTGAATAGACATGGGTAAAATTACATCCAGATAGAGATGCTACAGACCAAGTCAAAGAATCACAGAATTTCAGAGTTAGAAGGACTTCAGAGGTGATTTAATCCAACTCACACCTGAATAAAAAGTTTTCCTCCATAACATTCCCAACACCTTGTCATCCAGCCTTTGCTTGGAGATCTCTAGTGAGGTCATCAGTTCTCATCACCCCCCCCCACTCTTCTCCCTCTCTCCTAAGAGAATCACACTCACCCCAAAAACACAAAATCCTGGTGGGATGAGGACCAAATTGACTAGGAATTATTTGATCAATTGATTTATCCCAACAGAGGTGAAGAAATCAAAGAAAATAAGAGGCAGATAACAAAGAAAATGAAGTAGTTAAGTCTTCAATGCAGTACAAAGAAGAATCTACATTTTTGCCCCTTTACAAGACGTGAAAAACTCTCTGATCAAACTCGAAGGAATGAAATGGTAGCTAGTCACAGGCAGGCAAAGGATCAGTCATGCTTTTGCTAGTCTTTGAAAGTTGAGACATATTCCCTATGGGTCAATCAAGGCAAAAGACACCAAGGAATATGACGCCTCATAGCAAAGAAGAGAGTCAATCATGAAAGAACTCAGTCCTTGAGAGTGATCTTCACTTGGGGGAGAAGAACAGGAATTCCTTTCTCCTTTTCTCCTTCTCCACCAAGGTCCATCTTATAGCAGAAGCTGTCCCACAGTAGAAGCCATCACACCCAACAGGGAGGAGGCTCAGAGTGAGGAGAGAAATTTAAGAAGGCTGGTCGCCATGAGACAAGAAGAGAGTCAGCCCTGACCCTTAGGAGCAAGTTATGGAGATCAAAGCTAGGAAGCCCAGCTATGTGACTTGCCCAGTAGAGAATCTGTGCCCAGCAGGAAAAAGCATGAGAATACCATGAGAAGGAGAAGGACACTTGGCCCCTATAGAGCCAGCGTTCTGAGTTTCCTAGGCCACATGTTTTCCCTAAGTATGTATCCTTCTACTAGTGTATCCCATATGCAAAAACCCACTCATCCCAACAATGCTAAATTTGCAGAAACATGTGCCCCAGATTTATGAGGGGGATATTTCATTACTTTTATTCATACTATACCACTTCAGCAAATAATCAAGATCTCTGCCTCCCTATTAAAAGTTATCACATTTGGAGGGGCTCATGAATAACTACTGTTTTAAGAGAGCAGACCCACAGAGTATCTTAAACTTGGGGCAGCTATATCCCTGAGGACCCAACCTATGATTTCAAGCTGGCTGAGACAAGGAGGTGGGAGGGTGGCGACAGGAAGATAATTCAGAGAGTGGGACATAACACTAGTCATAGAATGTGGTTCCCATTCTGGCTCTACTTTGCTTGTGATACTAGATATATTATTTTTAGCTTCTTTAGGCCTCATCTTACTCATCTGGAAAAATAAAGTGTTAAACCTACCCTTCCAACTCTGACAGTCTATGAACCAATACATTGTTGACGTAAGTGGTCCCTTGCAACTCTAAGAGTTTGTGAACCTATAAACTACAGGCATGGAAATAGGGCCAGCCCAACCCTTCCCCAAAATATGCTTCTCCCTTTACAGCATCCTCAACAAATAGTAATTTAACCTCTACTTCAAGATATCCAGCAGCAGAGGGCTCACTACCAATCCCCTCCCTTTCCAGTCAACTCATTCTACTGGAAAATAGCCCTAATTGTTAGTTTTAATATACTTTTCTCTAATATGAGTTCTACCTTACATTGAGCCAAAGTCTGAAGCCCTAAAGCTTCCACCTGTTGGCTTTAGTTCTGCCTTCCAGAGCCAAAAAGAATAAGTGAAATCACGTGCCATCTTTCACAAACTTCTGTCAACTTCAGGAGAAAAATAAACTTTGAGGATATGGGCAAGTCACTCTGGCAAAAAGCAAATAGCCAATCAATATCAACAAATGAACGGGCCCTGCCAGTCTCTATGGACAGTTCTGTTCCCAATCCCTGGTGGTTTGTCCTCACTGGGGGATATTGAGGCCTCAGATGGGTGTTAACAGAAAAAAAGCAACCCACAACAGCCATTAGCCT
Organism: Gymnobelideus leadbeateri; assembly: GCA_011680675.1. Lineage (NCBI taxonomy): Eukaryota > Metazoa > Chordata > Mammalia > Diprotodontia > Petauridae > Gymnobelideus > Gymnobelideus leadbeateri. The sequence continues at coordinate 106,229 of WOXC01004958.1, forward strand.
TGGAAAGGAGCATAAGCAGACCCATTTGTCGCTATGCCAGGCTGCCCTGATATAGCAGTGTCTGCTAAGCAAAAGGCACTTTCTCACCACAGCACTGAAACCGTGATGCTGTGTTGACAGTTAAGTAAACAAACCGCCCATTGGGAAAAGACGGGTCCACAGAGGCAGACGAGCTGGCAGGCAGCTGTCAGATAGGAGTTAGCTGCCTGCCTGAAGTGGAGTCAACATGCACGCTGACAGGTCACTAGGAACACAAAGAGTGATGGGTCCTGATGACACTGTCTTCTTGTCAACGCATCATTAGTGTTGATCCATCTCTTAACCAAAGCAGTCAATTTCTTCATTTCTCAAGCAACTCGATACAGTCTTTGCCACTCCATAAATACCATAAGCCATCAGAAATGTCACCTCTGTGTAGCAGACTCTAGCGAAGGCAAAGCTTCAGTAGCAAGGCAGGTACATGACATTCACCAAACCCTTAAATGAAAGGATGAATTAATAAAAGCAAACATATAAATATATACACTGGGAATGTGTGCCTTTGTTGGTGTTTCAAGTTTTACTGGTAGGATATTCTGAATTCCCCAAGAAAAGTTATTTTTCTATTCTTCTGTTTTCAATATCCAGAACCAAAGAATGAAAACATAGTGGAAATACAAGTTTTTCTGGGGTAATACATCGTACTAGATTTTGGAGTCGAGAAGAGCTGGAATCAGATCCCACTTCAGATACTTATTAGCTGTGTGACTCTGGGCAAATCTTGGACCATCGGACTGGGTTTCCTTATGTTATAAGATGAAGGGATTTAATGTAATAACCTTTGAAGCAACTTGGAACTCTAAATCTATTATCCCATGGAGACTATAGACCAGGAGTGTCAATTTGAAATAAAAGTAGGGGCCACTGATCCATATGTTAGGATGCCTGCAGACTACAAATTGACTTGGTTTTAAAATGTAATATTAGATATGTATTAATGTATTTTTATTTATTTTGTTAAATATTTTAGTCTGGTTCAGGCTGCACTGAGGAGTGCTGTGAACTGTGCAATCCCTGGATGTTTGACACCTCTACTGCAGACAGACAACCTAGTGAAAGGTGATGACTATACTATGCAAGGATCAACCAAAAGAAATGGGAATCTCTAGTCTGGAAAAGAGATATCTCAGGGGAGATAAGGTGAATATCTTCAAGTATCTAAAGGGTTATCATGGGGAAGAGGGATGAGATATTTTCTGTCTTAAGAGTAGTTCCAGTGGATGGAAGTTGCAGAGACAGATCAGTTCAATAGAAGGAAAAACTTCAAGATAGAGCTGTCCAAAAATGGAATGGAATGGGACAGAGAGCTCCCCCATCAAGTGGGAGAAATACACTAATCAACGATGCTCAAACCACCAGCTTACTCATGTCACAGGGAAAGAAAGGGGCCTAGTTATCATACCAATGACTGTGCCTAAGCTCTGAAGACTGGTGCTCCAATCCAGAACCCAGGACATGTAATGGTTCACCACAAAGCCAAGGATCAGAAATAGTTGCTTGCCTTTCTCCAAAGAGGCTACAGATGTAAACCTACTTCAGGCCATAAATGGCTAGTGACAGTTGGGTTGGATAAGCCAAAAATGCTGCATCTAAATATTGCTCTAAAATGTTGCCCTTGGGGCGGCTAGGTGGCGCAGTGAATAGAGCGCCGGCCCTGGAATCAGAAGGACCTGAGTTCGGAGCCGGCCTCCGACACTTAATCCGCACAAACAAAAACCTAGCCGTGTAACCTTGGGCAAGTTACTTAACCCCAATTGCCCTAAAGGGGCGGCTAGGTGGCGCAGTGAGTAAGAGTGCCGGCCTCGGAGTTTGGATGACCAGAGATCAGATCCGGCCTCAGAAAATGAGCACCCACGCATAAATAATGACTAGCCGTGTAACCTTGAGCAAGTTACTTAACCCCAATTGCTTAAAAAAAAAAAAAAAAAAAAATTAAAATTAAAATGTTGCCCTTTATATACAAAGATTAGCATTGGTTAGTTTTTCCAAGCATAATGATGGGTTTGCAAGGAGCTCTCTGCGTTCTCTCAAGGGTCTCCATTTGTAAAGCAATTGGACAGGATTTGGGATATAGGTCCCCTTTGTGGACAGAACACACATACATACAGGTCCCCTTTGTGGACAGAACACACATAGAGGCCACTTCTGTGGGATAGAACACAGACCTATACACATTAGGGTCACATCAGGCCCACATTCTAACTAACTCTATTAACCAGCCCAGACACTAAAAGGCTACCAAAAAAAAAAAAAAACAACACACAAAATAAATGACCTGGAAAGGACCTTAGGGGTCTAGTCCAACAACCTCTACCTAAGTAGTAATCCACTCTAGATGCTCCCCCAACAAATGCCATCTAATCTCCACTTGAAGATTTCCAGTGATGAACGGACTAACTACCTCTCCCATTTCACTTGTCAGATAGCTCTGTCATGGAGTTTTCCTTGTTCCTTGTATCAAGTCACAATCTGCTTCTCTACAATAATCCTCAATATATTCTTGGGGCCCAACAAAATAAGTCTAATCCTTTCCACTTGACAATCCTCAAAATAATTGAAGATAGCTACCATATCCCTTCAATTATTCAAGACAAATATGAAACTGTCCCTGTCCTCAAAAATCTTACATTCTTCAGGATAAACACCCCCAGTTCCTTCAATAAATAGGAACAGGAAACAGTTTCAAGAAATTCCCCTTTCCTTATGGCTCTCCCCTAGACAAGCACTGGTTTATCAGTACCCTTCCTAAAACAAGTCCCCAAAATTAAAAACAATACTCCAACTAGTGTCTAATCAAGGAGGAGATATCAGGACAATTTGTATATATTTAAAGTGAATTCTCTCAGTTCCAAATATTGTAGGTGTTCAACAAATAGTAAACAATATAACAAAAGACTATTCCCCAAGATAGTACAGTGTAAGAAGACCAGCCAAACTCTCTAAAAACTAAATCTGTGATGATTTTTAAAAAGAAGACTAGATTGAGAAATGATCAAGAAATCCAAGGAGAAACATCAGTAAGTGCATTTAACTAGATCAGGTTTCCAAAAAAAAGACAACCAAAAGTTTGTAGGCACCAAGGAAGGGATCTAGACAGAAAAGGTTGCTTCAGGAGGGCAGCTCATGGAAGCATTCTACAACAAGGACCAGGCACAAACCAGGGAGGCCTAGAGATTGAAGTTGTGTACCAGAAGCAAGGAGACAGGAACCTGGATCAGGGTCTTGCGAAGGATACCTGAAGTCTGTGTGTAACTCTAACCCCAAACCAGGTTTCAGAAATGCACAGGGTTCAGACTTAGAAGACAATGATCAGAGCACACCCTAGATCAGATGCTACACAGAAACCCACTGGTTATCCAGGCAGACCACTTCAGAATAAGCCACCCTAGTGCTGCATGTTGACCAGTCACTTCTTCCTTGAAGAATATAGCACTGATTACCTAGACCCCAGATAATACAGATATAAAGCCAATCATGAGCAGCTCTCCTGAGGACTGCTGTTGTGAATAACTTCAAGGATCTAATAGAATAGTATAGTGAACTCTATTTATTAAAATATTCACCAATAAACTAAAGCATAATATTCAGGAAACTAAAGAACAACATTCACAACAACAAAACATAACAACTTATTACTAAAGGAGCCACATAGTCTTAAACAAAACATATTATTCAGTAAGTTACAATCTCCTTAGTCAATACAGAATACCCAAATAAGGTCTTCTTTCATCTTGACTCCAAGCTGGCTTCCACTCATCCTTAAGTCAATCATACTTAAGGGGTAGCAGAAAGTACAAACACCACCCACTCCTATAGGGGTCACAATAAATCACAATCTCATCAGTCAATACAGAGTACCCAAGTACATCTTAATTTGAAGCTGACTTCCAAACCCCATGGCTTCTCTTCTATGGGCTGACTACTGCCAACTCTTGCTGGATTCACACAACTCTTTCCTGTACTTCCATGCAGGCAGCTCTCTTCTCATGTTTCATACCTGAGGTTATGGGGACTGCTCCACTCCAAGCTCTTTGAAGTTTCTGTTTCTAAGAAGATACAGTTTAACAGAGCTACAACAATATTTACACACATTAAACTTAACAGAGCTACAACGATATTTACACACATTAAACTTAACAGAGCTACAACGATATTTACACACATTAAACTTAACAGAGCTACAACGATATTTACACACATTAAACTTAACAGAGCTACAACAATATTTACACACATTAAACTTAACTGAGCTACAACGATATTTACACATATTAAACTTAACAGAGCTACAATGATATTTACACACATTAAACTTAACTGAGCTACAACGATATTTACACACATTAAACTTAACAGAACTACAACGATATTTACACGCAATCAACTTTACAGAGCTACAACGCTATTTACACACATTAAACTTAACAGAGCTACAACAATATTTACACACATTAAACTTAACTGAGCTACAACGATATTTACACATATTAAACTTAACAGAGCTACAACGATATTTACACACATTAAACTTAACTGAGCTACAACGATATTTACACACATTAAACTTAACAGAGCTACAACAATATTTACACACATTAAACTTAACTGAGCTACAACGACATTTACACACATTAAACTTAACAGAGCTACAACGATATTTACACGCAATCAACTTTACAGAGCTACAACGCTATTTACACACATTAAACTTAACAGAGCTACAACGATATTTACACGCAGTAAACTTTACAGAGCTACAACGCTATTTACACACATTAATCTTAACTGAGCTACAACGATATTTACACACATTAAACTTAACAGAGCTACAACGATATTTACACGCAATAAACTTTACAGAGCTACAATGCTATTTACACACATTAAACTTAACAGAGCTACAACGATATTTACACACATTGCCAGCACTACCATATCAATTCACTTTCTGTCTGACAAAGTAACACAAATCAACAGACAAGGCTTCTAAGAAATCAAATGCAAATCAACGGTAAAGTCCCAAGATTTCTGTAACAGCAGGAAAGTCCTCTTTCAGGGCTTCTGTAACAAAAGTAAAGTCATCTTTTAGGACTTCTGTCTAAGAACAACAGATTGGATGCTTTTGTCTGACAGAACAACAAGAAAGTGCTACAGAGTGTCGACATCACAAATATTCTCTCTCTGTTCCCAGTAACACTGATTAACAGAGAGCTGAGATCACAAGCATTCTCCCTCTCAGTTCTGCCTGGTCCCAGCTCTGCTGGAGCTTTGCTCTGCTCTGCTCCTTCCCGTTCTGCTCTTTTGGCAAGCTCCTCCCACTGTGGGCTCCATGTGATGATGTTAGGCCTATTAAGAGCAGGGAAGGTCTCCCAACTCCCTTATGCTTATTAAGGGCAAAACAAAGTATACTATTTCTAACAAAGACTTGATACAATCAAAGGCAAGGCTCTAAGGCACTTGAAGACCTGACACAAGCCGCAAAGTACTACTTTGTTTGCCATTTAAATAGATCAGTATCAAAGAAGGTCCCATCATTCCTTCCAGAAGTTCACAAAGTCTAGATGGACCTGTCAAGACCCGTAAAGATGTCAAAATGAGGAAGCAGAAGTAAGTACTGATAATGAAGAAATATTATGGAACTGAAGTGCCAGTTAGGTTCCCATAGTGCTAGCTCCTACACGAGGCACTTCAGAACCAGACACGCTTAAGACACAAACTCAGAATATGTGGGTGACTCCAAATCCCGTATAAATAAAACTTCAAATAAAATCACAAACTTGCCATAAGCTCTACTAAAATCTATGGAAAAAAATAAAACAAGACTTTGCAAATAATAGTAATATAAATGAAATGTGGACTCTAGAGAAAAGAATGGGAAGGATAATGAACAGTTCAGTACAGGAGGTACAAAATCTTCTTTAAGTAAAAGACACCTTGAAAATTAGATTAGACTAAATAGAGAGCAATGGCTCAATAAAATAATAATATTAGAACAAAATAAAAAGACTAAAAGAGATCAGAAATTTTAAGGTATAAGTAACAATTAACCTAGAAAACAGTTCATAAAGATGGATAATCAAAGAATCATTGGACTATTTGAAAATCTCAACCTTAAAAACCCAAGATATCACAATTCAAGAAATTATGAATGAAAACTAACTAGACTGTTAGAATCAGAAGTAAAAGCGACAACAAAAATAAAAATAATCCAACAGTTACTTCCTGAGAGAAATCTTCAAATCAAAACTTTTAGTCACATCATAGTCAAAATTCAGAGCTTCCATGTCAAAGAAAAAATATTGTAAAAAACCAGAAAGAAAGAGTTCAAGTATCAAGAAGACAATTAGAATCATACAAGACCTGGAAGCTATCACTACAAAAAAGAGAAGAGCTTAAAATATAGTATTCCAAAAGGCAGAAGACAAAGGTTTACAATCAACAATAATGTACCCAACAAAGCTAAATATAGTCTTACAGTGAGAAAGTGAACCATTAATGAAATATAAGGCTTCCATGTATTCCTGATGAAGATACCAGAGCTGAGTAAATACTTTGAAATACCAACAGAAATGTCAAGAGAAAAATAGAAAGGTGAATGCATTTGAGCAATTGAAAAGTACTATATGATAATAAAATACTTTTTTCTTAAAAGGTGAAAAAATGTGTCCCTTCAAAACTTGAATGACTTCAAAAGTAATGAAGTAAATAAGAGAGGTGACCTGGAAGCAGTTTTATTATACTTTCTTAGGAGGAAAAAAGAGAAAAAGGAAGGAAAACAGAATACAGTAGAAAAGAGAAAAGGATTAAGGGGATAAAATTTACTATCTCACATAACTGGGGTAATTTGAGAAGAAAACTACACAAACATGGAAGAATGGGCTATACGTGAACCTCACTTTCATCTGAGCCATACAACGATCAGTTAAATATACACACATGCATGTGTACACACAAATGCATGGAATAACACACACACGCACTAAAAGTTTGGTGTAAAAATATGGTAAATTTAACTAGGAATCAAAGGAGAAGGGAACAGAGAAGCAGAGTATAAGGAAAATAATATTTAAAATAAATAATAGCAGAAGTTAACTTTTTATTAGATCTTTAAATATTTGCAAAGCATTATTTATATATATATTATTTCATATATATTATATATATATTATATATATATTATTTCATGTCATAAATTCAGAGTCTCAGAACAGGAAGATATTTTTCAGGTCATTCATCTAAGTCAACCTTCTAAACAATACTACATCCCTCTGCTTGAAACCTTCCAGTCACAGGAAACTCATGAGTTTCATTGTTAGTTTTAATTCTTAGAAAGTTCTATCTTCCAGATGTTGAGTGAAATCAGCCTCCCTATAACTTTTACTTACTAATACCAAATCTACTCTTTAGGCACAAACAGAACAATCTACTCTCTCTTTCACATGACAGCCATTCAAGTACTTGAAGACAGTGAACATAACTCCTCCTTACACTTCCCCAGGTTAAACATCCTCAGGTCCTTCAATCCTTCAAACATTTGTCATATGGTACTGTTTCTAATCCCCTCACCATCATGGTCACTGTCCTCTAGACACTGGAGATTCTGGATGGGCTCCAGATTTTCAATGAACCTTTCAAAATGTGACTCTAAAAACTGGATACAATTCTCCAGATATAGACTGACTTGTACAAAAAAGACTAGAATTCTCTCTCTCCCTACTCTGGATACTAGATTTTCACTATGCCTCCCTGCATCCTAACAATAACCCTCACACCAACACTTTCACAAAGCAAATATTATCATACCCATATTATAAATGAGAAAATCAAGGCTTAGTCAAGTGCCATTGCCTTAGCCCAAGGTCACAGGGTTTGGAAATGGCACAACTAAAATTCTATTTCATGCTTTCCAAACCTCTCTGGGCTTCAGTTTTCACATCCATAAAATGAAGGATTTGGATTAAATGACCTCTAAAGTTTTTTTTTCAACTCTAAATTTAAGATCCTGTGATCCCATAAATTTCCAGCTATGAACTTCTCCATTACCCCAGGCTTAATATTTACTACTTTGCACTGGATAAAAATTTTATTCTTAGACAGGAAAATAACAATTCCACATAAATACAAGAGAGTAAGAGGTGTGTTTCTTGTTAGCTCCTTTAGGAAACCACAATAAATACCCATTACCTGGACTTTTCCCTCCCATAACGTCAGTTTCTTTCCAAAAAGAAGTTTGACATTCATCGTTAAAATCCACTGGTTGGAATACAAGTCAAACTTTCATTCTTTTGGCAACCTAGGCCTTGAAATTAATGCCTCTAGATTGAGAAAATTCCTTGCCAGAGAGTCAAAGGATTGTGTGCTCATGGATAGTTTGACTGTTTTTTTTCTCAAGTGGGATGGATTTCACAAAAGGAATATTGTTTTCCTCCACTACTGGCCCCTGCCCAAGTAATCCTGAGTTAGCAATAATGCCAGCACCTAAAATAAGACTGGATGACCAACAAATCATGGTCAAACATCTCCAATTAGCTCTCAGAGACATCGTGCTCCCACTCATCACACCCATCAAATATATGAACTCCTGCTTTCAACACAGAGCTCTATTGCATATTGGGAATAGTTGAACCACCTCCCATGAAATACCTCCCACAGCTGGGCATAAGGGGTAACACTTACAGAATCATAGGTTTAACATTGGATGAGACCCTTCAAATCATCAAATCCAACTCCCTACTCCATGAACCATCTTACCACCTAAACACCACCTTATTTCCCTCTCTCTTACTCTAGAATTCTTTAGTCCCTTGGCTACATCTGACTATCTGTGTGTTGGCCCAAATGGCATTCTTCATTAACAGAAATCTATTCCAGACTTAAAGTCACCTTTTTCAACTCTGGAATCCTTCACATAGATTCTAAGGCTGATTCCTTACACTCAGCTTGTCCATAAGAACTCTTTTCCTGGGATCAGAGAAGACTCCACTACCAATACTGCCTGAATAAGAGAAGACCTGGAGAACACAATAGCTGGCCTCAAGATTTGCAAGGCTGTCATGTGGGGAAAGGGAAAACATTTGTTTTGCTTAGCCCCAGAGAACAGAATTTGTTGTATTGGGGTAGAAATAGCCACGAGGCAGATTTTGACTCCATATAAGGGAAAATTTCCTAAAATTAGAATTGTCCAAAAGTTAATAGGTTGTTGTAGGAGGCAGTAATTTCTCTTTCACTGAAGGCCATTAAGACAAGAATTGATAACCCTATCATCTTGGGTGTGCTGTTATAGGTGTCATTGGTCTTCTGAATATTGGATTAAACCTCTCTATGGTTCCTTTTGACCCTGAAATTCTGATTGTGAAGTAGGTGCAGCATACTCATGTTCAGTGGGGAGCATAATTCTAGTCAAAGATCCCATTAGTTATTAGTCACATTGTTGATTCATATTAAGCTTGCAATCCATAAAACTCTGGGCTCTTCTCCCCTGCAGATACTATTCTGTAGCCACACCTCTACCAATCTCCACAACTGCAATGGATTTTTTGAGCCAAAATCAAGAACTTTACATTTATCCCTATTAAATGTCATATTATTAATCTTGATCCATCATTCTAACTTGTTTAGGTATTTTTGAATGCTGATTCCACTATAGAGAGCATTCATTTTATCTCTTAGTTTGGTGTCATCCACATATTTGATAAACATATTATCTGTGCCTTCACCGAAATGACTAATAAAAAAATGTTAAGAACAAGAGAACCAAGAATTAAGCTGTGGGGCACTTATTAGCAGCCTCCGTCCGAGTTGACAATGATCCATTAATTATTAGTCTTTGAAAGCATCTACATACCTAGGTTATCATCCGATTCACATCTCTCCATCCTGTCCACAAGGAGAGCGTGGGAGACTTGGACAAATGACTTGCTGAAATCCAGGTATCTCATTCTCCTGATCTACTAGTCTGGTAAATGAGTCAAAGAAAGGAAATGAGGCTGATCTGTCATGAACTGTTTTTTATGAATCCAAACTGGCTCTCAATAATAATTATTTCCCTTTTCCAGGGCAAGAAATCAAAGAACTCAAAGGCCATGGTTACATATTTGTAATTCCACAAAAGGGTCTTATAACACATTCAAAGAAGGAATTATTGTGACAGGTCAAGAATTACAGTCAAGAATGTTGTTGATCGGGGGCGGAGCCAAGATGGCGGAGTAGAAACAGTTCGTCCAAGCCACTCTGCCCCCAGATTCCCCCCAAACTATGTAAAAGGGGACTCTGAACAACTTCTGGAGCCCCAGCACCCACAGAACGACACAGAGAAGCTAACCTCCCGCTGAGGACAGCCCAGCAGCCCTGCAGGAAGGACCAGTGCAGCGGTCTGGGACCTGGCAGCGCACAGCGTGCAGAGCGCAGGGAGCCGAGCTGAGCCCAGGTCTGCGTGAGCCGAGGTTTTAGCCCCAGGGCGGCAGGGCCAGCAGCCGGCTGGAGGAACCCCAGAACACCAGCAGCTGTGGTGACTCCAGAATTATCAACATAGACATGCCTAGGACAAAGTAAGAGGTTAGTGTCCTATGGACTTTGGGACCGGTATTTAGGGAATGCGTCGGCTCCCTCCCCTGGGGGCTAGAAGCCACTGAGGAGACACGCCATTTTGTAGTTTTCAGAGGCAGCTCGGGCTCCCAGCCTACAAATCGTGGGGAGATCCAGCGATCAGTCTTGAGGGGTAATCGCTCTTGCTTTAACCTCCCTGGATCTGGATTGTGATCTAGGGTGGAAGTCGTGGGTGGGTTTACAGCTTGCCAGAAACGGAAGTTGCCCCCCACACGTTCGGGATGAAAATTCCTCTATCTGGCCTTAAAGCCATAGTGTGGCAACAAGCCCAAAAGTCAAGTAATTAAGTGGCAACATGCAAGGCAAAGGAAACAGAAAAATGCAACCCTAGACTCCTATTTTGGGGGCCTAGAGCGGGAAAAGGACTGTGAGGTCAGAAGTCCTGCTCCAAAAGCCCCAGGGGAAACCATGAGCGGTTTGCAGGCCATAGAGGACCTTAAGAAGGACTTTAAAAATCAAATAAGAGAAGTGGAGGAAAAATTGGAAAGAGAAATGAGAAGGATGCAGGAAAAGTATGAAATGAGAATCAACAGCCTGACTGAGGAAAACAACACCTTAAAAAATAGACTAACTCAAATGGCAAAGGAGGCCCAAAAGGGCAATGAGGAGAAGAATGCCTTAAAAAGTCGAATTTGCCAGATGGAAAAACAATCTCAGAAGTTCACTGAGGAGATTCATTCCTTCAGAGTTAGACTGGAGCAAATAGAAGCTAATGACTTTATGAGAAATCAAGATGCTGTTAAGCAGATCCAAAAATATGAAAGATTAGAAGGCAATGTGAAATATCTCATGGGAAAAACCACTGACCTGGAAAATAGATCCAGGAGAGACAATTTAAAAATTATTGGACTACCTGAAAGCCATGATCAAGGAAAGAACCTAGAAATCACCCTTCAAGAATTTCTCAAGGAAAACTGCCCTGATGCTTTAGATCCAGAGGGCAAAATAGAGGTTGAAAGAATCCACCGATCACCTCCTGAAAAAGATCCCAAAAAGAAAACTCCCAGGAATATTATAGCCAGGTTCCAGAATCCCCAGATCAAGGAGAAAATACTACAAGCAGCCAGGAAGAAACAATTTCAATATTGTGGAAACACAAATCAGAATAGCCCAGGACCTGGCAGCTTCTACACTGAGGGATCGAAGGGCATGGAATATGATATTCCAGAGGGCAAAAGAACTGGGAATGAACCCAAGGGTCACCTACCCGGCAAAACTGAGTATTTTGTTTCAGCGGAAAATATGGTCATTCAGTGGAATAGAGGACTTTCAAGCATTCTTGAGGAAAAAACCAGAGTTGAATAGAAAATTTGACATCCAGACGCAAGAAGGAAGAGATGCCTGAGAAGGTAATCAGGGAAAAGAAATCAAAAGGAACTTATCAAAGCTGAACTATTTACATTCCTATATGGAAAAGCAATCACTGTGACTGATGATATCTTTCTCATTATGAAAATAATGGAAGAAGGGGTGTGGTCATATGAATACATATGTGAATGTGTGTGTATATGGTTACAGTTATATATGGATAGAGGGCATAGGTTGAATTTGTTGGGAAGGGAGAATACTCAAGGGATGAAATTATGAGGTGAGAGAGGAAAGTGGCAAGAGGAGATGGGGAGAGACAGGGTAGGGTAAGCTATCCCATGTAGAAGAAGCAAGGGGAAGTGGTTGCAAAGGAGGGGGAGAATAAGGAAGGCTAAAAGGCAAAACCACATTCACATTGAATTTGGTTCAGGGAGAAAATGACATACATACTAAATGGGATATCTCAACCTGCAGCAGGATAGGGGGAAGGGGGATGAGAGGAGGCATGATGGATGGGAGGGCATCCTTGGGGTGAGGGGAGGTTGGAAGTACCCACTATAGAAAAGGGACAGGATCATGTAGGGAATGGACCAGGTGGGGGGTGGGATGAGTGGGAGGGAATTATAAGCAGCCTTGTACAATATATCTACTATGATAATGTTTTTGCATAGCTAGACATGTACAACATATACTGAATTACTTATCTCCCAAGAGGGAATGGGTGACAAGGGAGGAAGGAAATGGATCTGAAATTTGAGGTCATAACATTAAATGTTTCAAATATATATAAATACTGTTATTAATACTCTTTTGCTTGTAATAGGGAGATAAGATGTGCAGGCATTGGGATGCAAAGACTCACCTTCCTCTAAGGGAAAAGTCGATGGGGGTATGGGAGAAGGTATGGGAGAGAGCAGATTGGAGGAAGCGATATCTTGTGGGACTACTATTCTGGGAGGTTGGGTAGGGGAATAATGGGGGGGGAAATGATTGTAACTCAAAATCTGGCGGAAATGAATGATGTAAAACAGAAATTAATAAAGCATTTGTTTAAAAAAAAAAGAATGTTGTTGATCTCTAACCAAAACAGAGGTAGACCTCTTTACTTCCCTTTCATCCGATTTAGCTACCCAGCAGGTAAACATGGCTAACCTCTTCCTGGAGAAGCCAACTATTATTGGCAGGTCTCCTGGAAATTCTCCATCAGGGCAAAGTGGAATTATGATAAGAAAGTAACAAAAATATCTATGCCCTTTAACCCAAACTACTTATCCTACTGCTAGGTATATGCCCCAAATTTATAAATAATGAGGAAGAAAGGTCTCATATATACCAAAATATTCATAAAAAGCATCACTTTATAATGGCCAAAAAAAACTGGAGACAAAACAGATGACAATCAAATGGGAAATGGCCAAATATCCTGTAGTACATGAATGTAATAGAATATTATTGCACTGAAACAAACGACAAATGGAGGAATACAGGGAAGCATGGAAAGACTCCTATGAACTGAAGCAAAGTGAAGTAAACAGAACCAGAAAAGCAATAAAGAAGGCAAAGAAAAGAACAATACCCATAAGACAACCCAAACTGAATCCTCTGAATTAATCACAACCAAGGTCAACCCCCAAAAAGAGATATGATAATATACTTCTCTCCCTTTTTTCACAGGTGATGGACCTAAGGATATGAACACTACATATAATGTCAAAATTTGTGGTATGTTGGTTGATGGGGGGGGGGGATTTTTTCTCTTTTTCATTCATAGATATGAGAGATCTGTCTCCAGGGAAGAGGATAGATACATTGGGGAAATAAAGATGATGTAAGAACAAATGATATCAATAACCTTTAAAAATAATCTATATGACTTTTATGACAAGCTTTTTAAGGCCCAAAAGAAAGTAAATATAACCTGTATTTTTCCTATCTTTTGAATGTCCTCCCCTGTTGAGGGCATTCAAAAGTCCAAGTTTCAAATTGCACCTTTCAAAGAATATTTCCCTGATGCCCTTGCCCTACCTCCTAATAGTAACAACTTTGCTTCCTTGAGGGAAGTAATGAGTTTCAATGGAAAGAACACTGGATTTGGAATCAGAGGTCTTGGGTTCAAAGTCCTTTTCTGGAAGTCTTTTTTTCCCCTTTCTAGGGTCCTCACAAAGTTTCCCTTAGGAAGTGTAGATTTCTGCAGGGCTCCTAATGGAGTCCTGAGGCTGCCTTTCTTAATTTGTTCTTGGTTCTTAATATAGACCCTGCCTTCACCTTCTCCTAATCAGGGGACATTGCTAGAATTTCCTTGGGAAATCCAAGTCTTCTAGAACTTTCTAGATCCACAAGTTCTGGATATTTACACTCTTGTTATGTCACATTTATTTCGATATAATTTATTGTTGTACAATGATGTTGTTCTGAATTAAAACTCAGGCACTAAACTATGTTGCCAAAGAAGAATGGTGAAAATACAATGCATCAGGCAAATTTCAGGAAAATCTGGAAAGACTTACATGAACTGATGCTGAGTGAAGTGAGTAGAAGCAGGAGAACATTGTACACAGCAACATTAACATTGTACAATGAACAATTATGATAAACTTAGTTCTTCTCAGCAATACAATGATCCAAGACAATCCCAAAAGACTCATAATGGAAAATGCTAACCACATCCAGAGAAAGAGCTATGGAGTCTGAATGTAGATTGAAACATACTATTTTCACTTTTTTTGTTTTTCTCTGTCGTGGTTTTTCTCTTTTGTTCTGATTCTTCTTTCACAACATGAGTAATGTGGGAATATGTTTGACATGACTGTACATGTATAATCTATATCAGATTGCTTGCTCTCTTGGGGAAGGAGAGAAGAGGGGAAGGGAGAAAACTTTGCAACTCAAAATTTTACAAAAATGAATGTTAAAAACTCTCTGTACATGTAATTGGGAAAATAAAATACATTGTATCTATGTATAAATACAAAAAAAGGGGGAAGAAAACACCATGCATTATCTTGCTCCAAAAGAAGTATTTCAATGCAGAGCTTTAGTGGAGTTGGATATTATTGAGTCTAGCCATTGAGAACAAATGGGGTATTTATTTAAAAACTGTTAAGTGCATAGGATTTAAAGCGGACATCATTTGTATCTCCAAATTATTATATTGCTAAGACATACATGATGTGGAATTGATGAGAAGGGGAAAGTTTAGCGGGGAAAGGCATACAAATGAGCTGGAAAAGAACAGGTCAATCAGAAGTAACAGAGTGGGAGAGAAGGTCACAACAAGGACCCTCTCCATACCCACTTCTGTTGTTCAGTCTTCGTTTTTTTTTTTTTTAACATTTGTATTAAACATATTTTCACATTAGTCACATTGTAAAGAAGAATTAGAACCAATGGGATGACCCAGAAGAAAGAAAAAACCAAACCAAACCAAAAAGTGAGAGAGCAAATAGTATGTTTTGATCTGCATTCAGACTCCATAGTTCTTTCTCTGGATGTGGATAGCATTTTCCATCATGAGTCTTTTGGAGTTGTCTTAGATCCTTGCATTGCTGAAGGCAGCTAAGTCTATCAAAGTCGGTCATCACACAATGTGTCAGCCTTCATTTTTGAAGAGGATCAATGGCATCTTGGGGTGATGTCTTGACTTGTGTGTAAACTATATTTAAGTGAGTCAGAGTTGTTCAAAGTAGTCTCTCTTCTAGAGTCATCAAAATCCAGTGGCAAGGCAAAAGTCAGGACGACTGACCTAGGAAGCACTGGATGACATTGGTGTCTTCTATGCCCGATCAAGTTCTAAGTACTCCTTAGCGCCTGCTTCAGCCATCTTCGTGGCCATTGAAATAAATTGTTCTCATCTGCTCATTTCACTGGGGCAAGTCCTCACATACTCGGTGTAGACATCCCCCTAACTCACTGACAGGTCTGGAGTCTGTCAAATTACCTTCAGTCTGGTTTAGCCTATTTGCCAAGACAGTTTTACCAGAGTGTGGCTGTTTAAGGAAATTTGCTGATCAATTTGATGAACTGATAATAAGGGCAATGAGTTTTTGTGTAAGACTCACACATCTCAGTGGAGGTTATGGGGCATGCCCAAGAGTATGCTGGAGCCAGCTTGATGCTGGTTCTGGAAAACATTTTCCAGCATGAGTTTTTACTTAAGACATCAGGCAAATGCTACAATTCAAGGCTTAATTTATTGTTTTGTCAATTATTTAGGGTTAAAAAAGTAATATAGAAATGTTAATAATGCAAATTAAACTTAAAAGTATATCATTCTTACTTTGTCCCCTCAGAGATCTGGTTATTACATTTTCCAGTACAACATGCCCATGGACAACCCTCTTTGAAAAGATAACAAACCTCTTCTGGGACATGCCCAGTAATACTACATCTTAAGGAGGACAGATCTTCAAGTCTGATTCATCAGGGATGAATTCATTAACTCAAACTGAATTGACCATGAATAAGTTGGTTTGGATAGGACCAAACCTTTGTGCTAAGCCTATTAAAGGAAGCTTCCTCTATAAATTCAGGCCTTTTCGTCTTTCCTGACCATTTGTCAGAGACCTGACAGTGGACTCAATCTTTGGGGAGTCTGAGGACTATAGCTCACTGGAGAAAGGTGGAAGTCATGGAAGAGAGAGGGGAATAGGTTGCTTGTGAGCTACTTTGCAGCCTTTATAAGTTTTCTAGTATGGAATGAAGACTGTCTTAGCCAATTAATTACATGTGTTGTTTCCCTGAGTACTTGTAAAGTAGCTGGGGATCCTTCTACCCATATCTGGGCAGATCTAGACACGATCTATATTTGAGCTACATTTTGAAATTTCCTTGAGACAACTCAGGGTAGGGACGACAGGAGACAAATAGATATAATAGAAGTGGGAAAGAGGAAGGTGAGAGGGTGGTATCCACAAGATTGTTCATAAAAGCCCAGAGCCTCGACCACAGCTTGCACATTTATCTCAAGCTCCCTTGTATTGATTATTTTTATACTCGATCTCCCCGCCCTTTATTTCCCCTTATTAGATTGTAAGATTCTTGAGAACAGGGTCTGTGTCACATCTGCCTTTAAATTCCCAACACTACACTGAGACTTACTTATGGCAGGTGCTTAATAAATGTGTGTTGAATCAAAATGAGGCAAGAGCCCCACCCCCACACCCCTCCATCTCAGAAACATTGCTTTGGAAAATTCTGAAGCTTTTAGTGGGATGCTGGAGGAAAAAATGCATGAAGACAGAAACTTCTGACATCCAAACCAGACACAGCAGCCTGCCAAAGGAACATCACCAATTAAGTATCAATTGATATAATTCCTTCTTAGACCCCTCTTACAAAACTCATAAAAATACAGGCTCCCCTTGCTACAGAGAAACAGCCAGACATAGAAATCGTTAGAAAGACATGACCCAAATGCCCACCAAGGAAAAAGGGGAGCCCCAAAGCCATGGCAGAACATTTTAAAATCATTTTAAACTAAGTATGTTTCTAGAAACCCAATATACTAAAGGGCTGGCCCCATCCATAGATACCGAGTATGATTTATTTAAAATGTGTTCCTTACCCAGAGGTCTTTGGGCGTATGTTCAAAACCACAAATGCCGTACAACAATGAAACTCGATCCAGCTGGGAGAAGTTACCATTGCTGGAGACTGTGGGGGGAGACTGAACTTTTTGCTTCTGGCTCTGCCAGACTTAACTATGTAGCCCTGAGCATGCGTGTTTCCCTCCCTGGCCCACTGGGTCCCATTACAGAGACAAATAGTAGCAGGGCTGGAAAGTACCTTAGAGATGGACTATTTTAACTCCCTTCATTTTACGTATGAGGTAAATGAAGCCCAGAGAAGGAAAGAGACTTTCCTGAGGTCACACAGCAAGCCAGCAGTATAGCTAAGTCTCTTGACTCTCAGTTCAGTTTTCTGTTTCCACATACGTGGCAGGGCAGAACTGGTAGACACATACTCAACCCATGACTGTAAGAAGCTCTACCAGACAAATCTGCCAATTTCAGTATTCCTATTAGACCCCGAGGGTGGAAGGGGCAGTGGGGAGGGGGAGTGATGGAGAAGAAGAGAGAGAGGAAGAAGAATCCAGGATTCCATCATCATACCTACTGCATGCACCTCCTTCCTAAATCCTATCAGTAAAAGGAGGCATTTGGACAACTGACCTCTAAGTTTATTTCCAGCTCTTAATCTGAGTTCCTATGAAGCTATCAATTCCCCAGCCATGGCCTTCTTCACAGCCCCAGGCTCCATCTTGATTGCTTTTGACTGGACAAATATTTCTGTGTGTAGAAGGGCCTGGATTCTTGTAGGTTTGGCACTTCTGCTGGAGCTCATCTATTAAATGGGTATAATACTTGCATGTATATGCAATGTAATGGGTATAATACTTGCATGTATATGCACTCCTCTACCTCAGAGGAGTGAAGGAAAGTTCTGATGAGGTCATGTATATAAAATGTTTTGTAAATCTTAAAACACCCTCTTAGAGGCGGTATGGTCTAGAGCACTGGGATTGTACAGAAAAACCTGGGTTGAATCCCATCTCTCAGTCCCTTTCTGTCTGCATTAATATAATCTCTGAGTTTTGATATCCTGTTCTATAAAATGGGGCATAATATCTGTAGTATCTGCCTCATAGTTATAAAGGTAGCTTAAAGAAGATAATGGAAATCAAGCTCTTTGTAAGCCTTCCAGTATTATAGAAATGTCAGCTATTATTAACTCGGTAAACATCCACTACTATTAAGTGTCTTAATTAGTTTTGAGCTCACAACTGAGGCTGTAGACTTTGATTCCCACTCCTGCCACCCAGCAACCAACTGCAGTAGCCCAGGCCAAAATCATCTCCAAGGACTCAGATTAGAAGTGTCACCTAGAGACAAAGGATTCAGGCCTGAGTTAGGGTCTTGAGCCATGGTCACAAGCAACTCCCTAAAGAATCATGGGAACCCAGAGTGAGAGAGCACATTATACCCTCACTCTTTTATAGGAGAAAATGACAGAATCTTAGAGAAAGGTAGGACACAAGTCTCAACTCTCAGAGGACAGGCCACCCATTCATGGTGGTCCCTGTGACCTTGCCCAAATTATCTGTTCTTATTCTAGAACTCTGGGCTTCTGATTGGTGGGCACTAATACTTCTAGTCACAATTCAGACCTTCCACATACTGCCCCCCCACTCCATCTTCACAGGATGCTACCATATCCTCCCCTCTCCCTCTCATTCCAACTCTACTTCTAAGAACAGCAAGCAAATCAACACTATCATTCCTAGAAAAAACACATTGAACGTTGTTCTACTCACCAACCATTCCTGTGGCTTTGTAGACTAAAACACCCCTCCTTAGCTACCTACCACTCCCCTATATCTGTTGTCTTCCTTCTAAAAACATAAGCTCCTTGAGGGTAGAGACTGTTTGACTTTTAGTATTTCCATCTCCTGTGCTCAGTACAGTGCCTAGCACATGGTAAACCCTTAATAATTTCTTTTTCATTTGTTCATTAATCTGTTCTGTTAAACTTAGACCATCTAGAAGGGATCATGAAATTCAATAAGTCTATATCTCATTCCTAGGGATGATCAGCTCTCCCAGCGTTTGGAAGCCACTGCCCCTGTGGTCTTGAGGCCCATAACATGTCTGGGACTACAAGAAACAAAGTCAAAGAAGGTCAAAAATCAGACATCAGTTACTGTTTTTCATGTACCCCCAGTCAGATAATTCAGCATGGAAAGCATACTCTGAAATGCCATGAGCCTGCTTAGCCCAACAAAGGAGCTGGAGTTGGCCTACAAGCCTGGTTCATAGATGCAAACATGCCCAGAAGAGCAAGATGAGGAAAAGAACCAGGAGGGCTAATGCTTAGAGAGAAGCTTATGATGTGAAGCATGACAGAGAAATCTACTCCCTTCGTGTCAAGTACTGCTTGGCCAGGCAGGGTAACATCTGACTTCAAGAGTCCCTCCCGAGGCTTTTATGGGATCTGACCAGAGAGACAGTTCCATCCAACAGGATGTTCTCTATCTGTCACTGCACCATCTCTTACATCCATCATTTCCTCTCCATCCCCGTGGCCCCAGCCCTCATTCACGCCCTCATCACCTCTTGCCTAAACTACTGTAGTGACAATCTCACTGTGTCCCTGCCTCAGCCTCTCCTTCTACAGTACAAATCAATCCTTCTAATGCCCAGAGCTGACCTCATCACTGCCCTGCCCAAATCCCTGCAGTGACCCTGCAACAAAGGCCAAATTCCCAAAGTGGCATTCGAGGCACTCCATGCTTTGTTTGGCTCCAGCCTATCTTTCTAGCCCTACCCACCTTCAATATGAATCAGTCATATCCCTTGATATCGGAGTATGCCCCCATGCTATGCTACCCTTGTTCCGGTACTCATAATTCTCCGTGCCTGGGATGCCTTCCTCTTTCATTTCCACCAATCAAAATCCAATCTATCATTCAAGGCTTAGCATAAATGCCTCTTCTCCCAAGAAGCCTTCCCTGATCTCCTTCGGGTAGATGTGTTCATTCTCAGTGCTCCCCAGTCCTTTGGAACACATCTCCAAATGTGTTTTTTCCATACTGCTTTATATCCTAGTTAATATATATAAAATCTGTCCCATTCCCTTAGTATGCTATGATCCATATAGAGGCACACAAGGCTTCCCCAGGACAACAGAATCTGCCTGCAATGGAACAGGCCCTGCAGCCTCTCAGGTATCTGAGCCCATGCTCCACTCCTAGTTACAAGAGTTCTCCTGATAAAATTATAGAAGTTTGCAATAGTAGGTAGACTCAAGTCTTCCTGACTCCCGGCCCAGAACTTTCACCACTGTGCCACCTCGCCACCCAAATCTTAAAGTTCTATAGATTGGATACAAATACTTGTGACCATTATCCTCATCACATCCACTGAGCCCAAGGATCCTAGGCAGGTGGAGTGGTAGGGACGAGAAGGCAGGGAGAAAGGGATGTCTAAGAGCATCCCGAGTTTATGGGTGGGTAAATGGCCAAATGCTCATGGCTATCTATTGCTCCTTAGTCCTAAGACTCTCCCCTTTCTCTCTGGGTTTGAGAAGAGGACTTGCATCTGTTTATATTTCCTGAGATAAAACAGGGAGAAGAATCTTCTTTGGCTGACAGTACTAAAAAAGAAAAAAAAACACATCTTTATAAAAATATGTCTGCTTATGAACTTGGAGAATGGACCCAGATGCCATTGTTCAGCCCTTTGCCAGTTCTTCCAGGCTGGTAATAATCTCTCCAAAATGAGTATTTACAATGGAGACGCTGAGTCCCTGAGAAAGAAGCTGCACCACTGGGCCCACGTGCAGCTTACATCTGTTCTCTGTCAGTTGCCGGATGGGATTCAAACCCTAGAACAATGCACTCTCTGCAATTCTCTTCTTGACCCAACAACAGCTTGATACAGGGTGTGATCCAACAGGCAAAGAGGAGACACCCAAACCAAGCTGAGACGCAATCCAAGTCTGTGGGAAACATCCCTTGCCTAGGATTTAAACATGGAGTGCATTTGCAAACACATTACTGATCTTAATCACACACACACACACACACACACACACACACACACACACGACAATAAAATCTGCTTGTAATGAAAAAGTCCCTGCAGCCTCTCCGCAGCCTAAAACATACTGAAGCTTTGACTGGAATGCTTCAATAGGGCTTCCTAAGTGTCAGGGCCTTCAACCTCCCCAGATGTGTGCACAGACACACACAATCAGATATCAGCATCCAGCCTATGCCTAAAAGGAAGGAAGCGAGCTCAAACTCACCCCAGAAAGAATCACAGAAAAATCTAAGAGTGGCAGAACTGGAAAAATGTTGCAACGATAAACAAGACATTATCAGAGCTAGAAAAGATATTTGAGATCATTGCATCTAACCCCACCATTTTACAAAGGAGGAAACTTGATCCCAGAAAGGTGAGACTTGACCAAGATCATACAGTGAGTGAGAAAAGAAGTGGGCCTCAGATCCCGATCTGGCTCCCTCCCCAGCTACACTCTTTTCCTTTTCACCGGATTTTCTCCCCTCTCACTGAGCTCAGTCAGACCACTGCTTCATTGATCATGAAATTTTCAGATCTAGGAACAAATGCTCCTGGAAATTATCAATCATTTTCCAGTCCTAGTCTGTAGACCAACGGTAGGGAACACCTCATCTGTTGAGGGTCACCAAGTCAATGAAAAAATATCCAAAGGACAAAACAGAAAGGAATTTTTAAAAGTGTATATTTCAGCACCTTAAATACCTGTGGTTCATTGGTGTGACTATCTCTCCATCAACACAAAACGCAGCCCCAATACACCTTTATGCTGTTTATAATAATAGCTTGCATATATATATATATATATATATATGTATATATATGTGTGTGTGTGTATACATGTATGTATATACACACATATACATAATGTGTGTATATGTGTATATACATATATTACATATATATATATTAGCTAGCATTTCTACATTGCCTTAAAGTTGGCAAATAATTTACAAATATTACCATGTTTAATACTCACAACAACCTTAAGAGGTAGGGATTATTATCCCCATTTTACAAAAGAGGAAATTTAGGCAGACAAAGGGTAAGGGACTTGCCTAGAGTTACATGGCTAGTAAGTATCTGAGGATAGACTTGAACTCAGGTCTTTCCGACTTCAGGTCTAAGGCCCTATCCACCATGCTGCCTAGCTACCTAATTTCAAGAAATTACATGGCCCAAAAAATCATCGCCTGCTAATAAGCTTCACTATGGTTGGCTTGGCAGATCCTCAGATACACAATCTGTTACTAACACCATATTTGAAGGGTTTTCCAACTTGGAGGGGCCCTTATGCAGAGCTGTAACAAGGGCAGGGCAACTGGACCTTGCCTCCAGGGTGCCAACACTTAAATAGCATTCATAGTACTCGTGCTCCTTCAATTATAGAAATAACTGAGCTTAATACCTAGTTAGTAAGAATAATTAGTAAAATAACTTCCTTTTCCCTGACAGGTGAAATCCTTCCTGTTCCCAGCCCCAGGGCCCTGTTCCCCAACCTTGGCCTTTTCCCATTAACAGGGAAGAGTTCTGAAGTATATCTCCTCCACAGGGTCTTGTGTCCTAAAATCTAAGATCGCTTGTTGAAGTCTCCCTCACTCAGCATTCTAAAATAACTACATTTGTCTTTAAAAAGTGGACTTGAGGAATTGCTAGTAACAGTTTTGGACCTGCTAGAGCATGGGTTCCACAGGGGACAGGCAGTGTCCTCCACAATGCCATGGTGAGGCTTTGGAAGAGTACTTTGATGAAAGGAAAAGTACTACATTCAAATTGTGTGTGTGTGTGTGTGTGTGTGTGTGTGTGTGTGTGTGTGTGTGTGAGAGAGAGAGAGAGAGACAGAGAGAGAGAGACAGAGAGACAGAGAGAGACAGAGAGAGAGACAGAGAGACACAGAGAGACACAGAGAGAGACAAAGAAAGAGAGAGAGAAAAACAGAGAGAAAGAGAAATTGCTTAACAACTTTGTGAACAAAAAAAGGAAAATCAAAACTTGATTCAATTAATACAATAAATAATATCTTTATGTTTTGTATTATGGTCAATTCAGTAAGGGAGATAGAGAGGTAGGGAAAGAAGCATTTGATAAGAAACCAAAGGAGTGTAAACCCCGTGATGTTTCCTGGGGCCCCAAGACCAGCAGGAGCGGAGAGCCCTTACCCACCACCCTGTGCTTCCACTAGGAAAGAATAAAAGCTCTCTCTCTAAAGGACAGCAGTGTGTCCCCAGAATTTCCAGGTCAATTAAATGAGGGAGACAGAGATAGGGAAAGAGGGGGTTATTGAGAATATTGAGGGAGGGAGGACAATGGAAGAAGGCTCTAAGAAGATAGGAAAAGGAGAGAAGAGTTAGCAGCTCTGGTAAAAGCATCACTACTGTTCACCCAATCTGGACATCTGGGTAAATATATCATAGACTGCTATCATTGCCCTTTGACATTCTGTGTGTCTGCTGCTTTAAGAGTTTTCTGTACACTGGGAAATAGCTTGTCACTTTTTATGTCAAAACTTCAAATTTTAGAATATGGGTTTGTATTCATTTTCTCATGGAATTTTAGACATCTTGCTCATGTATATAGGAATGCCTTACATTGATACCTCAGTCTCTTAGTGCAGACTGCAAGCCATCCTTATATTTTCATATTGTGGGACTCTTATCCACTACCCATAAACCCTCAACTTTGGGGGCCACCTGACTTGCAAAAGCCTTCCTCTAGATTTCTTACTTGGATACTAACAGAGTAGATTAGTCATCATTTATCCCTGATTCTCACTATATGCCATCCCAACTCCTTTGCCAGTCATGATGAAGGAATTCCTTGCTTTCAGCAATTTATTTTTAGAACTTTACAGGTGCTGGTCAATTTACTAGCTATGCCTGAAAATTCCTTTGCAGTCAAAAAGCTGTCACACTGCTTTATCTTTCCTCTCTGAGTGACCAGGTTTGCTCCATCCCATGGTGCCTGAAGGTTACATATGAACACAGTATATATTTCATTGTGAAATAAAATATAATAAACAAAAATAGATTTTTAAAAATTCTTTTTTCCTAACTGGATCCTAATGGGAGTAATCTATAATGAAAACAAGAATTAAGAGGTTAGGTCCTATTCACAGCTGCCTAACTTCTCTAATCAGTGTGGTAGGAGAGCTTGTCCTCCAGGCTGCAGCACCCAAAAGAAAGCAATATTCCTTCCTCTGGGACTTGCCATAGGCTCTGGTGAAATGCTGCTCCAGAGGACCCCACCCCTGCCTTCAGCAAATCCCATACAATATCAAGGTGGCTGCAAATCCTCAGACAAGTACAGACAATTACTGCCTGTGCTAAACTCTCCCATTCCACAGCCACAGGGGGCTGATATGCTCATTTCCAGTCTCAGGAAAATACATTCACTCTGAAAGAACTAAATTCTCTCCCATAACATTTGCTAAGAAGCCAAAAGAATAGAAACCCTGCGGGCACCTGGGACCAGCAGGAGAAAGAGCCCTTAGCCACCACCCTGTGCTACCACTGTCTCTTAAGGACAGCACTGTGTCCCCAGCCCTTCCAGGGAATTAGCATTCAGGAAAGGAGCCAATCAGAATGCCTGATGTTTGTGTATTCCAGTAGGGTTGCAATCTGAAGCTGCATGTCCCATTCTGAAGACCCCGAAAGTAGGAGAGACATAATGCAATTTAAATTCATGGGAGAACTAAAGTCCTCAGAGTTCTTACTGCTTAGGGTGCTCAAGCCTCTGCAATAACTTTTCCATATTAATGGAAACGCTGCAGGCACGGTGGACAGCTGACATTTAATATGAAACATGTGCAGTAAATAGCATCCTATATAAGCCCTGGTACTATAGGAGGGCACTGATGTGGTTAGGATTTAATGCCCTTCATAGATTCAAGAGTTTGGGGAGTTTGCCTCGTCCCTCTTCTAATCAGTATCTCGCTCCCCACTGACTCCATCCTCACAGAAGCCCCCTATCCCTCAGATGACTTGCTGCTACAGCTTGGTAAATCATCTTAGAGCACAGACATCCAAGAGCACCAACTCCAGGGAGTATCAGTGCAAATCCCTGCCAATCTGAGTGCCCAGCAGCCACCAGGAGAGAAAGGATATGTGGGAGCCTTCAGCAGGCTCTGTGGCCTCAAGCTGAGAGAGTGGCCAGCTCACACATAGATCACTCCCAAATGGAAGAATCATCTTTGTAATGTAAGTGCTTCAGGACTAGAAGGCACTATAGAGACACAAGGCCTCCCAGCCCAGGACCCAGATACCTCTGAAACAGATTTGTCCTACCCAAAATAGCGTGGGTTGCCTTGGGAGGTAAAGCAGAGCCTGGTGAGTAGGTACACTGATAATCATTTGTTATAAATGCTCTGGGACAGATTCTTACTCAGGTAGAAGTTGGACTAGGTGGATCAATCAATCAACAAGTATTTATTAAATAACTATTATGTGCCAGGCACCATGCAAGGCCCTAGAGACATATAGACAAAAATGGGGACTTTGTAACAGAATGCCCTCCCCTAACAGTGAAGAGGATCTTTATAAATTCATCTACACCCTCTCACCAATGACCCTTATGGTACGTGTCAGGGTTAGAATTACAGTGTTGACTTACGAAGGCAGAAAAGATTAATAGCAGAAAGGGCCCTAGACTAGAAGTTAGGAAATTTGCCATTAGCTAGCTGTGTGACCTTAGGAAAGTCATTTCCCCTAAGCTGGTTTCCTTCTCTATAAAATGAAGAAGCTGGACAAGATTCTCTCTAAGGTCTCTTTCCAGTTCTAATATTCTATGACTCTGATTCTCTGATATTCTAGCATTCCAGGGATGTTCAGGGCTGATTCTGATTCTATGATATTCTAAGATTTCAGGATGCTAGCGGTGATTGTAGGACAGGGGATGGGGGTGGGGCCTATTCAAATCAATTTATTAAGCATCAGGGTACTAAGAGGAAAAGACAGTCCCTGACCTCAAGGAGTTTACAATCTAATGGTCCTTGTGATATTACTGGTATAAGGAAGCTCCTAGTGGGTGAACTTCTACTGATGCAGACTGGAGACTGTATAGCAATTTATGACCTTAAAAGCGTTCTCTGGGAGTGCTGAAACTTAATCAGGATGATATAAGCAGTCCTGGCCAAAGGTGAGCCTTAGCACCGAGGACTGAGCCAGAGGGGCCTCAGAAGGCCTACATCCCATTGATGTAGGAATCTTCTCCATATCTTTCCATGGAAAGGGATCTACTCTCACCTTCACATCCTCCAGTCTCTAAACTAATCAGCCAATCTGTTTCCTCAGTTATGACATGAGGCATATGTACTTTTTAAAATGCCGGTGCTCATCAATTAATCGTCTGGGGACAAATGATACCAATTAATTGTCTAGGGCCAGACGGGAGAGATGATGTTGTGAATCATCCCACAGATGGTGGCGAGCTTAGCAGTCACTGCTGAAGTGGTGTTGACCCTTCACATCTGTGTTAACCTGATCCTAGCAAATGTGTCCCCTCTTCCCCCTTACAGTCCCACTCAGGGGCCAAGAGAAATCAGAGGGCACACTCATTATAACTCCATCACCAAGGATGGCTGGGTTCTCATCCATCGCTATACAAGTAGCTAATGGGAAAGTTTCTCTCTCCTCCTCTCCACTCCCCCCATCCAATTAGTTTCAATCCAATTAGTGTTTCTGAAAGCAAGTAATTTCTGTGGGTTCAAGCAGCAATCATGGTACTTCCTTGTGTGTATGAGGCAGAAAAGGAATATTTTTTTCTTCTATAGAACATCTTTCCTCCTTATTCTCTTGGGCCAGAGAGAGAGTCAGCTTCTCTGGATGTCCAAGTCCCTGTGAGGGAGAGAGAGAAGAGGCAATGGGGGGAAGCCAGGCTTTGTTCTGTGAGCATGCATCAGTCATGTTATTGGGTGTTGGCCACTTAATTTATTCAAGTAGAAACTAGGGAAAGAAGGATGTGCCAGGAGGCTAGCAGGGACCACCATGGCAGCTATGACTCAGTCCAGCCTCTCCCACCTCTCTTATTCCACAGCTAGCTAAGTAGAGACCAGACAGAAATGGAAAAATTGTGAGGAGCCCAGAAACCAGAAAGTTAGAACCGAAAGGGACCTCAGATATAAAATTATTATAATAATAGCCAACATTTATATAGCACTTACTATGATCCAAGCAATGTGCTGAGTGTCTTACAAATATTATCTCGTTTGATCATTTAGACTAAGTTCTTCCTGAATGTGAATTCCATTTGCAGTATCTCTGATTGATCATTCACTTGGGGCAGCTGGTGGCACAGTGAATAGAGCTCCAGGCCTGAGGTCAGAAAGGCCCGAGTTCAAATGTGACTTCAGATATTTATTAGGTGAGTAAGTCTCTTAAACTTTGTTCACCTCAGTTTCCTCTACTATAAAGTGGGGGTAATAATAGCTCCTATCTCCCAAAGGATCAAATGAGATATTTGTAAAACTCTTTGCAAAGCTTAAAGAACTATATATAAATGCTTAGATACTTGAAAACAACTATCACATCCAAGTGTTCCCTTCTCCTGGTTTTTTCAAATTGACTTCATATGGTGTGGTGTCCAGTCTTCTCACCATCTTTGGTTACCTTCATCTAGACCCATGTCAGTTGGTCAAAGTCCTTCCTAAAATGTGGTACCCAGAACCAAAAACAATGCTCCATTTGGGGTATGACAAAAGCAGAGGAAATCAGAACCCTTTCCTCCTTAGCTGTGGACGTCACACCTCCCTTGATGTAGCCTATCACTGCATAAACCGTCCTGGCTGCCTGTGGACTCATACTGAGATAAGGATATGTATGGAGTGAGAGCCCAACACAGCAGAGGAGTAAGAGCCTAGGTGAGTGGTGGGGAGAAACTCAGATTGTGGAATGTTGTGGAATGGGGAACCTCAGGATGCATCAGGGGACATCCCAAACACATGCAAGGCATCAGGAGGCCCCTCATTGACTAAAACAATGGCAATAAGTCCCAGAATCCATTGAGCAAACAAGCAAGCATTTATTGAACACTTACTATATGTCAGGCACTACGCTATGAGCTGGGAATACAAAGACAAAAATGAAACATTCCACACGTTCGAAGGACAGGGATTACTTGCAGGTAATTTTTGTGGGTTCAAGTAGCAGTCATAGCACTTTCTTGTGTGTATGAGGGAGAAAAGGAACAATTTTTTTCTTTTATGGAACATCTTTCCTCCTTGTTCTCTTGGGCCAGAGAGAGAGTCAGCTTCTCTGGATGCCCAAGTCCCTGGGAGGGAGGGAGAGAAGAGGCAATGAGGAAGGCCAAGCTTTGTTCTCTGTACATGCAGCATTTATGTCATTAAACAATGTGTACATATATAGATGTGTAGATAATGGATGCAAGGCTTTTCTTGATAGAAAAAGTCACTAGCAATGAGAGAGGGTGAGTATGAGAAAAGGCTTCATGCAGAAAATGGTACTTGAGCTGAGTCTTGAAAGAAATAAGAGATTCTAAGAGGTGGAAGGAAGGAGCACGTTATCTTGGGGGAAAGGGGGATGGGGGAAGGCAGATAATGCAATAGCACGGAGTCAGGAAATCAAACATCATGTAGGAGATATAGTTCAGAAGGTCAGTTTTCCTGGGCTGTAGAGTGAAGGCAATTAATATGCAATAAGGCTAGAATGGTAAGTCGGGGCCAGGATATGAAGAGTTTTAAATGTCAAACATAGGAGTTGGTATTTCATCCTAGGGGTAATAGGGAGCCACTGGAGATTGCTGAATATAGGATTGACATGGGTGAATCTAAGCTATAGGAAAATTACTTTGACAGCCAGGGGGAGGATGCATTGGAACAGGGAGACTTTCAGCAGAGAGACCAATTAGAATGCCCAGTTTTCAACCAAGGAAAGACATTGGCATTGCTATGCTTCTCTCTAAGGCAATGAGGTGGCACAGTGGATAAAGTACCAGACCTAGAGTAAGGAAAACTCATCTTCTTGAGTTCAAATCTGGTCCCAGAAACTTGTGTGACAATGGGAAGACACTTAACCCTGTTTGCCTCAGTTTCCTCATCTGTAAAATGAGGTGGAGAAGAGAATTGCAAAATACTCCAGTATCTTTGCCAAGAAAACTCTAAACGGTCAAAAAGAGTTGGACGTAACTAATAAAAAATGACTAAAAAGTACTTCTTTCCATAGCTATCCTATGAGGAAATGATGGGGAAATATCATTATTCTCATTGTAAATGTGGGAAGAGAAAGGTTCCCCCAAATTTAAGAATGTGACTGAAGTTAAAAACCATAATTCAGGAAAGCTGAGACTTTCAACAGTTCCCTACCATCACCACCGCAGGCCAGCCAGGGTCTAAGCTAAGACACCAATAGTAAAATGATCATTTGCTACTAGGATGCCAACAAATACACTTCCCAAAAACTAGTATGATATCTTGCACATAGTAGGTGTTTAGCAAATGCTTTTAATCAACATTAATATAGAATGCCCAGGGCAGCTAGGTGGTGCAGTGAGTAAAGCGTTGGCCCTGGAGTCAGGAGGACCTGAGTTCAGATCTGGCCTCAGACACTTAACACACACACACACACACAGGCCTAGCCGTGTGACCTTGGGCAAGTTACTTAACCCCAATTGCCCTCCAAAAAACAAAAAACAAAAACAAAAAAACAAAAACTATATATATATATATATATATATATATATATATATTTTTTTTTTGTTTTTTTGTATATATATATATAGAATGCCCAAATTGGAAGGGACCTTAAAACACAAAACACAGAATCAGTCAAACTGGAAGGAATCTTAGAACATGAGTTCACAGCTAGAGGATGTTTCTAAGATCATCTAATCCAATCTTCCCTTTTTTTTTCTTTGCTTTTTGGAGGGGGGAAGGCAGGGCAATTGGGGTTAAGTAACTTGCCCAAGGTCACATGGCTAGTAAGTGTTAAGTGTCTGAGTCTGGATTTGAACTCAGGTCCTCCTGACTCCAGGGCCAGTGTTCTCTTCACTGTGCCACCTAGCCTCCCCAATACTTATATCACCCTGTGCCTCAACTAAGAAATTATATGTGATTCTTTTTAAAATGTTTTACAATCTTCCCTTATTTTATGGAGTAGAAAGGCTAGAGAGGGTGGTACGACCGTGCCCCTGCTTCTCTGCTCTCTGTACTGCTGCTGGAAGGAGGGCTGATAATGCTGGCCTAGATCAGACACTCCATGATACCCACATGGAAAAAACCTTTTTCCTAGGTACATGTCTTTCAGCCTGGCTTTCCTGGACCAAGTGACATCTGCTTTGTCTGGCACGGTCACTAACACATTCCCAGTCACACCAACAGCTTTACCTGTGAATGAACCTCAGGCACCTTCTTGCCACTTGGAGGGTTCTGTCATTGGCTAGAATTCAGATTCCCTGGGGGTAACCAATGGAGCAAGTCTTCCCCTGATGATGAAGGGTCATCAGTGACCCTTCAGGTTGGCTGCTAAAAAGAGGCCCAGTCTAAAAGTCAAGGGACCTGGGGTCTAACTCCAGTTCTACCACTAACTTGCTATGTGACCTTGGGCAAAAAAATGTGGTCCAGTAGAGAGTGCCAAAGTTAGCATCAAAAGACGTGGGTTTCAATCTTGCCTCTTACACTATCAGTGTGATCTTAGGCAAGTCATTTCACATCTATGTGCCTCAGTTTCTTTAACTGTAAAAATGAGGTGGTTGAACCAATCAGAGGTTCCCAAAATGGGTGATCCCACTCTCTGGGGGATGCTGGAACAATCCGGGGCAGGGGGTGGTACTAGCCTGGGGTACAATTGGGAGAGTGTAGAAAAATAAGAGGGCAGTGGAAGCATAAGGAAAGAAAAGAGAAGAAAATTTTAAAAAACCATTCATACACGTTTCATCTGTTGTGTAACAGAGTTCAAGTCAAAGTGATCACATTATTTTCCACATAAACACACAAAATCCAAGTTATAACTGATCAGTGGTCAAATCCGCCAACAGGTCTTAACAAGCAAGTGTTGACAAGTGAGCATGTCAGGAAGTCCAGCTTGCATCAGCAGGAACATGAACATGTAATGACTTGTTTACAATACAATACTATATGGTTATATGATGCTATATTGTGTCATCAAAATGTCAATGCAGAAAAAAACAGAAATTCACAGTAAATTATTCAGTATAAGATGTCAGGGTTTTTTAAAATTTTTATATTTTTTGAAATGATGCAAATTTTTTAAACCATTAAAAGGTTAGAGAAAGTAGATTTCCAGGGGGAGGGTGTGCTAAGTAATTTTTTTAAAAGGGGTGATAGGCCAAATAAATTTGGGAACCTCTGACCTACATGATCTCTAAAGTCCCCCCTAGTTCTAAATCATGAGCCTAGGACTTCTCCTCTCTGGACTTCAGTTTTCCAGCTATAAAAGGGGTACAGAACCAAAACCTGTCAAAATTGAAAGTGCTTTTAGAGATCTAACCTAATCCCCTTACTTTAGCAAGGTAACAAAAAACCCCAAGATGTTGTGCTAGAGCACTGGCAGGTAGGGGGATCAGGAAAGACTTCACACAAGTTATTTCTTGGGTGGCGTTCTGAAGAAAACAAGGAATTCTAAGGGGTAGATGTGAGGGAAGAGTGTATTCCAGGTACAGATACGGCCTATTCCAGGAGTGGGGAGCTTGCAGCTTCAAGGCCATGTGTGTCCTTCTAGGTCCTTGGGTGCAGCCTTTTGACTGAGTCCAAGTTTTAAAGAACAAATCTTTTTATTAAGGGGATTTGTTCTGTGAAGTTTGGATTCAAACAAAGGGCCACACTTGAGGACCTAGAGGGCCACATAGAGCCTTGAGGAGATAGGTTGCCCATCCCTGGTCTATGAAAGGCATGAAATGGGCAATAGAGTGGTATATGTGAGGAGCAGCAAGAAGGCCAGTTTGGTTGGATGAAAAAAGAGGGGTAATATATAATAATGTTGGAAATGTAGGTTGAGGCCAGGTTGTGAAGTACTTTCAGAGCTAAACAGAGGATTGTATTTTGGAATTTCTGCTTAAACTCTACCCTTACTCTAATTCATCTCCACTCAGCTATAAGGTGATTTTTCTAAAGCATAGACTTAACCATATCACACCCCTATTCAATGAGCTCTGGTGTCTCCCTATCACCTCCAGTATCAAATATAAACTCTTCTGTTTGACATTTAAACCTCATCATAAACTATCACTGTCCTACCTTTCCAGTCTCTACTCTCCTCTATGTGGTCTATGATCTGGCTACACTGGCCTACAGGATGTTCCTCAAAAGCATCATCTCCTATCTCTAGCCTTTTGCACTGACTTCCCCCACCTCCCCTAAACCTACAATGTTCTGTTGCCTCACTTTCACCTGGCTTCCTTCAAGACTCAGTATAAATCCCATGTTCTGCTAAAAAAAAAAAAAAAAAAGGCTTTCCCAGTCCCCTCAGCGGCTATAATGTCTTCTCCTTCCTGATGACCTATTTCCTGTTCTGTATAAATCAATTATGTACCTAGTTATTTTCATGCTGTCTCCTGCTTTAGAATATAAGTTCTTTGAGGGTAAAAAAGTACTTTTGCCTTTCTTTGTATCCCCAGCACTTAGCACAGTGTCTGACACATAGTAAGAACTTACCAATCCATGTTAACTTGCCTAGATGCTAGGAGCTCTAGGAAGCCATTAGAGTTACTGATTAGGAGTGCTATGGTAGGACTTACACTTCAGAAAGATACCTGTGGCAGCAATGTGGGGAAAGAATGAGATAAGGGACAGAAAATTGATCCAAGCATTCTAGAGAACAATCCAGAACTATGCCCAAAGGGTGACCAAACTGTTCATAGCATTTGATCAAGCAATATTACTGCTAGGTGTGTATCCCAAAGAGATTTTTGAAAAGGGAAAAGGACCTATTTGTACAAAAATATTTATAGCAGGTCTTTTTGTGGTGGCAAAGAATTAGAAATTAATTGGGGAATGACTGAATAAGTTGTAGTACATGATTGTTATGGAGTACTGTTGTGCTATAAGAATGTACAAGCAGGATAGTTTCAGAAAAACCTGGACTTACATTAATTGATACAAAGGAAGTGAGCAGAACCAAGGGAACATTGTACCCAGTAACAGCAACATAGTATGATGATTAACTATGAATAACTTAGCTATTCTCAGTAATACAATGATGGGAGACAATTCCAAAGGATTCTTGATTTAAAATTACTTTTCATCTCCAGAGAAAGAAATGATGGAGTCTGAATGCAAATCAAAGATTACTATTTTCACTTTATTTATTTATCCTGTGGTTTGTTGCTTTGTTTTCTTTTGGCTCTGCATCTTCTTTCATAACATATCTAACATGAATTTTTTTTAAAGAAGGGAAGGGTTTAAGGCAGGAAAACCAATTAAGAAGGTATTACAGTAGTCTAAGTGAGAGGAAATGGGGATTGAATTAGAATATCCTAGAAATTGCATTGATGAGAGCCAAATAT
The DNA here is from genome assembly GCA_011680675.1 of Gymnobelideus leadbeateri. Lineage (NCBI taxonomy): Eukaryota > Metazoa > Chordata > Mammalia > Diprotodontia > Petauridae > Gymnobelideus > Gymnobelideus leadbeateri. The sequence goes on from WOXC01004958.1 coordinate 140,230, forward strand.
GATAGAATTTTGGATAGGCTTAAGAGAGAACACAGAACAAAAGAAAAACTATTTGCTTAGTTTTTAGTCAAGAGGCAGAAGGTGGCACATACCAAGCAAGTCAAGCCACTACCTGACCACTTCTGTTAGGACCCCAAAGAAGATTATCCAAGATCCTGAACCCAAGAGCCTTGAGAATAGCAGCATCTCACAGACCCTCAACTCTCACTGAGAAGAACAATTACTAGGGAGAAGGAGCCCACCATCCTCACCATCACCAGCACAACTGCTGACTAGCAGTTGGGCAGATAAACCCAAGAGCCCTTGAAGTGACAGTACCCCACAGATGACTTGGTCACTTTCAAATACAGCCCCCAAAGCCATTATCCCAGAAAGCAATCCTTATGGAGATGCAGCTGGGAAACTACTTCAGGTACTTCTTCTGTAACTACTGAAGACTCAGAAAAGAAAGCTTCTGCCAGCAAAGTCCTTGTCACTGTCAAATGGTTCAGCATCAGAAAATTATATGATTTTTTATCACTGGAAATGACATTAAAGATGCATTACCATCTGCTTTGCCATTACACTCTAAGGACCATGGGACCTTTCCATCTCACTTGTAACTGAAACCTCCTCTATGCCTTGTCTTCTCTATTTGAGTATCAGCTCCTCGAGAGCAGTGGCCATCTTTAACTTTCCATTTGTACCCCACGAACTTAGCCCAGTGATTTGTACATAGTAAGTGCTTTTAAAATGTATTCATTCATCCTTTTGATTCTGCCTTATTAGAGTCTGGGTATTTGTGCAATATTTATCCATTGTTTCATTTGTTTCTTTTGTGACAATTAAGTTCATTATTTTAAAAAAATCTAAAGAAATAGCAATGACTATTAATGAGAATAGTAAAAAATTCACATTTCTATAGTATTTGAAAGTTTAGAAAGTGCTTTCCTCCTAATGGAGAGGCAGCAGGGTGTAGTGGATAGAGAGTCTTTTTCAAACCCAGGAATATACAGATTCAAGGTCCTCTAACACATACTGGTTGTGACCCTGGACAAGTTACTTAAGGGGCTGACCTATATTAGTGGAGGGAATTTCCTCACCTAGAAGCTCCCAGAACTAATGAAATCACAGGTCCAGTGCCTATCCCTATCCTTCCCTCATAATAACCTTATAATATAGGTAATGTGTTATATCTATTTTACAGATGTGGATACTGATGCTGGAAAAGGCAAGTGATTTGTCCATGATCACACAGCTAGTTAAGCACCTGAGCTAAGATTCAAATTCAAATTTCTCCTGATTTCAAACTCAGGGATTTTCCCCCTTTTATCATATTGCTTCTATCTTTCAAAAGACTAGATGCATCAGTCAACAAGAATCCTCTTTCTCCTCAAAGAGAAGCAGGAAAGAAAATGTCTCTAAGAGGGTCAATCATTTGGTGAGACTTTGTTTGCTTTTGCTAATTGAGACAGATATTCAGAATTACTGACTTATGCTTCCCATTTACCCTAGGCAGCAGCCTCTGGAGACTCAGATTCACTGAACTGAGCACGCACAGCACCCTGGGAAGCCTAGGCAGGGCACCGAGAGTCTCAAGACCTAGTTGCCCCAAATACTGCCCACTTTAGCTTCTGCCAGACACTCACCTGAGGTCTCTACTTTGCCTTCTGCAGCCTCCCCTGGAGGCTTCATATTGGAAGTAAAGAAACCAAAGTCCATTCTCTACACCAGCATGAGTCCCAATTCACAAACACCTTTCTGCCCTAATATCCCCTTTCCACCCAGAGTCACATGATCCTGCAGACGGGACTAGTACCAAAGACTGCAGTTTTCAACATAGCCAGGCCTCCCTGACTCAGCCTGACTGGGAAAGGCCTATCTGAATTCATCCAAAGTGTGAATCACAGAATCTTCTTAGAGAGCTATAGCCTTCTTGGTTTGAGTTTTCTGTTCTGTAAATAATGTCTTCTAGACCAACAAAGCATTACCAAGAACAGGAACAGACAAAAATGACCAGTGATTTAAACCAATCCTTTATGTATATATCAGTGCTTAAAAATACTTGTTCTGAAGTAGGTTAAACATTACCTCAGCAATCATGTTTACATTAATTAGTCATTTAAGTACTTTTCAACTCAACAAACATTTATTAAGCACTTCTTATATGGCTTAATAAATAGAAAGTATAAATATGAATTTCAACCCTCATCAGTTTAAAAGTATGACAAATATCTAATTAACAGCATCCACTATAATCAGATTTTGAAGGCTATAAGTAATTTATATTCTGAATGCAATTAAAGGGAACAAAGGTGAACTTTGTACATTTTAATCAGTTGTTTTGACAATAAAGTGTATCTTATGGCACTTCTCGTATGATTTCTTTCTATAATCCTAAATTGAGAGTCCAATCTCATAGAATATCAATCAAAAAGCATGTATTAAATGTCTAATGTTTATAAGATGGAGGAAGGCAGTATAATATAGTGGAGAAAAATCTGGATTTAAGGTTGGCTTCTAACACAGGCTAACTGTGTGACCTAGGACAAGTCACTTAACCTCTCAGTACTCCCAGATGGGACAGTTAGGTGACACAGTGGGTAGAGGGCTGGCCAGAAGTCAGGAAGACATTCCTGAGTTCAAATCTCACCTCAGACAATTAATAGTTGTGTGACCCTGGACAAGTCACTTAACCCTGTTTGCCTCAGTTTCCTCATCTATAAAAAGAGCTAGAGAAGGAAATGGCAAATCACTCCAATATCTTTGCCAAGAAAACCCCAAATGGGGCCATGAAGTGTCAGAATCAACTGAAAAATGATTGAACAACAAGCCCCCAGATAACTAAAGCCAGACAGTTACAGAACAGTTGCCAATATGCATTGGTAGATGGATTTTCCTCACCAGGAGCTCCCCACACTGCTGATATACCAGGTCTAGACCAACATAATAGTTTCTTTTTTATGTGTAGATTGTTTTTATTTTTTAATTTTTTCCCAATTTATTTATTTATTTTCAGTTTTCAACATTCATTTCCACAAAAATTTGAGTTACAAATTTTCTCCCTGTCTCTCCCCTACTCGCCACCCCAAGATAGTGAGCCCACTGAATACCCCTTCCCCAAATCTGTTCTCTCTTATATCGTCCCCCATTCCCCCCCTCACTTTCTAGTAGGGCAAGATGGATTTCTATACCCCAATGCCCAACAGCTAGTTTCTAATAACACAGAGAAAAATTAGAAATAGTCCCTGCCCTCAAGGCATTGAGTTACATTCAATCTGAGGAAACAACATGTATGCATATAATAAATATATGCAGCAGGGTCCTAGCTGCTGGGAGAATCAAGAAAGGCCTCATTAGAAGGGGGCATACGAGCTAAGCTCTGAAAGAAGCTAGGGGACTCCAAGAGATAGAGGTGAGAAAAAACTTTATTACAGACCATCTCTGCAAAGCATGGAGATAGGAGATAGAAGGTAGGGCAGATCAATAACAAGGCTGGTTTGGCCAGAATACAGAGTGCATAAAAGGGGAGTGATATGTCATAAAGCTGAAAGATAGGCTACAACCAAATTATCATTGTGTTGGTCAGTTATGTCAGTTATTGTTCGTTATTGTTATTGTTCAGTCATGTCAGTCATGTCCAATTCTTTGTGATCTCATTTGGGATCTTCTTGGCAAAGATACCAGAGGGGTTGACCATTTCCCTCTCCAGCTCATTTTACAGATGAGGAAACTGAGGCAAACAGGGTAAGTCCCACAACTAGTAAGTATCTAAGGCCAGATTTGAACTTAGGAAGTTAAGTCTTCTGGAGTCTAGACCTAGCATGATATCCACTGTGCCACCTAGCTACTCAGATTATCTTTACAATATTGCTATTTATAGTATAAATTGTTCTCCTGGTTCTGCTCCCTTCACTTTGCATCAATTCATACAAGTCTTCAAGGTTTTTCTAAAACTATCCCCTTCATCATTTCTTAAGCACCATAGTATTGCACCACATTCATAACTTGTTCAGTCATTCCCCAATTCATGGGTATCCCTCAGCTTCCAAGTCTTTGCCACCACAAAAAGAGCTATGGATATTTTTATATCTATATGTATTCTTTTCACATTCTCTGATGTCTTTTGTTTGGTTTTGATATAGACTTAGTAGAGGTTTCGCTGGTATGTACAAATTCAATTCAAACAATTCAAACAGAATGCACAGTTTACAAGCTTTTGGGGCATAGTTCTAAATTACTTTCCAGAATGGTTAGACCAGTCCACAGCTGTACCAACAGTGTATTAAAGTACAACAGACCTTCCAGTATTTGTCATCTTCCTTTTTTGTCAACTTACCCAATCTGTAGGTATGAATTGGTACCTCAGAGTTATTTAAATATATATGCTCTAATTATTAGTGATTTAGAACATTTTTTCATATGACTATTGATAAGTTAAATGTCTTCCTGTGAAAACATCCTATTCACATCCATTCATCAACTGGGAAATGATTTATCCTTATGAATTTGACTTCTATATTTCTTGGAAATGAGACCTTTATCAGAGAAATTTACTATACAAAGTTTTTCTCAATTTCCTGTTTCCTTTCTAATTTCAGCTGCATTGTTTTTGTTTGTAAAAGGGGGCAAGTCACTTAACCTTGTTTGCCTCGGTTATGTAATCAAAGTTGTCTATGTTGCCTTCTGTGAACTTCTCTATCCCCTGTTTTGTCATGAACTCTTCCCCTATCCACAGATCTGACAGGTAATTTCTCCCATGCTCCTCTAATTTGCTTATGATGTCACCCTTATGTCTAAATCACAGACCTATTGGGAACTTATCGTGGTATACATTGTGAAACCCTGGTCCATACCTAGTTTCTGCCAGACTATTTTCTAGTTTTTGCAACAGTTTTTGTTGAATAGTTCTTGCCCCAGTAGCTAGAATCTTTGGGTTTAGCAGAAACTAGGTTACTGTGCTCATTTGAGCTGAAGCCAAATTATAAACAGCTTTAAATAACAGAGGAGTTGTTATTTTTATTCTAGAGGCAATAGGGAGCCACTGGAGCTTTTTGAGCAAGGGAGTAACATGGTCAGACCTGTCATATTCCTACAGGAATATGGCATTAGCATCTAGGTTGAGAATGGGTCAGAGAAGGGAAGGACTTGAGGCTGGGAGATATTAAAAAGTAAAACCAGAGGGTGACTATTCACATTTTGAGATACTTACCTTAAAAAAAAATCTTTACATATCATCTCTCATGGTGCATTTTCTACTCAATAGAAAAAATGAAAGTACAAAGAGTCTGTGTGTCACCAAAAGTCAATCAGAAACAATAATAGAACTCCTCTCATGCAGTTATGTAAGTCAATGTGAAAACAATATTAACTTTACACTCTATTGGGTGGGGGGGAGTTCCCTTTTTTCAGATCAACAAGTTGTTATTGAACACTATCCTAGTGCTCAGTCCTGCTTTTCACTTCCCAGAAACAGGTCTATTTTGTAAAGTGAGGGATGTCCATACAACATGTAAAGATTCTTATTGATGATAACTTGTAAGAAGGGAATTGTCCTTGGAAATATCAAGTCTGAAAAGCAGCTTCATTTTGGCTACCTTCATAAAGATTAAAGTACAGGTCCTGAAGTGTTTATGTCTCCTAAACCCAATGCTTTGTCTGCTTAGGCCTGCCAAAGAAGAATTTCCTAGGATTCACAGAGACAGTCAATTCTATTCAATAGCAGGGCACAGAAAAGTGTGGAACAATTACCTCCAGTGGAAACATGAGCCTGTGATGGAGAAGGAGAAATTGAGGGAGCCGAGTAGCAATTCGTGACAAAAACCGCCTTTCTCAACTAAACCAAGTGAGTGTGTGCCACGTAGCAATTAGTGTTAAACACACAGTGCGCCTGCTTCAGATGTCTGGCACCAACAGATACAGTCTGACCACTTGACTTGCATTCCAAACTCCAAATCTGCAGTTTCAGGCCTGCCACTCCACCCAGAACATCCCTGTCCAGAGCAGGGCCAGCAAGTGTTATGGCTTTTTCTCCCATCCGATGAGGAGGAACTGTTCAGGCTCAGAGAAATGCCCCACTCTGGATCTAGGCAAACACTGGGACTTCACCCCAACCTCTGATCTCATCTCATTTTCCAAACCCAGGTCGGTCTGTCCTGGCTGCAGCATCCCCTCATGTTTAACCATGAGTACTGAAAACTGAGTATTTGTAGAAACTGAACCTCCAGGCTATAGCTTTGCAATCTAGGGGCAGAGGGAATTTAGGGACAGGAATATTGTGGAGAGGAATGGGTAAATTTCTGTATTTGCACACACTCCTATTCCTAACCTCTGCCAAAACAGATAAAAGCAAACTGCATTTCCAGACCCCAGGATATGAAAGCCAGAGCATAGTATGCCAACAAGTGTCTGACACTTTGACTCAGTGCAATACTGAGTCTGTACCATCTGAGACTCAGGAGCTAGGGAATAACCAGGAATTTCTACACTGTGGATGCTATCGAGTTACCAATCTATAAAGCAAGTCCTAGGAAGCTAACTTCCTCCCTCCCCTTACCTCCCCATCACAACAAGAAAATGAAAATAACCAGACCAAAAAGCTTTAAGCATCTACTAAGCCAGCACTGTATATTAGGCACTGAGAGGTTGGGGGTAGGGGATTGGAGTGTGTCTGCAGGGGTGGGTGGGGGGGTAAGGCACAAAAGAAAAGCTATGTCCCTGTCATTTGGGGAACAGTAACACAGCAATCCTGAGAAATATACCAAACCCACAGAGAGAGAATGGGAGAAGTGCTGGGGTGAGAGGGCTTGCTGAGTCTAAGGTAGGTCTGTGGAGATAACTTACTAGCTATATGTAGTCAATAGAGGGACCAGCCCTATCAAATGAGGCAACATGTGTAAAACATGTTACAAGTCTCAAAGTATTATACAAATGTTAGTTGTTATAACTGTAGAATCATAGAATCTGAGCTTAAAGATGCTCTATACTTAGCCTCCCACCCAGTGCAAGGAATTCCCTTCTGTTCATCCTTGACAAGGTAGGGGAAGGGGACATCCAGTCCCCACTTGGATACTTCCCATGACCAAGAATTCATCATCTAACAAAGCAGCCTTGATTGTTAGAAAGGCCTGCTTTAAATTAAACCCAAATTGGCTTCCCTGAAACTTTCTAGGCATCCCCTCTGAACCATGATGGTCCTTCCAATATTTGTCAGCATCTATCATGTCCCCTTAAGTCCCTAGGGTAGATAACCCCACTTCTTTTAACTGATTCTCATAGGACATACTACCTAGTAGTCCTGGTCACCCTCCTCTATCCATGTACCTACAAAAAAAATGGACCTAATGGCTCCCAACCATTCCAGTTGCATTGATGGGAAAGGATTGAATTTGTGATTCTTAGTTCATGCACTGTACAAGAGAAAGAGACTCACCAGCCCATCACAGTTACTGATAGCAACAGAAGCATTGGGCAGACCAGTGATGCCGCCCACATATAGGCAGTTCCCCAAGAGTGGCTCTACTCGAGTCTCTTGGGAATCTTCCTGCCATTCAACAGTTGCACCTGGGGCCACAAGCCGGGAGTTCCGCCGCAGTCTGAAGTGGAAGTCTCTTCCAAACACAGTGACATTGTAAAATATCTGTTCGTTGGCATCCTCCCTGGGCAAGTCCCCAACATCCCTTCGGGATCGGCCTTTACCAGCTCCAGACACCAAATGTGATAAGAACTTGCCTTCTGCATCTGTGCTGGTTGGGATAACAAGTCTATACTCCTCTATGTTTCCCAAAAGTGGACCTGAAAATGGAAGGGGTAAGAAGAGGACATGTAAATTTAAACTCAATTCTCCATCAACCCAAGGTCATTTTTTCCAACCCCTTCATTTTACAGATGGGGAAACTGAGGTCCAGAGAGGAGAAGTGATTTGTCCAAGGTCATATAATAAACAAGCTGCAGAATTAAGATTTGATCCCAAGTCTCTCAATATCCAAGACCGGAATCTTTTCTCTGGATCATGTTGCTTCTCCCTTAACTATAAGCTTAGATGTAGAAGTTGGCAATATCAAAGGGCAGGGGACAGTTAGCCTAGGCTGTCACCAGTTGGAGAAAAGGACCAAGAACAGAAACAGAAGGCAACATGAATATTTCCCATCCTCAACCACCTTGGCTGAACATCATTTAGCCCACAGACATCCCAAGGGTCCCCACCAAGGCTAGCCATTGGTCACCTCACTGGGCTAGGATGCAAAGCCCATGGAAGAGTCTGAATGCTATGAACCCCAGTGCACTAGAGAGAGGGGGGATCCTTCAGAGGCCACACGAGGGGAAACCCATAACATCAGCAGGTCATCAACTTAAAATGCTCTAACTGGCCTCAGCCTGGCCAGGCTTCCCCAATTTCTCCCTGGGAAACACACGGTCCAATCACAGGGAGGTTCCTGCTGGAGATTCCCACGCATAGCAGGCGCCCTGGGCAGTCGGGAAGGGGAGTGTCATTGGCCAACTGGGGCAGCCCCATGAGATCCCCAGAGAGGGACCTGGTGGTGGTGTTCTTTAACCCTTTGAGGGGGGAAAAAACCCTCTCCCCTACTTTAGTGCCCCGTTCTGGCAACTAGGTTTAGCCCTTCTAGGGGCAGGCACTAAATGAAACTTGATGCTTGGATCAGAGTTTGCGGTCGAGGGGCTCCAGCTGAGGAGAGCAGCGAATTGCATTTTCCCCATCCTCTTCGCCCCTCCGCTTGCGGTCCCGAACAAGGGCCTTGCGGGATAGGAGCAGGCAGAAGCTAGTTTTGGGGTCCCTGCCTCGGGCTTCTCAGGTTCTACTCGCCCGGGGCACTGAAGACCCAGGGAGCCACGTCCCCCCAACCCGCGACTTCTCCAGAGCTCCGAGACTGGGCGCGCCCTGGCCCCAAAGTTGGCCAACTCACACCCTGGGCGAGCGGAGTTAGGCTAAGTCCCTCTGGTGCGGGGCAGGGGGTTTAGAGTCCGGGCTGGAGCGGGACCTACCTCGGGGGCCGGAGCGGCTCAGGGCGCCCGTGGGCAGTGGCGGCAGCAGCAGCAGCGCCCAGCAGAGCAGGAGGCGAGCGGCTCCCGCTGGCAGATCCATGGCAGCCGAACCGCAGCCCGAGCCCCGCACGCGGAGCCGCGCTAAAGTTGCCCGCGAGCCGCCCAGCCCACATCTGGGGCAGCTGGAGCCGCCCGCAGCTGCAGTCCCCCGGGGCGCGGGGCGGAGGGAGGGAAGGCGGGGGGGCGCGGCGTGGGGAGGAAGAGAAGGAGGAGACGAGGAGCCGAGGACGCCCCAGCCTGCGGTGACCCGGCTGCTTCTCCTCAGCGCGTTTGTTCACTCAGCGGCGGCTCCTTCCCTGCCTCCCTCCTTCCCTCCCCTACCTCGCTCCCTCCCGCCCTAGCCCACACGCTGCAATCGCAGCGAAGCAGAGACACCAGGAGGCGGTTCGAGGGTAACGCCAAGGGGCCGGGGCGCGCAGTGAAGTCAGGCTGATTGACGGAAAAGCTGCCCGCCCAGCTTCGCGTGGGGCCAGCCCCCAACCCGGCTACCTCCTGTCCTTGTGGAAGGCGCCCCGGATCCCCAGGAGACCTAGGGAGACCTCAGAGAGGGGTAAACTTCGGCTCCCAGCGACCCTAGGCGCCCCCGAGCTCTCTCCAAAGCACCTTCTCCTCCCGTACGCCCCACCTCCGTGCGCCCCAGAGCCCAGCGCTGCACCAAAGTTGCTTTTCTTGGGTTCTTTACAGAAAAAAGGAGCCAGGGTCCGAGGGGCAGGACAGCTGACTCTCAGGGTTACTAAGCTTCCACTGCAGGTAGGAGTGGAAGGTAACTACTGCTTCCCCAGCCCACACAGGGCCCCAGAATCCAATAGACGGGGCAGACCTTCCTCCTGTACTCGGGGGCCTGGGATCTCTATGGGGATATCAGCAAGTCGAGAAAGGAAACGTGAACTCTCAGGAGGTTCGCAGTCCTAGAAGGAGAGATAAGAAGCAACAAACAAATGCTATAAATCAAGCAGGAGGGAGTAAGGTCCAGAATGGGACAGGGAATAAGCAGGAGATTGTGGGAGATTCACAGAAGGGATAGTTCACTTCAAACTGGATCATTCCACAAAGGCTTCAAGGAAGAGATGCCATTAACTAGGCCTGAAAGGTTGAGTGGGATTTTGACCCTAACACCTAGGAAAAGGGCATCTAGGTAAAGGGATTAGCATGAGTGACGCCTCAAAAAAAGAGAGGGAGAACAATGACTGTGTTTGGTGATGGTGAGTAAGCCAGTTGGAGTTGGAGCACAAGGAATGGGACAAAGGAGACCTCTCTTTGAGTCTTTCCAAAACCTGGCGTGTTCATGAGAAGCTGGGAGACTGGTAGTAAGCACTTAATAAATGCTTGTGGACAGGCAGACTGACTGGACAGAGTGACTCTTTGCACAGGTTTATCTTTGCACTTGATCTGATATTGTTGTTGTTCATCCATGTCCCACTCTTTGTGACCCTATTTGCAGTTTTCTTAGCAAAGATACTGAAGTGGTTTGTCATTCTACAAATGAGAAAACTGAGGCAAATAGGTGTTTGCTTGGATTTCATTTTACTCTATTTTACAGCTAAGGAAATTAAGGCAGAGTAACCTCATTAAGTGATTTGTCCTATGTGTCTAAGGCTGGATTTGAACTCAGGTCTTCCTGACTCAAGGCTTAGGGTACTGTGCCACCTAGATGCCTCTAGGAACCTGAGGGGCAGAGAAGACATGGATTTACTGAAGTTAACGCAAGGACAGTGGCAGAACTGGGATCTTGATCTTTTGACTCCAAGTCTAGTATTGTTTCTATTCTATCACAAAATATGAGTAAAAATGTGGAGGTGGAAATGTGTAGGATATATTTAGCCAACAGTGAGGAGCCCAATTCCACCGGCATGGAGGAGTGTTCCTATAGGGATTGTCTGCGGTCAAGCAAAGCAACTGAATAGAGCTGCTTTCCTGCTTCTAGAAAGGTGGGTTAGTCAGCAGACATTTATTAAGTGCCTACTATGTACCAGGCACTGTGCTAATCTCTGGGGATACTAATAAATGTAAAAGACAGTCCCCTGGAACCTAGGTAACCTGATGGATTGAATGTCAACCCTAAAGTCAGGAGAACTTAAATTCAAATCTAACCATGCACTTACTAGCTGTGTGACCCTGGGCAAGTCACTCAACCCTGTTTGCCTCAGTTTCCTCATCTGTAAAATTAGTTGGAGGAGGAAATGGGCAAACCACTCCAGTATCTCTGCCAAGAAAACCCCAAATGGGGTCACAAAGAGTTATTATATGACTGAACAGCAATTATTTTGCACTATTAATCCCATCCAACCTTGTGATTCCTTCTAGTTTGTCTCTGTCATCATTTAACTTCTCCTACAGCAGAGGAGGAGATGAATAGATAGTGCCATGGAGACAGTAAACATGAACTTGAACAGACTTCAAGAGAGAGTGGAGGATAGAAGGTCCTGAGTGCTATGGTCAATGAGGTCACCAAGAGTCAGACACGACTGAACAACAGCCGCACTTTTATTTGTAAATTACATTGCCTCAACTAGGCTGTCAGATCCCTGAAGGCAGGGGTAATGGGATTATGGATTTGGAGATGGAAAGAACCTTAAGATCAGTCCAAATCCTCCATTTTATATATGGGGAAACTGAGATCCAGAGCAATTAGTGACCTGTTCAGGGAAGCTAGACTGAATGCCCTCTGAGGATCCTTACAACTCAAAATCCTATGATCCATGATACTCAAAGAGCATGCCTGTCACCACACAAATACCAGCTAGTCCAAAATGAAAAGCCACCGAGACACGGCCTTAAATTAACACTCTTCTTCCATTGTGAATAGCCCCCACTCTGAGCCACAGGTCCATGGGCAAAGCAGAAGGGTTTTTTACCAGTCACTGTCTGGAAGTTGCTTTCCTGTCTCCTGTCTGTCAGGCAGTTTCCAGACATTTCAGTGAAATTTAATGTGAATCATTGTGTGACCTTTATAGTGTTTTCTCACTGATAGAAAAGAAGAGAAACTACCATTTGAAATAAATTTAGCTTCGGCACCATTCTTTCCATGTTTGTCCATGGATCCTGAGTAATCCATCAACAGGCATTTATTAAGTGCTATGTGCCAGACCTGTCCTAAGTGCTGTAGATTGAAAAGCAAAAGTGAAATAGTTTCTGCCATCAGGGAGCTTACCTTCTAATGGGGGAGAGGACTTATACATTTGCTGTTGTTATCACACAGCTAGTAAGTGTCTAAGGCCACATTTGAACTCAGATCCTCCTGACTCCAGGCCTGGTGGTGGTGATAGAGATCCACTGCAGTGCCACCTAGCTGCCTATGCATTAATACATACATAACATATGCAGAATAAATACAAGGTAGTCTGGGAAGGAGGATACCATCAGCTAGGAGGATCAGGAAAGACTCCATGTAGAAGGTGATATTTAAAATGAATCTTAAATGAGACTAGGAATTCTGAGAGATAGAGACAAGGAGGGAACATATTCCAAGCACTGGGACAACCAGGGCAAAGATATTGAGGCAAGAGATGTTCCATCATGTATGAGGAATAAAAAATAGTCCAGTATGAGTGGGCTAAAGAATGTATGGAGGGGAGAAATGCATAAAAGTCAAGAACTTCTAGTCAGCCAAACATGGTTCTTTAGCCCATTCTACAGCAGGATCCTCCCAGATGTCATGCCCTTCTCTGAAAAACTGTGGCACTAATCAGCATTAGTGAAAAGTGTGATGACAATGCCTTTCTTGGACCCCTGCCCTCCCCAAATCCCATACCACATCAAGGGGCCTGGGAGAAGAGGGTAGATTTAGTGGAACTCCCCAGATAGCATACGATCATAGTCACTTTTGTTATTTTGTTGTTCAGTTGTGTCCAACTCTTTGTGGTCCCATTTTGGGACTTTCTTGGAGATATTAGAGCTAAGGTTTGCCATTTCCTTCTCCAGATCATTTGACAGATGAGGAAACTGAGGCAAGTAGGGTTAAGTGACTTACCAAGAGTTACATGGCCAGTAAGTGTCTGAGGCCAGATTTGAACTCAGGAAAATAAGTTTTCCTGACTCCAGGTCTGGCACTCTATCCACTGCACCACCTAGCTGCTTCATAGGGACTTTACAATTCATCTAATCCAATCCTCTCATTTTACAGATAATGAAACTGAGTCCCAGAAAAGTTAAGTGACTTTCACATAAAAAGACAGCAGAGACAGCCAGAAATGAAGCCATAAAGAACAATGTGGCACCATGAAAAGAAAAGCAGTAGCCTCAGAATCAAAGGACCTCAATTTGAGTCCTGGCTTTTCCATTGATTCACCATGTATAAGTTCCTTCCACTCTCAAAGGGTGACTGGACAACAATAACAGTTCTTTACCTGTGTCCATTGATAGATTTCAGGGAGTACATGAATTTGGATAGGAAAAAAATCATGTCGTTATTTTCATTAATTTAGTAAAAAATAATCATGTCTTTATTTTCACTAATTTACTAATTTCACTAATTCACTAATTTAGTATTTCCTTCAATTATCAGTTTAAGAAAAAAACATTATTTTGAGAAAAGGTCTATGGGCTTCACCAGACTGCCAAATGGGTCCAAGAAACAGAAAAGATTAAGAATCCCTGGACTAGAGAATATTTAAAATTCCTTCTAGCTCTGAAATTATATGGTTCTGTGATACATTTCCTAAGGACCAAGAATGTCCAGGGCTTAAAAAGTTGGATTGGGAAAAGGTTGGTAGCTAGCCCAAAGCCAATATCCAGGGGGCATTCAAGGCAAAGGCAAACCTTTGGACCATGGCTGTCCCATGGAAAACTGTCTCATTAATTATGGAATCAAGAGAATAAAAGGCACAATCAGGGAAAAATTCTATTGAACATATTCGTCTGATCTTAAAACAAGTAAAATCTCACCTCAGATGATAATTATAGAACACTCTATCCCATTCCTTTTTCTCACCTCAACCTTGATCAAGGTACTTTTTTTTGAAAGGTGTCTATCTTCTAATCCAACACTCTCATTTCTTTTTAAAAATTTTTTCCAACACCCTCATTTCACTGATAAAGAAACTGACCCAGAAAAACAGTGATTGGCCCAAGGTCACACAGCAAATTGTTTGTAAACCTAGAAACAGAAACCAGGACTCCAGCTTTCTTTTGTATTAGACCTCTCTGAAGTCCTTTAAAACACTCCAAGTCTCAGTTTCCTTTACTGTAAATTGGGAGTAATAATAGCCATGGTCTTCAATTAACAATAATAACAGCTGATATTTATATAGTACTTCATAGTCTGTGAAACACTTTGCATACATCTTCTCATTTGAACCTCAGTAACCCTGTGAAGTAGGTACTATCAGTATTATCATCTCCATTTTCTAGATGGGGAAAGTGACACATGGAAGACTAAATGACTGACCCATGACCACACATGTTCAAAAGTAAAATTTTAACCCAAGACTACCTGGATTCAAAATTCAACATCCTAAGCCACTCAACCATGTAACCTCCATTTAATGGACCTTTATGAAGAAGAAGAATTCTATTTGGTCCCAGAAGACAAAACTAGTAGCAATGATTGGAATTTCAGAGATATAGATCTTTATTCAACATAAGAAAAATCTTCCTAACAATAAAAACTATGAAAAGTAAAATGGGTTGTTTCAGGAAGTAGTTATTTCCCCATTCTCAGAGAGCTTCAAGTGAAGGTAAACACATTAGAATGTTACAAAAAAGATTTCTGCTCTGGTAAAGTGTAGGTCTTATCTGCTTTTTGGGGTCCTTTGCAGCCCCAAGATCTCATGAATCTAAGTCTTAGTTCTAGCTGGATAACTATCATGTTTGGTCATGGGTCCTAAGTAATCAACCAATAAGCATTTATTGTGTGCCTTCTAGGTACCAGGCACTATATTTGGAGCTGAAGATACAAAGACAAATTTGAGACAGTCTCTGGCCTAGAAAAGCTTACATTCTAGCAAATTTCTTGAATGAAAAGCAGACCAGAAGGTACAAAGTGTCTTGAGTAAGTTTCATTCACTTCCTTAGTTTTAACAAATGCTTTATTAACTTCTGGTTTACATCATTCATTTCCACCAGATTTTGAGTTACAATTTTTTCCCCTACCCACCACCCCAGAATAGCACTCCTACAAGATATCCCCTCATCCAATCTGCTCTCTCCCATATCTTCTCCCATACCCCTTTGCCATTAGGGCAAGGTGAGTCTCTGTGCCCCAATGCCTGCACATCTTATCTCCCAATTATATGCAAAATAGTGTTAATAATACTATTTATATACATTTGAAACATTTAATTTTAAAACTTCGAATTTCAGATCCATTCCCTTCTTCCCTTGTCAGCCACTCCCTCTGGGAAGATAAGCAATTCAGTATGTGTTGTACATGTATAGCCATGCAAAACATTACCATAGTAGATATATTGTAAAAGACTGCTTATATTTCCCTCCCACCCATCTCACCTCCCACCTGGTCCATTCCCTACTTTGATCCTGTCCCTCTTTGATAGTGGGTACTTCCAACCTCCCCTCCCCTCAGAATGCCCTCCCCTCCATCATCCCCCCTCTCATCCCCCTTTCCCCTACTCAGGAGAGTGAGTGAGGGTAAGATATTCCATTTAGTATGTATGTGATTCTCTCCTTGAGCCAACTTCAATGAGAATATGCTTTTGCCTATTTGCCTTCCTGTTCTTCCCCTCCCCTGCAACTACTTCCCTTGCCTCTTCTACATGAGATAGTTTGCCCTACCCTGTCTCTCCCCATCTCTTCTTGCCACTTTCCTCTCTCACCTCTTAACTTCACCCCTTAAGTATCATCCCTTCCCACCAAATTCAACCTGTGCCCTCTATCCATGTATACCTGTAAACATATATACACACATTCACATATGTATTCATATGCCCGTATACCCTTCTTCAATTATTTTCATACTGAGAAAGGTTTCATCAGTCACAGTTATTGTTTTTCTATGTAGGAATGTAAATAGTTCAACTTTGATAAGTTCCTTTTGATTTCTTTTCCCTGATTACCTTCTCAAGCATCTCTTGTTTCTTGTGTCTGAATGTCAAATTTTCTATTCAACTCTGGTTTTTTCCTCAAGAATTCTTGAAAGCAAGCCCTATTCTTATTGAATTTGGCTCAGGGAGAGAATCACATACATACTAAATGGGATATCTCACCCTTCAGGAGAGTAGGGGGAAGGGGAACAAGAGGGGGGATGATGGAGTGGAGGGCATTCTAGGAGGAGGGGAGGTTGGAAGTACCCACTATAGAAGAGGGACAGGATCAAAGTAGGAAATGGACCAGGTGGGGGGTGGGATGGGTGGGAGGGAAATATAAGCAGTCTTTTACAATATATCTACTATGATAATGTTTTGCATAGCTATACATGTACAACACATACTGAATTGCTTATCTTCCCAGAGGGAGTGGGTGACAAGGGAGGAAGGGAATGGATCTGAAATTTGAGGTCTCAAAATTAAATGTTTCAAATGTAAAAGAAAAGAATGCTTGAAAGTCCTCTATTCCACTGAATGACCATATTTTCCCCTGAAACAAGATACTCAGTTTTGCTGGGTATGTAATTCTTGGTTTTAATCCCAGCTCTTTTGACCTCTGGAATATCATATTCCATGCCCTTCAATCCCTCAGTGTAGAAGCTGCCAGGTCCTGGGCTATTCTGATTGTGTTTCCACAATATTGAAATTGTTTCTTCCTGGCTACATGTAGTATTTTCTCCTTGATCTGGGAATTCTGGAATCTGGCTATAATATTCCCAGGAGTTTTCTTTTTGGGATCTTTTTCAGGAGGTGATCTGTGGATTCTTTCAACCTCTATTTCCCCCTCTGGCTCTAAAACATCAGGGTAATTTTCCTTGAGAATTTCTTGAAGGATGATTTCTAGGTTCTTTCTTTGACCATGGCTTTCAGGTAGTTCAATAATTTTTAAATTATCTCTCCTGGATCTATTTACCAGGTCAGTGGTTTTTCCCATGAGATATTTCACATTGCCTTCTATTCTTTCATTTGTTTGGATCTGTTTAACAGTATCTTGATTTCTCATAAAGTCACTAGCTTCCATTTGCTCCAGTCTAATTCTGAAGGAATGAATCTCCTCAGTGAGGTTTTGAGATTCCTTTTCCATCTGGCAAATTCGGGTTTTTAAGGCATTCTTCTCCTCATTGCCCTTTTGAGCTTCCTTTGCCATTTGAGTTAGTAGTCTATTTTTTAAATAATCAATTGGGGTTAAATAACTTGCTCAAGGTTACATGGACAGTCATTATTTATGTGTGGTTGCTCATTTTCTGAGGCTGGATCCGATCTCAGGTCATCCCAACTCCAAGGCCAGCGCTCTTACTGCATCACCTAGCCGCCCCAGTAGTCTATTTTTAAGGTGTTATCTTCCTCAGTCAGGCTGTTCACTCTCATTTCATACTTTTCCTGCATCCTTCTCATTTCTCTTCCCAGTTTTTCCTCCACTTCTCTTATTTGGTTTTTAAAATCCTTCTTAAGGTCCTCTATAGCCTGTAACCCACTCATATTTTCATTTGGGGCTTTTGGTGCAGGAGTTCTGACCTCACAGACCTCCTCCTGTTCCATGCTTCGATCCTCTTTGTCCCCAAAATAGGAGTCTAATGTTGCATTTTTCTGTTTATTTTGTTTCCTTTGCCTAGGCATGTTGCCACTTAATTACTTGATTTTGGGGCTTGTTGCCACAGTAGGACTCTGCCACCAGACAGGGGAGCTTCCATCCCAAAGTTAGGGTCTTCACAACTTCCGGAGGTATCAGTTGGGTGGCCTCTGTAAAGCCTCCACACGCTCTGGCAAGCTGGATACCCACCCCAGACCTCCCCACCAGATCACAATCCAGATCCAAGCATGTTAAAGCAAGAGCGATTAACCCCCAGACTGATTGCTGGATCTCCCTACAGTTCGCAGACCAGGAGCTGAAACTGCCACTGAAGCTGCAAAATGGCATCTGTGCCACCACTCCTCAGCCACTGCTTGCCCCCAGAGGAAGAAACCAACGCGTTCCCCAAGTACTGGTCCCAAAGTCCATGGGGCACTAACCTCTCACTTTGTCCTAGGCATATCTGTGTTGATAATTCTGGAATTGCCACAGCTGCTGGTGTTCTGGGGTCCCTACATCCGGCTGCTGGCCTGGCTGCCCTGGGGCTATAACCATGGCTCACACGGGCCTGGGCTCAGCTCCCAGAGTGTTGCACTGTGCTGTGTTGGCCACTTCCTGCAGGGCTGCTGGGCTGTCCTGAGGGGGAGATTAGCTTCTCTGTGTTGTTCTGTGGGTGCTGTAGCTCCAGAAGTTGTTCAGAGTCCACCTTTTACATTGTTTGGAAGTGGTGTGGAGTGGAGCACCTTGGAAGTGCTCTTTCAGGAGGACCTGAGTTCGGATCCGGCCTCAGACACTTAACGCACACACAAACAAAAACTTAGCCATGTGACCTTGGGCAAGTTACTTAACCCCAATTGCCCTCCAAAAAAAAAGCAAAAAAAAAAAAAGAAAGAAAAATGGAAAAGGGAGGGGGAAAAGAATGCATTAGAAGGGGAAAGGGAAAAAAAAGATGGGGAAAATTATCTCAAAAAAATCTGGGTGCCCAAATATAAGTCTATATAAACAAGGAGGAAGGAGTGGGGAAGTGAGTATCACTGGAATCTCACTCATCTGGACTGGTCAGTGGGGATGGGGAGGGGATCCATACACAGTCCAGCACATACATACATTTTATTAAATCAGCAGACAGAAGGGAAAGAGGAGAAGATAGAGGAAAGAATAAGAGGGAAGATAGATTAAGAGATAGTCCTAATCAAAACAAACTATAAGGATATACAAAAAATACTAATAACAATTCTTTTTTTTAATGGAACTTTTTTCCCCACTGAAGAGTTAAGGGAATACAAGATCTTCCCTGTCCATTAATAGGCCTGTGAGACCTCACATTTGCCCTTTTTTTCCTTGGAACAGGGGCCGTGTTCCCAGGTCTAAAGTTACACAGGTATTTCAATAATGGATGTCTTGCTGCTTTGAGCTCTGACCCAGTTCACAGCTGTGACACATCCTGAGTCACACAGAGCCCTGGTGCAGACCCAATCAGGCTCTGGGCCACACAGATCCAATTAAGTGCTAAGGCACATAGATTTTCAAGCTTTTCAGTGCTGAGCCAATCAGGTGCCAAGTCTTTGTTATATATTCTGGGAGGTTGGTATTTTGCTTTGGTGCTCACTCATGGGAAGAATGCTTCACGTGGGAACTCTTGATGTTCCAAACAAGAGACTGGGTAACCATTGTTAAGGGCCCCCCTGGTTTTGTGGACCCAGATGTTGGTGCTCCCTAGTCCAATGATGTGTATAAATAGTTCTATTACTCTGTTAAGACAGTTGGAACCCCATAAATCGGATCTTTCCTAAATACTTATATATCTTTCTGCATTATTTATCTTTCTGATTGTATAATTAAAGTAAGATCATTAACCCCTTTGAAGCTATCTTTTCTTTAGAATCAAATAACCTGTGCTAGCAGCCCTCCTGTATGCTGGTGTTATTGGTCTTACACCTCCACAGCAGCTGCAAGTACCATTAACAATACACCCATATTTCTATTTATTTTAGTTTTCAACATTCACTTCCACAAGATTTTGAGTTCCAAATTATCTCCCGAACTCTCCCCTCCCCCCATCCCATGAGAGTATACATACATTCTGAATACCCCTTCCCTCAACCTGCTCTCCTTTCTATCACCACCCCCCCTTCCCCTTCTATTTTCCTGTAGGGTAAGATAGGTTTCTATACCCCATTGCCTCTGTATCTTATTTCCAAGTTGCATGTAAAAACAATTTTTAACATTTGTTTTTTTAAAACTTTGAGTTCCAAATTCTCTTCCTTCCTGCCTCCCCACCCACCCTCATTGAGGAGGCAAACAATTGAATATAGGTTGTACATGTGTAGTCATGCAAAACACTTCTTTAACAGTCATGTGAAAGACTAACTATATTTCCCTCCATCCTATCCCACCCCCCATTTATTCTAGTCTCTTCTTTGACCCTGTTCCTCCTCAAAAAGTGTTTCTTTCTGACTACTTCCCCCACCCCAGTCTACCCTACCTTCTATTACCCTCCTTATCCACTTCCCTCCTATTTTCCTATATAGTAAGATAGATTTCCATACCCAATTGAGTGTGTTTGTTATTCCCTCCTTAAGCCAAATCTGATAAGAGTAAGGTTCACTCATTCCCTCTTAGTTCTCCCCCTCTTCCCCTCCATTGCAAAAGCTTTTTCTTGCCTCTTTTATGTGAGATAATTTACCCCATTCAACCTCTCCCTTTCTCCTCCCAGTACACTGCTCTCTTATCCCTTAATCTTATTTTTTAGATATCATCCCTTCATATTCTGCTCCCCCTATGCCCTCTATCTGCATATATTCCCTCCAACTACCCTAATAATGAGAAAGGTCTCATGGGTTACAAATATCATCTTTCCACATAGGAATGTAAACAGTTCAACTTTTTAAAAACCCCTTATGGTTTCTCTTTTCTGTTTACATTTTCATGCTTCTCTTGAGTCTTGTATTTGAAAGTCAAACTTCCTATTTAGCTCTGGCTTCCCAAGAATGCATTAAATTCCTCTGTGTCATTGAATATCAATTTTCCCCCTCATTGATTACACTCAGTTTTGCTACATAGGTGATTCTTGGTTTTAATCCTAGCTCCTTTGACCTCTGGAATATCATATTTCAAGCCCTCCTACCCCTTAATGTAGAAACTGCTCAATCTTGTGTTATCCTGATTGTGTTTCCACAATACTTGAATTGCTTCTTTCTGGCTACTTGCAACATTTTCTCCTTGACTTGGGAACTCTGGAATTTGGCTATAAAAACTCCTGGGAGTTTTTATTTGGGGACCTCTTTCAAGAGATGATCAGTGAATTCTTTCCATTTTTATTTTACCCTCTGGTTCTAGGATATTAGAGCAGTTTTCCTTGATAATTTCTTGAAAGGTCATCTAGGCTCTTTTTTTGATCCTGGCTTTCAGGTAGTCCAATATTTTTTAAATTATCTCTCCTGTATCAATTTTGAAGGTCAGTTGTTTTTCCAATGAGATATTTCACATTGTTTTCTATTTTTTCATTCTTTTGGATCAGTTTTATAATTTCTTGATTTCTCATAGAGTCATTAGCTTCCATTTGCTCAATTCTAATTTTTAAGGAATTATTTTCTTTGGTGAGCTTTTTGACTTCCTTTTCCATTTGGCCAATATTGCTTTTTAAGGCATTTTTTTTCCATTGGTTTTTTGGATCTCTTTTACTATTTGGTCTAGTCTATTTTTAAGGTGTTATTTTCTTCAATATTTTTGGGGTCTCCTTTAGCAAATTGTTGACTTATTTTTCATAATTTTCTTGCATCGCTCTCATTTCTCTTCCCAATTTTTCCTCTACTTCTCTTACTTGATTTTCAGAATCCTTTTTGAGCTCTTCCATGGCCTGTGACCAATTTATCTTTTTCTTGGAGGCTTTGGATGTAGGAGCTTTGACTTTGTTATCTTCTTCTGAGTGTATGTTATAATCTTCCTTGTCACCATAATAAGATTCTATAGCCTGAGTTTTTTACCACTTTTTTCTCATTTTCCCAACCAATTACTTGACTTTTTAACTCTTTGTTAAGATAGAGCACTGCTATATATTGGGAGAAGGAGAAAGGGAGAGTTAGAATAGGGTAAATTGTCTCACATAAAAGAGGCAAGAGAAATCTGTTACAATGGATGGGGAAGAGCAGGAAGGTGAAAGGGAATGAGTTAACCTTACTCTCATTGGATTTGGCTTAAGGAGTGAATAACACACTCAATTGGGTATCTTACCCTACAGGAAAGTAGGGAGGAAGGGGATAAGAGGGGAGATGATAGAAGGGAGGGCAAATTGGGGGAGAGGATAGTTAAAAGCAAACACTTTTGAAAAGGGTCAGGGTCAAAGGAGAAATTAAAATAAATGGGGGAGTGGGACAGGATGGAGGGAAATATAGTTAGTCTTTCACAATATGACTACTATAGAAATGTTTTGAATAACTACACATGTATAACCTATATTAAATTGTTTGTCTTCCCAGTGGAAGTGGGTGAGGAGGGGAGAAGGGAAAGAATCTGGAACTCAAAGTTTTAAAAACAATTGTTAAAAAAATTGTTTTTACATGCAACTGGAAAATAGGATATACAGACAATGGGGTATAGAAATCCATCTTGACCTACAAGAAAGTAAGGGGGATGGGAGAGATATAATAGAGGGCAGATTAGGGGAAGGGGTAGTCTGTATGCTTGCCATCTTGGAGTGGGGGTAAGGGAGAGATGGCAAGAAAATTTGTAACTCAAAATCTTATGGAAATGAATGTTGAAAACTAAAAATAAATAAATAAACTAAAATAAAAAAGATAGGGCTCTGCTTCCAGTGTAGAGAGTATACTGTCCCAAGCTTCAGGAGTTTTGTGCAGCTGTTTTCAGAGATACTTCTAGGAACCTGTAAGTTTTCAGTCCTTCTAAGGTGGTATGATCTTAGGAGAGGTGTCTACTCCTCTCCTGATCTGTGCTGTGGTCAGTGAGTGACAACAAACACTCTTTTCCATCCTGGAACTGTGAGGAGGGTTCCCACTCCACTGCTGCCACAAGCTCTGCTATGCCAGTGTTCCTCCTTGCCCTAGGACTGCTACCCAAGGCTGCAACCCAGATCTAAGCATGGGCAAAACAACAGAGTCTTGCCTAAGTGCCAGCAAAGAGATCTTTGCAATCCCCTTCTGATCAGTTATTCAATCCCCTTACTATCTGTGGGTTGAGAGCTCTGGAAATAGCTACCTGCTGCTGCCACCACTCCAGGTCTGCACTAGGGCTGGGTCTGGTCAGCATTCTTCTCTCACCCAAGTTCAACAGACCTTTCACACTGACCTTCTAAGTTGTCTTTGACATTTGTGGGTTGAGAAGTCTGGAAACTGCCTCAGTTATCAGTGATTCAGTTCCCTAATGCCTACTCCAGGTTTGTTGGGGCTCAGTCTGTGCTGGACTGTGCTCCTGTTCCAGCCTGGCGCAACAGACCTTTCCCATCAACCATCCAGGTAGTCTTAGGCTGGCAATTTGTTTCACCTTGTCTTTCTGTGGATTGTGCTGCTCTAGATTTTGTTTAGAGTCATTTTTTACACATATTTGGAGGGGTTTGGGAGAGAGCTCAGGCAAGTCCCTGCCTTTACTCTGCCATCTTAGCTCCACCCCCAACATTTCTTTTTGTGGTAGTAAGGAATTAGAAATTGAGGAGGTACCCATTAACTGGGGAATGAGTAAACTAATTATGGTAAGCAAATATGATGAACAGAGAAGTATGTAAGAGATATTGTAGTGCAGTGTTAAGCTGCTGAACTTGTAGTGAAGAAGAGTTTGAATCCTGCCCCTGGCCCACTGTATGACCATAAGAAGGTCTTAGTGATAACTTCTCTGAGTCTCCATTTCCTTTTCTGTAAATTCTGCATTAAATACCTATAGTGTTATCACACAAAGTTATTGTGAGATTCAAATGAGACAACAGATATAAAACATAAACAGATATAAAACAGATAAAAACAGATATGCAAGCTTCATAGTGCCAATATAAATGCCAATTATTATGTTGAGTGGTCAGAATTTATTGCTAGTGAAAAATTATCTAGGGGGCAGCTAGGTGGCACGGTGAATAGAGCACTGGCCCTGGAGTCAGGAGAACCTGAGTTCAAATCCTACCTATAATACTATCTATATAGCAGGTGCTTAATAAATGCTTGACTTGACTATCTCTTTGACTTTGTGCAAATCACTTAAAATCCAGGAGCCTTAGCTTCCTCCTCTACAAAATGATAGCCTCTGAATTCCTTTCCAGCTATAAGTGTATGATCCTATGATCTATGTTTCATTAGAACTACCCACATAGATGAGATTATAGATCGATCAAAGTATTGAATTATGATTCCCTACTGACCACAGAGAGGGAAGGAAGTAAAAAGTGACTCACTCAGAGGAGGTGGTCTGAGTAGACTCACAATGAAGACCACTGCTGAACAAGTGCCAGGTCCAGGCTGCTTTCAAGGGGGGAGGGGGAGCTGGAAATATATGACTATAAATGGAATCTGGGAGGCACATTCAGAGCACAGAACAAAAAGCAATTTTCACCTAGAAACCAAAGGCAGCAGATGCAAGCACGGGTACCAACTGGTGAGGGACAATCCAGTCCTAACCCTCCAGGGCAAGCTAGGGCATCTGTACCTTCCTGATTACAGTTGAAAAAAAAAAAACAAAAAGAAATGAAAAGACTTTCCAAAAAACATTTCCCCTGTATTCATTCTGTAGCCAATTCCAGGCTCTGCTAGGCAGGAAAAGCATCGAATCTCTTCTGGGTACCATGCTGGATACAGATTTCCCATTATTTCCCAAGCTATACAGCACTGGGCTTAAAATAATTTTTCCTCTATCCTTAATGGGAATAATGATAAGAAAAGACAGTCATGGGCGGCTAGGTGGCACAGTAAATAGAGCACCAGCCCTGAGGTCAGGAGGACCTGAGTTCAAATCCAGCCTCAGACACTTAACACTAGCCATGTGACCTTGGGCAAGTCAACCCTAATTGCCCTCCAAAAAGAAAAAAAGAAAAAGAAAAGACCGTCATATTTATTCTGCTATCCTTATTTCTTGTCACTAACTTATATAGAATCATAGAATCTCACTGCTAGTAGGTACTTCAGAAAGCATTCAGTTCAACCTGTCTCTTCACACAAGTTTCCCCTCTGTGCATAATCCCTGTTGGGTAGCCATCAATTTTCTTTCTTGAACAACACCAGGGATGGAGAATACGTTACTTATATGGGTAATCCATTCCATTGTTGAACCTTCTGATTATTAGGGAGTTCTTACTCATACTGAGATGAAATCTTCCTCCTTATGACTTTTACCCAGTGTTCATAGTTCAATACAAATCAAAAAATGGAGAATGCAAGGACAAAAATTATAGCCCCAGCCTTTAAGGATCTTCTACTGGAGAGGGTAGGGAAGGGGAGGCAGGGAGAGATGTATCATGTACAAGGATGAGTGTATATGGTGTTATTGGGGCAAAGGAGAGATAAAATGAAACAATGACATTTAAGAACAGAGAAGAATGCTTTCAGCTAGAGTGAAATGCAATGGGAGTAGAAGTGAAGAACAGCTTCATGAAGGAGGAGGCCACTGAGTTGAAGACAGAATGAGTTGAAGGACAGCTTGTAAGAATTTTGTGGTTATCTTGTCTGACTCTTCACGACTCCATTTAGAGTTTTCTTGGGAGAGATAATGGAGCAGTTTGCCATTTCCTTCTCCAGCTCATTTTATAGATGAGGAAACTGAGACAAGTAGGATTAAGTGACTTGCCCAAGGTCACACAGCTAGGAAGTGCCTGAGGCCATATTTGAACTCAGGAAGATGAATCTTCCTGACTCTAGGACAGGTGCTCAATCCACTGTACCACTTAGTTGCCACCCCTCCCCCCCCAGCATGAACAAACAAGAGATGGTACATTGAATTCAGGGGACAAATAGTCCACTCTGGCTAAGACTTAGACTATATGAAGAGGAATAATATGAAATAAGGCTATAGAGAAATGGTAGACCCTAATTGTAAAAGACTTTCAATGTCTTACTAGGGAGCTTATTTTTTTACTCTAAAAACAATAGGGAACCCCTGTAAATTTTGGAACAGGGAAGTAACATGATCAGCTCTGTTCCTTAAGAAGGCTATTTCAGCAGTTGTTCGGAGAATGGAAGGATGGAGAGGAGAGAAGAGGAGAGACTGGAGGTGGGGGTAGAAGTTCAAAGAGTATTAAATTAGTCCAGGCAAGATGTCTGTATCTGATAGAAGGAGAAATGTAGGTAGAATCATCAGAACTTTATAATGGATTGGGAGGGGGGGGGAATGTTGATAATGGACAGAATGAAAGATAAAGAAGCCTTCTCTTCTTTAGACTAAATCTCCCTCATTTCTTCATCTAATCTTCATAGGGCATGGTCTCCAGGTCCCTCACCATCCAGGGTTCTTCCTCAGGACATACATCAATTTTCCAATGTCTTTTCTAAAATGAAATAATCACAATGCCCCAGATGTAACCTGACCTGACCAGGGTAGAGTCCAGCAGGGCTAATACTGGTATTATGCTTCTCTGATGCAGCCTCAAATTACATTGACCTTTTTTGGCTGGCACATTACACTGTTGATTCATGCTGAGCTTGAAGTTGACCTAAATCCCCTAATCTTTTTTTCACACCAAGAGTTGTCTAGACTCCATCTTACACCTGAAAAGTTATTTTTCTCTATTAATATGATGAATAATAGCTAACTTGTATTTAAGGTTTGCTATGCATTTTACATTTATGTGTGTGTGTGTGTAACCTCATTTTGATCCCCACAACAACTCTGGGTACTACTGTTATCCCCATTTTATAGATGAGGAAACTGAGGCAGAGGAAAGTTAAATGACTTGCCAGGGTTATATAGCTGGTAAGTGTCTGAAACAGGAGATCTCCATCCATTATGCCATGCTGCCTCTCCAAAAGTAGGACTTCACATTTATTTCCATTACATTTTATCTTATTAAATACAGTACATTGATCTAGCCTGATGAAAACTTTTTAGTTCTGATTTTGTCATCTAATCTATTGTCCATTCCTCTCAGCTTCATATCTTTGATTAATGTCATATGGGTTTTCAAAAGTCATTGGTAAAAACGTTAAATAGCATAGGACCTAGGACAGACCTCTGGGGTATTCCACTTGCTTTCTTCCTTCAAATTAAGATTGACCCACTGATGACTACTTTCTGAGTCTATTTATTCAACCAGTTTTAAATCCATTTAATTGTACTATCCTCTAGCACATATCTCTTTCATTTGTTCACAAGAATAACATGAAAGAGCCAATTGAATGCTTTGCTAACATCTAGATATACCATGTCCCTAACGTTTTCCAGATCTCCCACTCTAGTAATCCTATCAAGAAAAGAAAATGAGTTTAATATGGCAGTTCTTAATAAAGCCTTGAAAGCTCTTTGTGACAATTACTTCTGTTTCTAATTATTCACAAACCATCTCTTTGATTATATGTTAGAATATAATTGCAGTCAAGCTTACCAGTCTATGTTTTATATACACTGCTCTTTTCCCTTTAAACAAAATTGTATTATTTGACCTTCTGCCTTGGGGTGCCTCTTCCATTCTACATGATCTCTCAGAGATCACTGATAGCAGTTCAACAATCAAAATACACCAGTTCTTTCAGTACCCTAGATTGTATTTCATCTGTGCCTGGTGATAGTTATATGCTCTCTTACCCTCTCCTTACTTGAGTTTCAATTCTTGGTGTACTATTTTTTTCCTATTCTTCTAGTCCTCTCTGGCAGAGAAAATATAGGTAAATTAGGAGTTTAATTGTTCAACTTTCACTTCATTGCTTATTATCTTTATCTCATTCAATCTAAGCAACAGTCCTATCCCTTCTTTGACCTGTCTCTTGACTCCAACGTTTTAAAATTCTTATTTGTTGTCCTTTGAGCTCCTGACAAGCTTCAGCTTATTGTGAATTTTAGAATTTCTGACACTGCAAGGTCATTCTATGCCTTTTATCACTATCCTTCTCTTGTTTTTATCATCTATATGAGCCTTTTAAAAATCTAGTCTGGTCCTACTCATCTAAATGATTCTCTTTAGATACATCTCCATTTCCTACTTCAATGAAATAATCCCTATTTGGGTCTTCAGAATTTTATTCTTGATATCTTCCCATCCTTCTTGGGCTGATTTGCCCAATAGGGTTAGGTTATTGGAGCCTATCTCTCCTTTTACTGAACTCTTTGAAATCTACTCTCTTATAAGCTCAAGGGTATACATCAGACCATGTATACCTAGCTTTCTTCTCCTTTATCACACTTTCTAAAATGAAATGATTACTTCTCCACAAAGTCTCCTTCACTTGTACTCCAACAACATTATCTTTGATGAGAATCACATGTAAAATAGTAGCTCCTATTATTGCTTATGCCACCCAATTTTTGAAGAATAAAATTATTATCAAGGCAAGTCAAGAATTTGTCAGTTGTTCTGCTTCTGGTAGAGAGAGTTCTATTAAATATCTGAGTAATTGAAGTCCCCCATCATTATTATATCATAACTCTCCAGGAAGAATTTTCATGTTTCTTAAACTCTATTTCTTCCTTCTGCCTAGCTGGTCTGTATTATATTCCTATGACAATATCATTTCTGCTTCTTCCTCTGTGGATTCTCACTCAGATGCCCTCCATTATGCTTCCCTAATCTAGTTCCTAAATTTCCTCACACATCTAGTTTTTTTAGTATGGAGTTTGGAAAGCAGTTAGGCAGAAATTAGGTTTAGACCAATTGTTATAATAAGTTTGAAATAAAGATTAATCCTGAATGTTAAAAAAATAGAAGAAAATAAGATCAGCCTTTCACAATGATGTCTAGGATGAATTTTTTTAATATTTTCATTTATTTCATTAAATATATACCAATTTCATTAAATATCTCCAAAATTATCTCCTAAAATTTTTAACAATCATTCAAAACCTTTTAGTTCCATATTCTTTCTCTCCCTTTCATCTCTAACCCATCCTTGAGAAGGCAAGTAAATTGACATCAATTATACAGTAAAGTCATGCAAAACATTTTTTCTGTTAGCCACACTGCAAAAGAGAACACAGAAGAAAAAGAAAGTTTTTAAAAAGTATGCTTCAGTCTTCATTCAGAGTTCATGAGTTCTCTCTCTGGAGGTGGATAGCATTTTTCAATATGGTCCTTTGGAATTGTTTTGGATTATTGTCTCAATCAGAGTAGTTAAACCTTTCACAGCTGATTATCTTTACAATATTGTTACTGCATACAATGATCTCCTGGTTCTGCTCACTTCACTTTGCATGAGTTCATATATGTCTTCCCAGGTTTTTCTGAAACCATCCTGATTTCATGCTTACAGCACAATAGTATTTTATCACAATCATATACAACAACATGTTCAGCCATTCCCCAATCGATGGGCATATCTAAGTTTCCAATTCTTTGCCACAACAAAAAGAGTGATATAAATACTTTTGTACAAATAGGTCCTTTTCCCTTTGATCTCTTTGGGATACAGACTTAGTAGTGATATCGCTGGGTCAAAGGATATGCACAGCTTTGGGCATAGTCCCAAATTGTTGTCCGAAGTGATTATATTATTTTACAACTCCACCAACAGTTTATTAGTGTCCCAATTTTTCCACATCTCCTCCAGCATTTGTCATTTTCCTTCTCTATCATGTTAACCAACTTGATAAGTGTGAAGTAGTATCTCAAAGTAGCATCTCTCTAATCAGTAGTGATTTACAGCATTTTTTTTCATGTTGACTATTGATAGCTTTGATTTCTTCCTCTGAAAACCACCTGTTCATATAGGATGAAAATTCTTAACTGAACAATGGATGAAGGAAATTAGAAAAAATAATTTTGATTTAATAAAATTGAGAAACTTTACTGCTAAAATAATCAGTTAAGCTAAGATAAGAAAGGAAATCATTAATCTAGGGAATTAGCACAAATATATAAGGCCAAGATCCATCCCCAGTGACTTAGTCAAAGAATATGGGGAAAAAACAGTTCTCAAAAAAAATTATAAATTAACCTCCATGTGAAAGATTGCTTCAAATCACTAATAAGATAAAGGCAAATCAAAACTAGATCTTAGGTCTTGACTCATGCCCAGAGAATTGACAAAGATGACAAAAAAATGGAAATAGTCAATGTTGTCAGGACTTCAGAAAGAGAAGCACATTAATAGGCTGTTGATGGAGCCATGAACTGTTCCAGCTATTATAAAAATCAATCTGAATTATGTTTTTTCAAAGTGGCTAAAATGCTACAATCTTTGACCCAGAGGTAATATCACCAAGTATACGCTCCAGAGACATCAAAGATAGAAATAGTCCCATAAAGGCCAAAATATTTGTAGCAGTACTTTTTGTGATGGCAGGGAACTAGAAACAAAAAAATAGTTGCCAATCAGTTGGGGAATAACTAAACAAACTGTGGTACAGAAGTTTAATGAGTTATTACCGTGCCATAAGAAATGATGAAGATGAAAAATTCAGAGGAATATAAAGAGATTTGTATGAATTGATGCAAAGTGAAACAAAAATAAACCGGAAAACGAAATGCACAAAGACTACAACAGTGTGAGTGGAAAGAAAAAGAACAAAGCAATTGAAACTCAATTCAGAGAAACTATAATGGGCAATGTTGGCCCCAAAGAAGAGCAGTAAGAAGACATCTCACCTCCTTCTTTGGAGATGTGGGAATGCAGCTAAAGAACACTACATACAACAGCAGACTTTTCCAATGTACTAGATAGTTTCACAGAACTTTTTTTTTCCTTTTTTATTCTTTGTTATATGGAATGGCTCTCTAGGAGGGAGAAAAAAAGGCTACATTGGGAAAGATAGGTAATGTAGAAACAAAAGGCAGCAATAAGAATGTTTTCTTGAAGAAGCTGTACCACCTTTCCTTCATTGCAGAGGTAGATTACTATGTATGAGGAATATTGCAGATAATGTCAGATATCATCTGTGTTGATTAGTTTTGCTAAATTGCTTTTTCTTTCTTTTTTAATATTTATTATTGGGGCGGCTAGGTGGCCCAGTGAGTAGAGCGTCGGCCCTGGAGTCAGAAGGACCTGAGTTCGGATCCGACCTCAGACACTTAACGCACACACAAACAAAAACCTAGCTGTGTGACCTTGGGCAATCTTTATTATAAGATACATCTCATTGAATAAAGGAGGCAGAGAGCTATATTTGAAAATGACTATGATATAGAAATAGAAGTTGTCAATAGATTTCTTTAAAATTTTCAGTGTACCCCAAGTTTTGGTTCTTGGCTACTGTCAGTGCTTTTTCTC
Organism: Gymnobelideus leadbeateri; assembly: GCA_011680675.1. Taxonomy (NCBI): domain Eukaryota; kingdom Metazoa; phylum Chordata; class Mammalia; order Diprotodontia; family Petauridae; genus Gymnobelideus; species Gymnobelideus leadbeateri. The sequence goes on from WOXC01004958.1 coordinate 171,225, forward strand.
CTGCCCCTATTGCACAGAAACCCAGGCATCAGGTTAAGGATAATTCCCCAGGTCAGGAGGAATTCCATCCATACCTACTTAGGCTGCTTGACCCTGAAGGAGGCTGATAGAGCCATTTGAGTTCATAGTTTTTGTCCATCTGTCTTCTTCTCTCTTAGTGAGTATGTAGGGCTCCATTCATCCTTGGCCATTTCTTGGATGAGGCTGCTCCAGGCAAGCAGACAGCTGTGGCTGAAATTTAGCATCTTACTATCTCATTTCAAGTTTCCAGGAAAAAAAATGAAAGTTGGAATATTTCTCTGTCATTGGGAGACAGACAGACAGACAAGCAAACTGATTAGGCCTTGCTCTGCATTTTTATCACAGAGATGATACCTCCCTCTGATCTCAAAAATGAACAGATGGGCTCTTGCAGCCCCAAATCCAGGTTGATTCTATGGCCTGTCAAACTTGAACGCATATCTCTTGGCCTGATACAGACTGCTGAGACAGGTGTTGGCTCCAGTGAACCCTGATCAGTGTAGACAATTCAGAGTTGGAGCACTTTACTAGGCCAATAGGGCATCTGCTGATCCTTCCAGAAATATAGAGGACCTCTGGCTTGTTCTCAGGCACCTGGGAGAGAACCTGTGGAGTTGTCAGCTCTAAGGATATTTTGGTAGTGCTGAGACAGTTTGTGTATGTCAGGGTCCCTGTCATTGCCCAGCAATGGGCATCACCTAGTCTCCTGTCACTAGCTTCTGTGTGTACCCTCAGGAACCCTATACCTGAAATCAATCAATCAAATAATAAAACATTAATTAAGCATGTTACAGGCACTGTGCTGGTTGCTATGGCTACAAAGACAAAAATAAAACAGTCCCTACCCTCAAGGAACCTATATTCTATCAGGGCAGATAGCTTGTACAAATATAAGTATATACATAATGAATATGTAAAAATATATGGAAACTGCTATGCTTTATGTATGTCTATAAAGGCCCTGTCACTCAGCTCTGTCTGCATCCCCAAGGACCCTGTCATTACGTTCTATATTGTAGCTGGAAACCTTGTCCTCAAGCTCTCTGTGTGCCCCGAAGGCACATACACAGCCACCAAGCTCCATATGCATCCCCAGGCACTCTGTGTATAGCTAGAAACCCTGTCCCTAGACTCTCTGTTTATCTCCAGAGACACTGTCACTGAGCTCTGTGCGTGACCCTGGAACAAGTCACTAAATTCTGTGTATGTCACCAGGGACAGTGTGTTACCTTGAGGACCCATGCAGCTATTGAATGGAACAGGTGGACTATACAGGCTTTATCACCTCTACTGTTTAATAATAACAAATTTTTCTGTAATATCTTTGCTTATGTGGCCTGGCCTCTTTTAGCTCAGGAAATTATAGTTCTGGGTTGACATTAAATCTGGGCCCCTCATACTATCCCTATTAGAAAGATAAAAGGTCCTTTCCATTTTTCAGCCTTGGTGAGTCCAGGCTTAGCCAGAGGTAAAAGATGAGGACTGGGGTCTGGCCATCACAGCCAGATGTGGCCTGGGTGAGAAAACCTGGAATACTTAGATTCTTTACCATCTCAGGTTGTTTTTCAGGGATATGGGGGCTACTGCTGAGAAGCGGATGAAGTGTGAAGATAAAGAATCTTGGACTTAGGAGATCTAAGATAAGGAGGAGGAGGAGGAGGAGGATGGTGGCAATAGCTACCATTGACATAGCACTTTTTAAGGCTTGCAAAATGCTTCACACATATGTCATTTCATCTTCACAACAATGCTGGAAGGTAGATACTATTATTATTCCTGTCTTACAGATGAAAAAAAAACGAGGCAGGCAGAGGGTAAGTAATTTGCCCAGGGTAGCACAGCTAGTAAGTGTCTCAGGTCTTCTAGGGGCAGCTAGCTGGTGCTGTGAATAGTGCCAGGTCTAGGGTCAGGGAGACCTGAGTTCAAATCTGGCCTCAGACACTTACTAGCTGTGTGACCCTGGGCAAGTCACTTAACCCTGTTTGCCTCCATTTCCTCATCTGTAAAATGAGCTGAAAAAGAAAATGGCAAACCACTCCAGGATCTTCAAAGAAACCCCCAAAAGGGGACATGACTGAAAAACAACTAAATGACAACAAACTCTTGGCTCCAGATTCAGTGCTGTATCCACAGAACCACCCAGCTGCCTGCCTACTTGTAGCTCTACTACTGATTTATGGGGAAACTTTAGACAAATCATTAACTCCTCTGGGCTTGAGTTTCCTTATCTTTAAAATGAAGGGACTGGACTTGATAGTCAAACTATAGATTTATAAGCTAAAATAGTCCTAAGGTACTTTAAGGTTTGCTAAGTACTTTACAAATGGCATCTCATTTGTACCTCACAACACGCCTGTGAAGTAGGCGGTATTATTATTCCCATTTAACAGATGGAGAAACTGAGGCTCAAAAAGGTAAAGGAAATTATCCAAGGACTCACTGCTAGTACATCTCTAGGGCAGAATTTGAACCCAGGTCTTAACTGGAAATCCATCCTTCTATCCACTATGCAATATTGCCTCACTAGAAAAGACTTAACAGCCGTCAAATCTTTTCTTGGTGTGTTTTGTTTGTTTGTTTGTTCTTCAAATAATAAGCATTTTAGAAATTAATCTGTTCTTCTCAGTCCCACCTCCATGGAGCAGGTTATAAAACAAAAAACTAACAAAAATTCCTAATACACATCTCTTTAATCTGGCAAAACAAATTCCCGTGTTACCCATGTCCAAAACCATACATGTCTTTCTGCATCTAAAGTTCATCACCTTTCTGTCAAAAGGCAAGCTGTGTGTTTCATCTTCATTCTTTTAGGCTCATGGTTTATCACTGTTCTGATCATTTTTCTCTATGATGTTAGCATTATGTGAATTGTGTTCTTAGTTCTGCTCGTTTCACTCCGCATCAGTTCATAAAGGTCTTCCCAGAACCATCTGAAATTTTCGATTTCACCATTTCTTATGGTGCCATGATATTTATTTACAGTAATGTGCCACAGTTTGGGTAGCCATTCCCCAAAAGGAGAGTCCTCCCTTAGTTTCTAATTTTTAGCTGCCACAAAAAAGAGTTTCTTTTAATACTTGTACACATAGGTTCTTTTCCTGTTTCTTTGATTTCTTTAGGGCAGAGGCCTAGAGTGGATACAGTTAGGTCAAATAGTACACACATTCATTCTAAGCACACAGGTCCGAATTACTTCACAGAATGACTAGACCAATTCACAGTATACTGGTGTACCTGTTTTACCACAGACCCTCCAACATTGAACATTTTCCTCTTTTGTCATCTTTGCCAGTCATATAAGTGTGAGGTGGAGCCTAAAAGTTGCTTTAATTTGCATTTCTCTAATTATTAGTGATTCAGAGAATTTGATATGACTATTGATTAACTTTCATATCACTTAAACATTGATCTACTGGGGAATGGCTTTTAGTTTTAGAAATTTAAATCAATTCCTTATATATATTAGATATGGAATTTTTATCAGAGAAACCTATTGCAAAGATTTTTCCCAGTTACCTGTTACTCATCTGATTTTTACTACATTAAATTTGCTTCTGCAGAAACTTTTAAATTTCTAATACTTTAGTCATGAACTTTTCACCCATCTATAGATATGAAAGGTAATTTCTTCCTTGTTCCTCTATTTTGTTTGTAATGTGACCTTTTCCATCTGGGGACAGCTAGGTGGTACAATGGATAGAGGGCTGGGCCTGTCAGGAAAACTCATTTTCCTGAGTTCAAATCTGGCCTCAGGCCTTTACTGTGTGACCCTGGGCAAGTCATTTAACCTTGTTTGCCTCAGTTTCCTCATTAAAATGAATTGGAGAAAGAATAAATCACTCCAGTATCCTTGCCAAGAAGAACCCCAAACTGTGTCATGAAGAGTTGAACAGGACTGAAAACAACTAAACAACTTTTATATCTAAGTCACAAATGAAGAAACTGAGGCCCAAGAGAGGTCACCCAAACAACCTTGTGAAAAAGCCAAGATCTGAACCCAAATCTTCTAACTCCAAGTACAATATCTTTGAGCTCTCTTCTAGATCCCACATTCTATGCCTTCATAGTAATGTCATGCAAGGGGAGCTTCAGAGTCTAGGGAGGATATATTTCGGCATCCAGCAAAGGCAAAAATTCAGGCAGATCAGTCCCAGAGGGAATCAGGCCAGTCTTTCAGAAACAGATTCTTCTTTATCAGAACAGGGTGGACAGGGGGCAATGACAGGCTAAGGCCAATATGCCATCAAGGCTGGATTGGACTCTTAGACCAGCAGCTCACTGAGCCAAGACTGGTGAAAAATGGCTCCTGGGAATTTCTAATCCTGCTGATTGATCTAAATAGGAGATGGAAACACTCACTTAATTTCTCTGAAAACAGGGCTCTAAGTAAATTAGGGGAGGCAGATTTGTTTTAGCTCCAGGGTAGGTTAACTTTGGATTTGTTGTTCAGATGTTTCAGTCATGTGTCTGTGTCATGTCTTTGTGACCCCCTTTATGAAGTTTTCTTGGCAAAGATAATGGAATAGTTTGCCATTTTCTTCTCCAGTTCATTTTACAGATGAAAAAATTTAGGCAAACGCAGTCAAGTGATTTGCTCAAGGTCATGCAGTTAGTAAGTGTCTGAGGTCAGATTTGAATTCATGAAGATGAGTCTTCCTGACTGGTGCTCTCTCCAGTGTGCCACCCAGCTGTCCCAGCCTTACTACAACCATCCATAACAATTCCCAGGGACTGAGGAAATGGTGTGAGGTCCTGAGAGCCTGGTAAACATACTATAAGTCCTTCATTCCAGGCCCCCAATTTTAGGAAACAGCATGATATAATAGGAAGTGTATCTTAGAATAAGAAGACAAAGATTCAAATTCCAGTTCTGACAATGTATTGTGATCTTAGGCAAGTTATCTGACCCCTGTAAACCTCAGTGTCTTCATGCATAAAATTTGTAAATAATACTTGCATTACCTACCTCTTGGAAGTGCTCTGAGAAAAGCAGTTCATAAGCTTATACTAAAACAATATCAGGCATCAACATTAAAACAACAAAGGGTAAGATCAGAGTCTTTATGGTTCTGTATCGATTTCCCCTATACCCTATAGAATGTAATCATCCTGAGGGCAGGGACCACAGCTAGTACCTTTTTATGTCCAACATCTAGGACGGAGTCCTACAGAGTCTCAATGAGTATTCACAGATGAAAATAATAACAAGGGTCCCCTTTCCCCCATGTCTGACAATTAAGGACATTTGGAAGACTTCCGACTATGAGGGCCTACCTGGCCAGAAGCACAAATGCTGAACAGTTTCTCAGAGGCAGATTGACTACTGTCTTAGCTCCAGGCTCTCAAGCAAAGATACCCGAAACAGCAGTCAATGTAATACTATCTAGCACCCACTCCATCCCTCTCCAGCACAAAAAGGACAAGATATAGCAACTTCTACAAACTGCTAGGAAAATGCCCAAATACCTTCTATCTAATTATCATAGAGTCATAGGATTTCTATCAAGAAAATCTTAGAGATTTGATGGGAAATGACTTGACCAAGGTCACAAGGCTAGTGGGTGGAGAGAGCTGAGATTTGAACTCAGGCCTTCTGACCTCAAATCTAGTTCTCTTTCCACCCCACTACCTCTAAAGACTATTCCTCCTAGAACCTTTGGCAAAAATGGAAGACTTCCACTTGGAAACACCTAAGAGCAAAGTGGGGATGATAGTCCTAAAAGAAACTGAACAAGATTTGAGCATGACATCCAAGGAACTTTTGAACAAACATTCAATGGAATGTTGTAGTACAAAAGAATGCAGGGAAATAAAGTTCTAGGTAGCTCAGTGGATAGAGTGCTAGCCCTGGAATCAGAAAGACCTGAGTTCAAATTCTACCTCAGATACGTACTAGCTGTGTGACCCTGGGTAAGTCATTTATCCTATGTGTGTCTCAGTTTCTTCCTCTGTAAGGTGGGGGTATTTTTTCCCCAATGTTGCCATGAGGATCAAATGAGATAATTATTATTTTGTATGTTTTACATAAATATAAATTGGATATTTTATAGTGCTTTGATAACCTTGAAATACTATATAAATGTTAGTTATATTATTATTACATAAGGATTCTGTTTTTATAAAATGTATATTATATCTATACCTATAGATATTATGTATATGTATATGTGCATATATATGTGTGTGTAGCACCAACACAATATTCACAGTGCCAACAGCAACTATGAATATGCCATCATAGTTCTTAATTGCAAAATATGACAGACTCTCCATATAAAAGAGAGAAGCAAAACATTTATTCAGACACCAGAGAGCCAAATCCCAACACCAGGAAACTGAATCCACCATAGCAACAAAGAAGTTAATATACCATAGCACGGCAGAGAGCCACACTATCCTTTAGCCTTCCCATAAACAAACATTCACAAGCCTAGCAGTCATAGCAAGGGGAACAAAAACACTCACAAACCTAGCTGTCTCTTTGGATACCTCCTCTCCTCCCACCAGCTCTAACTGCTCTGACTCCCAGCTTCCTGTGGGCTCTGCTCCACCCTTCAGCAAACTCCTCCTACCACTGGCTCCCTGTGATTACCTATGGCCTATTAGGGGGCAGGGAAAAACTTCAAAGCACGAAAGATCTTCAAATTCCCTTAGGTTTATCAAGGGGCAGGGAAGATCTTCAAATTACCATTACCATTACAATATATAATGCAATGTGCTTTCTTTTTTTTTCCTAAGCATCTTTAGAAAGGTTTTAATACCCTTGGTTTTTAGGTCACATTCACTTTTCTATATAACTTTTACCTTTAAAAAACTAAAACAGTTAAGCAAAACCAATCAACACATTGATTGTATCTGATGTTACCTTTCTTTTTAAACAAAAAATTTTAAAATCCAATTTTCCTGACAACAGACTCCTTGTTGCAACCTTCTAGAACCTCTATATTCTGGTTCAAACCTACCATTCTAGCCCTCTCTACTCTCACTACTTCATTCATAAGGATTCATGTTTCAAGTAAGAGGGGCCCTGAGGTACCTTCCAACTTAAGGATTATCTGGGTTTCAGATTCTATTATTTTACCCTATGCTGCCCTCAAACCGGTTTCCTCCCAATCCCCTATATGTGATCTGAGTTGTTCCATCTCTACACCTTCAATGATGTGGTTCTCTTTACCTGCAATGCTAGCCTTTACCCATCTCCACCTATCAAAATTCTGCCCATCCTTCAAGGCCTAGATCTAAGCTATCTACTCCATTAACCCTTTTCTGATCTTGCCCAACAGAAAGTGATTGCTCTTTCTTCTGAATCTCCTCCACCGAATTTTGTTTGAGTTTCTGTGGCAGTATTCACAATCTGTCTCTTTACATAGTTTAGGTGTGAAAATCCTATCCCTCACTACTAAATTTCATGAGGACAGGGTGTCAATAAGACAGTACCTTATTTTCCTTCATAGGGACCTGAATATTATGAGGCTATCATGAACATTTGCTTAATGAATGTTGAATGAACAGAAATTTATTGTACAATTGTGCAGTATAGAAACCGCCCCCCCCCCCCCGCAAAAAAGTGGCTGGACTTGAGTATTCTACGGATTTTGCTCTGTGACATGTTTCATAGGCCACATGCTGAATGGATAAATATAATGTGGCATATTTTACAATAGATCAGCATCAATGTGAAACTGAAAAGCAGAACTATAGGAGACCAGACCCCTGTGGGAGAATTAATTCACTCAGTTTTTGAGATCCATAGACCCTGTCCTGCTTTGTAAATGAGTAAGTGCAAATTCAGCTAATCCATTAAATCTAGCCCATTCTAAACCATATTTTGCATCTATTCACCTAAGACATTTTGCCATTTGCCTCACTTTTAAGGCATGTCTGTCTTCTCCCACTCCCCACCCCTTTCTACTTCTTGCTTGGAGGACAATAATCAAATCAGTATTACCATCATCAAGCCCTTTCCAGGAGCAGCCTGCCCCATGGTTCCACTCACCAATCCTGTGACTTCACAGACTAAAATTCCCTGCCTTGGCCACTATTCTCTTGGATGTGTTTTCTTCCCTCCCCCTCTCCCCCATTAGAATATAAGTTCCTTGAAGGCAGAAATTGTATTATTTTGTATTTATATCTTTCAGAGTACCAGGCACAAATTAATAAATGTTGGTTCACTCCTTAGTTCCTTCCTTTTTTCCTTCACAGGTTAAAGACAGCAAATAAGCAAGTGTAAGTAGTGTAAGACTGCCTTGTGGAATTTTGAATCAATTTCAAAATAGAGTGCAGAAAAGTAGCATTTACTTACTCAATCAACAAATATTCATTAGGCATTTGTTGTATGTAAAACCCTGTGCTCAGAGGTAAAGGAATTTCAGAAAACCTCAGTCTCTGTTAAGGGGATAAGACATTTCTAGAAATCCAGAATATTTTAAGGTGCTGGAACATTTTTAGAATCCAAATATTCTACAATGCTAAGCCTCTTCTAGCAAACCAAGACATTTCTAGAATGTGAAAACCATTCTGACGTACTGAAAAAGAAATATAACAGGCTGGTTTGACTGTAGAGTGAGGCTGCAGAATTCACCTAGTGAAATTCCAATCTGATATTCTTCTTCCTTTCCCCACTCCTTCAATGAACTCAGTCCCCCAGGCCAGCCTATAAATCCTATGATTTGTTAATAGGATTTCCACATGTATCTTGATACTGAGTCTGTTTTGAAAGCTTAACCAGTGGTGCCTGGTTAAATACCAGGAAACATACCACAATGAAAACTTCTATAAACTTGCTTCCTCCACCATGATGCCTCTGAGAGCTGACAACACATTATTCACAACTGACGATTTCTATCCTAAGGCTTGTAGGCTGCCTTCTGTATGTTCTGTCCAGTGTCTTACACATCACAAGGAATTCATCACTAAGAGCCTTCTTCAATAGAATGCCCCTGTGAATCACTGGGCATGGAGAACTTTTCTTCAACCAGGAAACAGCATAGTGAACTGGAACTTGATTAGATTATTGTTCACATAGGGAAATATGTTCCTGGGGTTCTCCTTTTCTCCCTTCATACCCTCATCTCCCACCTCACCACATATAAGGTAAAGGCTATTATTATTAATTATTACTATTATCTCAAGAAAACTAAAGCTAAGAGAGATGATGTGACTTGCCCAGGGTCACAGTACTAATAAGTATCTGGGGCAGGATTTGAATTCAGGTCTTCCTGATTCCAAGTCTAACACTCTATTCATTATGCCCCATACAAAACTCATTCCTTGACCCTGGATAGGTGAGCAATTTTTTTTTTACCAAACAGAAATCTGTAAGTAAATGGATTTTAAAGTGACAATACATTGCATGTCTAAAAGGAAAGGAATAATCTCCCCAAATTTCAATCTGGACAGGTGGTTGGGGAAAGGGAGGGGAAGAGATGGTTCTGGAGACCCTTACCGAGAAAGAAGCAGCAGCAGAAAGGAAAAAGAAATGGAGAGACACGTGAAAAAAATAGCCGGGTTCCAGAGGACTCTGCTAATGTCACCAACCTTACACCCGTGCCCTGAGCGTCTGGCTTTGCTGTATTCACTTACTTTTGTTGCTTATCTCCTTTGGCCCAACTTTAGACTAGTAACAAGTCTAAGAGCCTATGGGGTCTTGACCTGATGATCTGGAGTAATTGCCCTCGGCAGGCAGATTGAGCACTTTCCCAGACTGAGGCAGCATGAGATAGCAGAAAGTGTTCTGCTTGGCTCTGAACTCAGATGACCTGAATTTAATTCTTGATTCTGATGCTTACTACCTGTGTGACCATGGGCAAGTCATTTAACCTCACTAGGCCTCAATTCATTCATCTGTAAAATGAATTGTTCTGTGTTATAGAAAATAAAGACACCAAATTACAGCCAGACAATGATTTATTTAGCAAGACATGCAGTTGCAGAAGAAAATCCTGTCCAAGGCTCTTGGGCAACTTAGGGACCTGGAAACTCTTGGCTCTCTGGTTTGTATACAGTTCTTGCATAGTGAAAAAGAGGGGACTAGAAATGCATTAGCTAAACTGTGATTAGATCAGGGTGTGGGCTAATGTCTTGAGGTTGCGGGGGGCGGTTACCAAGAACATTTAAAGACACAAAACTCAAGACTTACATCCCTGTTGAGAGGCAAAACTTAGAGTCACAAAATGGAATCACTTTGCTCTAACAAATTATAGCTGGACTAGATGGTCTCTAAAGACTCTGTTAGCTCTAAAACTAACATGATGCTATTCCTAAGGGAATTCTGGAGGAAACTGATGGCAGTTTTTGTTTTGGGAAACCCCTAACCCTCAGAGAACCCACCAAGCCCAGGAAAAGATTGATCCTAGTAAATATCAAAGCTAAGAAATCAGACCTAGGAATAGGATTCTGGCTATAGTTTGGGATATGGCATTTTAAGGAGCCCAGCATTAAGAAGATTTTGAATATATGTATTTTTTATATATTATTGCTCAAATAGAGAAAGGCCACTGGAGCAGAAATGTATTGTGGGTACATACATGAGCATGTGCCTGAGTGTATTTATATTTATATACATTTATCTATCTATCTCTATCCCTTAGTAGCTGTTAAAGCAATACTTGTCCTTCTGAGGAGAAGGAAGAAAACTACTCTCAACTTTTTTTTAAATAAGCCAGGACACCAAAAACTCCTTGTCACTTTGTTTCCTTCCACAATCACCAGTAGGCTTAGACAAGGAAACGGGCTCAGTGTGTGATGGCTTTATCTAAGAGCTTAAAGATTGCACTATGGCCTTGAAAACAAGATCCAGCCCATGCCTTTAAAACCCAAGAGATGGTAGCATCTAGTGGTACATTAGCTATCATTTTATAGTTTGGGGTTTACAGACTACTCAGGGGTTACCTAGTTGTTGTTTTTTGGTCTTTATTAATTTGTTTGTTTACTTTTAGTTTACAAGATTCAATTCCACAATTCCTTGAGTTTCAAATTTTCTTTCCTTCCCTCCTCTCCCCAGCCATGACAGCATACAATCAAGTATAGGATCTGCAAATACTTTCACATTAGACATTAACCAGGTTATAAAGACAGATTGTATCAGATGGAATGAACAATGGGAAAGAGGAAACAAAACCAAACAGGAAAAAGAAAAAGATCAGGTAGTTTGCTTCAATCTGGATTCAAACTCAGTTCTTTCTAGTTATTTCTCTGGATGTGGCATCTCTCTCCATCATGAGTCTTTTGGGATTGACTTAAATCACTGTATTGCTGAGAAGAGCCCAGTCTATCATAGTTGGTCATCACACATATGTCATATCTGTGATTGTATACAAATTTCTCCTGGTTCTACTCTTCTCACTCAGCATCAGTTTGTATAAGCCTCTCCAGGTAAATATAAATTCCATCTGCTCCTCGTTTCTTATAGCATAATAGTATTCCATTACATGCATATACCACAACTTGTTCAGCCATTCCCCAGTTGATGGGCATCCCCTTAATTTCCAATTCTGGGTTACTTACTTTTTGCTGCAGGTTTTATAAGTTTAAACAGGAGGACAGCATTACCTTGGTTATATCATCAAGGTTCAGACAATCTAGCTTCCCATTGGCAAGGTTAACCTGAAAAGTAGATTGGCATGCTTTTTAATTAAGCTTTAATTAATCTCAATTAAACTTCTCTCCTCCTATACAAATAGATCTTTATTAAAATAGCTGGGTATAAATATTAACTAACATTAACATGACATCTAAATAGGATACAATTTAGGGCAAATGAATGAATGCAAACACCTGGAGACAATTATGTATTTTTCTCACTAACCTGAATCATTGCTTAATCTATCTTGGTTTGCTTGAGACCTAACTTGACTGAATTTTCCTTGAGTGTTTCTCTAGGTCTATAGGACTTGTCCAGGATTTATCTGAAGCTCTAGGAGTGACAGGACCCATTGGCAACTATGAAAAAATTCATTTGCTTCTACTGTGACCTTCCTCATCCTTTATTAATTCATTCAATTAATTCATTCCTGTACTTATTAGGCATCTACTTATACAAAGTACTATATAGACCTTATAAGACAGACAAAGGTTAGTTAAGTCTTAGTTTAGATGGTTCCTTCTATGCTGTCCTGGCATCTAAATAAGACAAAGTTTAGATGGCCACCCCATCATTGAGCTTACACAGATAACTATAATACACAGTATCACCCAGTAGCTATATCAGAGCAATGAAAAGCAAAGCACTTGGACTTCCAGGTAACATGACCAACAAGATGCAGGACTAAATATTTCTCTGATCTTCATGATCTCTCAAACATCTCCAAAATTGGAATTATGCAGAAAAGGTAATGCTCTCTCCATGATTTATGATGCTAAGAACCCAAAGGAGGTAAACACACACACACACACACACACACACACACACACACACACACACACACATCTCGGTGGACTAAGAACAGTGAAGATTGATAATTACTAATCCCTAACAGGCATCCCTGCATCCCTTCTCCCACCAATCACCATTTTCCCAATTGCACATTTGCCAACCCACATGTTTGCAAGAGAATGTCATTCTATACTGTAAATCTCTCCCCACTCTCTTACCCCACCCCACTGAGGAAAACCCAAATTCCAAATAGCAAAAATTTGTTCAGGATGTAATAACATCATCATGGTAGTGCTCTATGATGCCAGGCCAGAGAGCTGTGGAACAGTGGTAACAAAGGAAGGACCTACCAGTGTGGCTCTGTGGCATTCCCCTAAACTTGAGAGAAAGTGCCCAGCATCCACCTAGGACCAGTTTTATATCCCCAGAAATCACTTAGGTCAGAGATTGAGAGGATGGTGAACCATAACTTGCCTGTGTTATGGGAATGGGAATTTAAGATCTTCCCTGTCCCTAGGCCCTTTGATAGGCTTAAGTGCACCTGGAACCTGTGGTAGGAAGCTTGGTTTTCAGGAATGCCCACACCTTGGTGCTCTGTGATTGGGCAGTGGGTCAAGACAGTTGTTAAATTCTCTGAGTCAGGAGAAGGCTATATAAACCCTCATGATAAGGCTTTGTTTTGGGGCCCACTTTGAGAAGTGTTGTGTGATTTGACCAGACAACTCTAGGCAACTGTCGAGCCCCCAGCTTAAAAAACCCAGATGTTAATGCTTCCCTCTCTGGTAACTGACTAGGTATGGATGTAATGGTCAGATAATTGGAGGCCTGTCTGCTTGATCTGTTTCTCTGTCTTCTTGTAACTTCTGCTTGTAATTTGTTTGTATTCTCTGAAGTTCAGGGTACTGACCTTTTTCCCCTGAACTAGGTAAATGGCTTATGTTTGATTGATTAAAGCAAGATTGTTAACCCACTTTGATTTGCTTTCCTTTAGAAAAGCAGATCTCAGAACCTGTGTTGGCAGCCACGCTGAGGATGCTCGGCTGCTTGCTGTTACAGCCTGTTGTGAGAAGACACTAAGATTCTTTAAGATCCAACCTGCTGGAAACTAGCATCAAAGGGGAAGGAGTCAGAAAAATGAAAAATAGGAGAAAATAAGATAGAAAATCTCAGAAGAAAGTAAACTCAGAGACCCTGACCATAAGCAGATATGGTTTCCAGACAAAATGAAAGAATTTAGGTATCTATAAATAAGTATTACAAAACAAAGGAAAATTAATCAATGCTGGATGAGAAAGGAGACTCTGTGGATTCTAAAGAAAGCACAGAATAGCAGCACAATGATCCAGAATGGTTTAGAAGAAAAATAAGAGTTATAACAGTGGAATTTGTGACTTACAGGGCAGAAATAATTGGCAGAAGAGCAAAACTTGAACCCATAATGACAAGTCTCACCAAGAAAACAAAATTTAGGATAACTGATTGGGAATGAAAATATATGGAAAGGAAGGATATAATAAAAAATATTAACATTAAAACAAAGTATGATCTCTCTATAAGCAAAAACATATTGATCTTAAAGATAGGATGCATAAAGGCTATTTAAGGATTATAGAGCTTCCAGAAAAATACAAGTTTAAAAAAATTGGACATCATAATTCAAGAAATAATAAAAGAAAACTTCCCAAAACTTCTGAACATAGAAAACAATTTGCCAATTGAAAGAATCCATGGATAACCTTGAAAGGAAGGAAGGAAGGAAGGAAATGAAAAAAAAAAGAAACAACAAAAATCTATGCTACAAACTCCAGAACACATAATGATTAAATTTAAGAGTTCCATTGACAAGCAAAAATTCTGCAAGCAAACAGGAGGGAGACCTTCAAATATAATAAAAAGGATGAATAACACAAGACTATTATGCACCCACCAGAAACAACAGGAAGGAATGTAACAATGGGCTATAAACAGAAAAAAAAAATCTAATGATTCAGCCGAAGGTAATGTACCTGCAAATCTCAATCTAACCATAAATGAAAAAAGATGGATATTCAACTAAAAAGAGATATTCAAAACATTCCTAGAAAAAAATCAGACCTGATTATTTTTACCTTAAACCCCTAAACAACAGAAATGCAAGAGCAGACAATTACAGCAACCAAGGACAACAGCAACAGCAAAATAAAAACAGAGAGACCATTAAAAGATGCCTCTCTAAGTGTACCAGAGAAGATAAGGGTGAAAGCAGAAGTAAATTGAAGTGATGGGGAAACAGGTCTGAAACATCATGGACTAAACAACTCACCTACAAGCAAATCAATGCTTATGGAATATGGGATGTACTCTGCTCAAGTCAAAGCTAACAATGAAGGGAAAATAACTGCGGGAGTCTCACAGGAAGAAGGGAGTCTCCAAGAGAATGGGTGAGGAGGCAAAGAGAAAAATCGAAAAGGAGGGGAAGAAAGGGGGAAATCGTGTTTCAAGATCAGAAGGGGACATCACTGCTGAAGTCTCCTATGGAGGAATAAAGATATTCTATAAAGGGAGATGAGGACTTTACAATTATTTCAAATTATTCCCGTATTATCTGCAGGAATTTGGTGCTTAGAGAAAACATTCTTGCTGCCTCAGGAAAAGGGGTATCAGAGCTCCTGGGGGCAATTTGTATGCAGAAGAGTGGGAGGGCCTAGACCCAAAGAAGAAATTTCAAGGCAAATGTGGTGTGGGGTGGGGGTGGGGCAGAAATGACCAAGGGAAGAACAAAGGTCAGTAATGACCTGGACCATCAGGGACAGAAAGACTCTTACCATGGGGCAAAAATTCTATCGTGTGTAGGCATTGTAAGTGAGGCAGAAAAGAAAAAAAGGGTGAGGGTGAGGATGAGAAGGGGGTTATTATGAATACATTTGCTTTTAAATGGATTAAACTAAAATAACTGAAGAGAAATAATACTATGTTTAAAGAGAAATAGGAGAGAAAGCCTAATCTTAGGGTGAAAAAAGTCAAACAAGTGAAGGAAAATACAAACCTAATTCCTATAACTTTAAATGTAAATGGATTAAACCATCTAATAAAACAGAAAAAGAGCGACAGATTGGATAAGAAAACAAAACTCTGCAATATGTTACTTACAAGAAATGCATTTTAAAAACAAAGACATATACAGAATAAAAATGAAGCATTGGGGAAAATGTATTATGCATCAAGTGAATCCAAAAAATCATGCTATCAGACAAAGCAAAAACAAACACAAAAAGGGAAAAACAAGGAAACTACATTATGTTGAAAGAAGGCATAGACAACAAGCCATTATCAGTTTTAAACTTATATTTTCCAAATGCCTTAGCATTTAAATTCATAATAGAAACATTAAATGAACTACAAAAAGTCACAGACCTTAAGACAAAGCAAAATATTCTCTGAGGTCTGGAAGGAAAGGTCATTACTGAGGAGTAAGGGAGTCAGAGGAGGATCTGGCATTTGAGTTGGACTTTAAAGAATGAGTAGGATGTAAGTGAATGAAAAGAAGGGAAAACTATGTTTTAGGCATGCAGGGGTGGGGGATCTCCAGTCTTGAGATCACATGTGGCCTTCTAGGTCCTTGGGGTACAACCTTTTGACTGAGTCCAAGTTTTACAGAACAAATCCTTTTATTAAGCGGATTTGTTTTGTGAAGTTTGGATTCAGTCAAAGGGCCACACTTGAGGACCTAGATGGCCACATGTGGCCTCGAGGCCAGACATAGGTTCTCCACCCCTGGGTAGATTATTATGATCAAAGGAACAGAGTTGGGAAAGAGTAGGGTATGTTTGGGAGAAAGGCAGATAAATGGTCAAAAGTATAGAGGAGGAGTAATATGAAATTTTGGCTAGAAAAATAGTTCTGGATTGCAGATGAGGGTTTAAATGTCCCCCAAAAAAACTTCCTCACAGAATAGGAAATCACTGAAGATTTTTGAGGAGAGGAACAATATAATCATTTTTATAGGGAAGACAATTTTAGCGTCAATTTGCATAGGAAGTGAGGTGGTGGTGGTAGAGAATGGAGACAGAAATGCCTGTTTGAAGGCTACTGAAATAACCCAGGTGATTGGTAGTGAGGGTCTATAGTAGTATTGTTTAAATGGGAATAAAAAGGAAGAGGTTGACATAACACATATGGAAGAGCTAGGATTGACAAGATTTGTTTTGCTGTAATGGCTATACTATAGGACTTGGACCCAAGAGACCTGGGTTCAAATTCTAGCTTTGACATTTATTAGTTATATGACCTTGGACAAGTCACCTAACTTTTCCAAACCTTTGTTCCCTTATCAACTAGAAATGAGAGAGCAAAAGAGAGAGAGAGAGAGAGAGAAAGAGAGAGAGAATACTACTAGTATACCATTAATTATTATTATTATCCCTTCTAGGATATTATTCTACTGCTTTATCTCTATTAATTATTTTACATTTATCCTGAATATAGATTGTGTGTGTGTGTACACATACACACACACACATTTGTTTACATGTTGTTGCCCCCATCAGACTGTAAGCTCCTTGAGGGCAGGGACTATCTTTTGCCTCTACATGTAAGATCTTTGCCCAATGACCAAAAATTTAGCAAATTATTGGAAGAACTTAATTTTAGCAATATTAACATTTTCACTATAAATGAAACCAGAAAATAATAGAAAGTTGTACCTAATGGGAAAGTTGCTTATAGATTTTCCTCAGAGGGACATATAAAGGAATTGGAAGAAGCAGTTTTATCATGCATCCAAAGGCAACAACAACAACAAAAAAAAACATCATTTCATGGAACATTCAGGTGTCTCTCTATGAAGTTCTCATAATAAGCCAAGGCAAAAGGACTACCATGAAGATAAATGCAACTTACAGACTAACAGTTGCAGAGGATGAAACGAAGAGAAATAATTATATATGGAATTATGACCCTCCACATTAAATTAGCATATACTTTAAAATTTGGTGACTTCAATGAAAAAATCAGCATTGGGGGACAAAAAAAAACATATTTGGAGAGCTGGCAGACTACATGGAAGCCATATGTGTGTATGTGTATAGATGTAGACATAGGCAGAAATCACAGAGACTTTCTTCTGCAAAAATGACACTGATTATCTTAACAACAGCAAATTTTTACTAATGTAGGATTCATTTTTAATTAAGCTGTCTGCATATTGTCAGACGATTGACTTAGAGCAAAGATCAAAATCAACACCAAATTAGACTGAATAAAGGGAAGGAGAAAATATGCCATGATTAAAACAATCCTGTCTGGATCTATTTAAACAAGCTACTAATGTCCCAAATAAAAAAATAAATAAAGGGAAAATGGATTTTCACCATTTGCTATAAAAATTTAACCAAAGTAAAGCAATGACTACAATAAGGAAACCAAAGAGTCTCAGCCAGAAAACACTTTGTTTCCTTGCCAACTGAAAAGATATGATGGCCAAGGGCAACACTGGTTTAGAACACAAACTTATTTGCAAAATCTTGTGAACAAAGATGAGAAAATATTATGGGCAATATCATACATAGTAGTAGTGGGGGAGGTGGGGAATTGCAAAAAGGTTGGTATAAGACCTAATTAAACCAATTTATGCAAAAAGCATTTAAGGATGAACCTGGAAGAACAACAAATTGACACCCCCTTCCCCCCAAAAAAGTGGAAAAGATCTGTCAACATTCCTATAATAAAATATTTTCTACATTAATCACAATAGAATCACTATATTTGTACTGTAATATTATCATTTCCAAGGTGCTATATGAGGAAATAGAGATCATACTCCAGGTGAAGGTAGGAAGAGGAGCCAAACCAAATCAACTTCACAAAGAAGAAATCTGTACTGGTGATAAATCATTTGAAAGCACCAAGGAATTGATTTTCAAGGGATCCAAAAAAGGAAACAATAATAAACTATAAAAAAATTACCAACAGTATCATTATGAGTAAAAAGGCATTCAAGAGATCATCAGGAACTACAGATTCACATATCTACGTTTTTATCTTTATAAAATCTTTATAAAAATGAATTATACATATCTGAGGGTACCTTTGATGAAAGTAGAAAAAGGAAGGATGAGGATTTCCTAATTTTTTATCAGAGAGTGCATCATCATTGTCATACAACAGACTGAAAGATACAAAAAATGGTAGATTCCTTTGGGCTTACTGATTTTTTTATGAAGCATTTGATTCAACAGATCAAAATGTAGCCTTAAGTTTCCTTTCCAAAAAAGTGTCTATCTTGCACATCCAAGATAAAGGTAAACACAGAGATAACTGTTTGGCAATCTTCTTACTATCCATTTGATACTCCATTGATATCAATGGAGTAATAAAGCAAGGAGATATATGCTTGACAAAGGAGCTTATCACTATCATAAAGGATGTCTTGATTTGTATAAATTGCCAAAAATAAAATCCAAATAGAAGAAGGAATGTTTGTAGATGGTCCCAGATATTCCTTTGGTAGATGATCTTGTGCATCAAAGCACTTAATATTACAGTGCTCTCTGGAGAAATTCATTTTGACATACATAGGCTGAAGTATACTATCAATCAGGACATACATGCAAGAAGTGGCAAATATACACACACATATACATAAGTACATACACACACAATCAAGGAAATATACATCAGAAAGGAAGTAGGCTATGCATGTAGCAAGATTGAAGAATAAAAGGTGGACAATATGGGTGTGGCAATGATACCTACAGAATGAAGAGAGACAAAGACAGAGAGACAAAGACAGAGACAAAGACAGAGAGAAAGCACTCTAGTATGTTGGGAAGATTGTCTGTGAAAGATTCATGGGAGGACAACAATCATACAGGATCAGAAGACAGATGGGTTGCAATCTACACTGATGGAGAAAGTACCTTCATTGATTATTTGAATGAACTGAGAGTACCACAGAAACATTTAAGCATACACTTATGAAAAGTAAGGAATAAGGAAGAGTCAAAACCCCAAGGAAAGGAGCCTTAAGGACTTTCCTGGGATGAGCACAAAGTAATGGTAGAGTGCCTTGCCAACTTCCTGTCTCATTCCCCACTGCTATTGTTCCAAACTCATTTTTCATTCCTATCATGCCCCAACCCTCACATCAACAGCAGAGGATTCAACCTCCTTCTTAAATGAAAACACTTAGGCCAACATAAATTACCTCAGTTACCCTCCTTCATTCTTCCAAACATCATCACTCACATTCTTCCTTCATTTTGGTCACAGGAGGGCTATCTTTGTTCCTCACTAAGTCTAATTCCTCTACCTGTGTCCCATTCCCCATCCCCACCTGCATTGTCTGGAATCTTGGTCCAGAATCTTATCATCTCTCTCTCTCTCTCTCTCTCTCTCTCTCTCTCTCTCTCTTCTCTCTTCTCTCTCTTCTTTCTCTCTTCTTCTCTCTCTCTTCCTTCTCTCTTCTCTCTCTCTCTCTCTCTCTCTTTCTCTCTTTCTCTCTTCTCTCTCTTTCTCTCTCTCTCTCTCTCTCTCTCTCTCTCTCTCTCTCTCTCTCTCTCTCTCATGCATCATCATAACTTCTTCAATATTGCTTTCCCATTTACCTAGAAACATACTGAGTCCTCCTCAATCTTTTTTTTTAATCTTCCCTTGGCCTCTCCTTTAAGATTCAGTTTAAGCATCACCTTCTGTGTGAACCCTTTCTTGTTTTACCCAACTGCTAAGGTCCTTTCTTCTAATCTACTTTGCATTTAACTACTACATGTATACATATATACACACATATAATTATTCTACATCTATATGATTGAGATGTGAGAGCTTGTGAAACAATCTCTGCTCACAAATATCATATTCTAAAGGGAAAGATAGCAACTATACATATAAGCATATATGAAACTAACAGAAATTGAATAGATACAAATATACACATGTATATACGGTGTGTATATACATATATGGGAATGTATAGGTGTGTATATATGCATATGTGTGTAAATATACATAGATAAATGTCTATGTAAATATAAATAATATGTTACACAGCCCAGGTGTACATGGCAAAAGTGACAAAAAAGAGAGTATAAATTAACCTATTGGGGTGACTAATGTTGGTACTTTCCTTAATTGGAAGATTGGGTAATAGGAACAGGATATCAGGTGGCTTTCTGGAGGGGAGAGAATCTTCACCTTGGAATGACTTGGAGTTTCGTAAGTTACCCTAAGTCAGGTTCGTTCTCATAGAGATGTTCACATTGTAGTTAATGGCCATGCCATCTTGGGTGGACAGGAAAATGGCTAGCTAGGTAGGATGGGAGGTCTTAGACATGGAGGCCTCCCTTTGAGACAGAATCTGTGTGGTGCTGCTGTCTCCAGTTCTTTGATCTACAAGGTTACTTTCAAATATTGGAAGGGGGAGAGAACTCACAGTATTCAAGCCCATCTATTTCTTATGCATCTTTAGTGCAGCCTAGTACAAGACTTCACTGGTAAACTGTAGATACTCCATAAATGTGTGTGGATTTGTGGAAATATAACAATAATAATTATAATGATAGTTAGCATTTACATAACGTCTACTATATGTCAGGTACTATGCTAAGTGCTTTTTACAAGTATTATCTTGTTTGATCCTCACCACAAATCCTGTGAAGTAGGCGCCATCCTTGTCTCCACTTTACAGGTGAGAAAACTGAGGCAAACAGAAGTTAAGTGACTTACCCAGGGTCACACAGCTAGTTAGTGTTGAGGTTGGGTTTGTACTCAGGTCTTTCTGATTGCAGGCCCAGGGCTCTATTCATTGTACCACCTACCTGCCCTATTTCTCCATAATGGAGACATGAAAGGGACCCCAGAAAAGCTCAATTCATCTCTAGTTTCTCCTCATTCTTCTCTTTCTTCCCTTTGTGCTAAACAATCCATTGACTCTATCTCAGGCCAAGGCAGGCAAAAGGGTCTTAAATGATGAAAGGAGGCCAACCGAGCATAAGAAGCAGTCCCATTTGCGATGTTATTATTGGGTACAAGTAGCACTGACCTAATTTTCAAATCAACCATGGGGTGGAGTGTAGAGTCCCCAACACAAACCCTTAGAACAAGGGCTCTTAACTTTTAGTGTGTCGTGGACCCCTTCTCAGAATAATATTTTTAAATACATAAAATAAACATAGGATTACAAAGTAAACCAATTACATTGAGATACAGTTATTGAAATACTAAAATTCCAAGTTCACAGACTCCTCCCCTGAAATCTATCCATGGTTTCCCCACACCCCCCTCTTAGTGGGTACTTGGACCCAGATTTAGAACCCCTGCCTTAAAGGAAAACCTTGAGACACTGTCCTATGAAAGGAGAGATACTGGACATTGTTCCAGGGAGGTTCAGCCCTGGACACTGCCACAATGGGGCAGAGACCCTAGAATGTCACCATGGAATATCATAATTCTACTGCCCCCCTCCCCATTCCTGGAATGTTCTCTGTCCTCTCCTCTGCCTCTTGAAGGAATTCAAGACTACTCTCAAATTCCACCTTCTGCAGGGGGCATTTTTCAAATGTTCCCCCTATTTACTCCCCTCTAGTAAGAGTGGATTCCATCTATAGCTATAGATGAAAGAGAGAGAGAGAGAGAGAGAGAGAGAGAGAGAGAGAGAGAGAGAGAGAGAGAGAGAAGGAGAATCATTTACATGTTGCCTCCCCCATTTGGACGTGCCCTGAGGGCAGACACCGTATTTTTGCCTTTCTTTTTTTTTCTAGCATTTAGTATAGTATCTATTTATTAAAGGCTTGTTAAGTTACTGGCTTCCACCACGGAAGTAGCAGGCCAAAACTGAGCTCAAGAAAAATTCACCTGGTGTGCAGACACTGGGGGAAGAATTGTGCCATATGGTAGCTTCTTAGTTTAACTAATTATTCTTGCTAACAAGTTTCTGCACTGCTGAAGGAGTGAAAGTGCTGTCAAAATGTAAATATAACAAATTTTAAAATTTCATAATCTCTTTAAATCATTATTTTGCATTTTTGTATCCTCTAGATTTCAGTGACCTAGGACAAAGTTCCACTTGTCCTACCCTAGTTATGGCTCTGCACAGTAGGTTTGTTGTAAGAAGCAAAGCTGTGGAGCAGCATTTGTGGAGGGTGGTAAAGAGGGAGAAAGTATCTGAGGACACACAAATGAGCTGTTTCTAAGTATTTTTCAATGCTATTTGAAATCTGCTTAACTTTCTTTGTATCTGATGATACATACATTCCCCTATTACTTTCTAGAGACAACTCTGGCCCCTGCCCTGGCCTGCAACTTCCTGATGCAAAATCTGCCCCCAGTATGAGGCATATGATTTCCTGGCTCCAATTTTGTCCATACCACAAGGCTTACTACTTCCCAGGAGCCAACTTCACCCTTAGCATATGACCTGTGACTTCAACCATTGTGGAGAAGTTGAATGCCATTCCCATTCATATGACCAGGAGCCAGACCCATGGACCTGGCCTTTTCCTCTCCTACTATAATCAGAGCCAGACTTCCTTGGGAAGGTGGCCTTGCTTGTGGTGGGAGTTCTGCAAATACTTTTCTGAAGATAGAAGCCAGAGAGCATTGGCAAGATTTGTAAAATTCCACAGGAAACCCATCCACCACTGGAGTTGAAAGCAACCTTTTATGGGGGGCGTTGGGGGGAGGGAGGATGGTAAATTAGCATGACAATAAGAAGAAAATCTAGGGTTTGCATAAGTGAAGGGTAAAAATGTATTGGCAGAGATGGTTCCTTCAGAAAGGCAGGACCCGAGATAATGAAAACATGTCTCACAGGATGTGTAGGGGATGAATAGAAGCCTGCACTAAAGGAATTTTGGAGTGGCTTGTGATAAGAGAATATTTAGTGTCAGAGACAGCAGAAAGGCCTTTTGGCTGCTGTTTTAATCTTACAATTCTTCCCTAAACACACACACACACACACACACACACACACACACACACACACACACACACACACACACACCATCTCCCTTGTTTTGGCATGCAGTTTAAAAATTTTCTTATGCTAAGACCCAGCTACCATGAGCAAGGTATTGCACAGTGACCAGGATGGCATTTTAATATATCACAATCCAAGACATCATCTTGCAGGGTCTCTAACCCCAAAGGCTTTTTTTTTATTCAAATGCAGCCAATCAGCACTAACCTGGTCCAGACAGTCAGCAAAGGGTTAATGTTGTCATAGCACAGAAAATTGCCTTTCCCAGGCAAAACAGCTCATCTCTTAGAGAGAACAGGTTTCATTCCTGTCAAAGTGTTTGCCTCCCCAAATTAAGTGAGAGGACCCAGGGACAGGGTAACAAAACTCCGCAGAGCTGAGGCATGTACATGAACAGATCAAAAAGAAAAAAAAAGGCAACTGCAGACAGACTGTAACCCTGTGCCAGCCCAGGATTTGCCTGGCAACAGGGCCAAGGGAAGGAAAGGGAATGGGGGAGGGAAGACAAAGGACAATTCCCCCCTCAGCTTTCTGTATCAGTCAGCCCTTACCCTACACAGTGGCTGGCCTGGGGAATCACAAGGGACTGGCTTAAAAATCAATGAATCTTAGAATATCAAAGCTAGAAGAAAACTTGGAAACCATCTTATCCAACTCCCTTACTTTCTAGGTAAGGAAACTGAGGATCAGAGTTTTAAGTTATTTGCTATTACACAGCTATTAAGTAGCAGAGCAAAAGGGGAAAAAAGGGTCTCCTGGCTTCCAGTGAAATTACCTTTACATATAGCAAGGCTTAGTGCTATTAGGAGGCTGGTTATTAATCGTCCCATCAAGAAGGCTCTGATAATGCTAAGGTTCATGCATATGAAAGATGGCAGCCTGAGGTGAAGGGCCTACTTAACATAATTACCATCTCTCTGCAATGTCTTGGATAACAGCAAAGTCTTCAGCTAAAGCCAAGCCTAAGATGGAACATAGGAGAATTCTCTCTTGCACTGTCTTACAAATAAAGAAAGGAGGAGATGGCTCACTTCTTTTTCACTTCTTCAGTAGGGTAACACTGGAAGGGAAATGGACAAACCTTAAAAACGTAGCTCTGAACATTCCACTTCAAGCCTCCCCAGGGCTTGCACAATAAAACAAACTCCTTAGCTTGACATTTCAGACCCTCCACAATCTGTCCCTAGTCTATCTTTCAGGTCATACCTTCCAGGGCTACTCTCCAAATGTATTCTGCTCCAACCAGAATCAACAATTTATTGTTTCTTCAACAAACCCTGTACCTTCTCCTTTCTGAACCTTTGTTTATGCAATTCACTACCCCAGTAATTTGGGGTAGAAGGTGTTTGACTGAAGAGAAAATTTAACTATTTACTCCTTTGTGTTCTACTTCTGTGTGGGTATGAGCTCTTCCCATTAAGTATCCCCATGGGTATGCCTTTTCATTTACTCAACCCCCTCACAAAGCTTCTCAGGGGAATGTGGAGGTTCTTTTAAATCTCCAGTTGGAAATACAGTTGGAAGAGAAGTTGATTGAGATCACTGCCTCAGACAGGGCTGATTCCCATTCACTATCAAACCTCTCTCCAGAAAAATACAGGTTCAACCTAGATGGTTCAAATTCATTTATTTGTCTCTGCTTTCAGGAAACTACAATAATATATATCAATATAATCTCTTGTTCAGCTCAAGCCCCCAGCTGGTAGTCCCAGGAATTAGAAAGAGAATCTATTTTTCTCTGTGAGTATATGCATGTACCTGGCCAACAATAGTCTCCTCATCTGCATTTAATTCCTTAGGGATGCATATGAACAATGAATGATACCTTAGAGAAACTACTTGGTTTTAACATATGGCAAATACAGAAAATGAGCAAACTCTTAAAGAAATAAAGGCTGTGGATATAAGTTCAGAATGAGGGCCAGAATGATGTTAGGGATGGGAAATAGGAATGTCACTAGTTTCATTCTTGGCACCAAGGACAGCGGTGGCCATTCTGCGATTGTTCCATGTGGCTTCCTCATAACTCTTCTTCAGTCATTTTCTCAGTATCTCATTCCTAGTCAGGGAAATGACAGTAGCATCAGTAGCACTAGCACTGGAAAGCCTTTAAGCAGGGCTGGTTTCCCACCCCATCCCATTCTTTCACAGACCTGCCTCGCAGTACCTTATGTCCTTCCTTCAGTGTACATGAATATTTCCCAACCCCTGCAAGATTTCAGATGTCTGCCCTCTAGGATGGGGAGAAAATGAAAGACTATCATTTCAGACACAGTCATAGTACCTCTAGTCTTTGAATCGGATTATACTAAGGATCTCTTTCCTGTCCTACATAGAGTCAAATCTGCTACACTTCAATTCATTAAGTAAAGGGATGCTACATTTAGGATATCCTTTCTACTGATCTGTACTTCAAGATTCAACTCAAATAGCACCACTTCCATGAAGTGTCCTCTGATCCCCCGGCCAGAATGTATAATTCCATTTAAATCCACATAACATTTTTTCACCTTTTCACGACCTTAAAATTATCGTGCCTTGTACTAAAGTTATTTGGGTCCATGTATTGTCTCCCTTGGAGACAATCTCTTACTCATTTCTATATCCTCTGCTTTTAAAATCCTGTGTAGAATAAGACTCGTAGGTATGGTCCTGGGGGGCGGAGCCAAGATGGCGGAGTAGAAACAGCTCATCCAAGCCACTCTGCCCCCACATTCCCCCCAAACGATGTAAAAGGGGACTCTGAACAACTTCTGGAGCCCCAGTACCCACAGAACGACACAGAGAAGCTAAACTCCCGCTGAGGACAGCCCAGCAGCCCTGCAGGAAGGACCAGCGCAGTGGTCTGGGACCTGGCAGCGTGCAGCGCGCAGAGCGCAGGAGCCGAGCCGAGCCGAGCCCAGGTCCGCATGAGCCGAGGTTTTAGCCCCAGGGCGGCAGGGCCAGCAGCCAGCTGGAGGAACCCCAGAACACTAGGAGCTGTGGCGACTCCAGAATTATCAACATAGACTTGCCTGGGACAAAGTAAGAGGTTAGTGTCCTATGGACTTTGGGACTGGTATTAAGGAATGCGTCGGCTCCCTCCCCTGGGGGCTAGAAGCCGCTGAGGACAAACGCCATTTTGTAGTTTTCAGAGGCAGATCCCGCCCCCAGCCTGCAAATTTGTAGGGAGATCCAGCGATCAGTCTTGGGGGGTAATCGCTCTTGCTTTAACGTCCCTGGATCTGGATTGTGATCTAGGGTGGAAGTTGTGGGTGGGTTTACAGCTTGCCAGAAACGGAAGTTGCCCCCCACACGTTCGGGACGAAAATTCCTCTAGCTGGCCTTAAAGCCATGGTGTGGCAACAAGCCCAAAAGTCAAGCAATTAAGTGGCAACATGCCAAGGCAAAGGAAACAGAAAAATGCAACCCTAGACTCCTATTTTGGGGGCATAGAGCAGGAAAAGGACTGTGAGGTCAGAAGTCCTGCTCCAAAAGCCCCAGGGGAAACCATGAGTGGGTTGCAGGCCATAGAGGACATTAAGAAGGACTTTAAAAATCAAATAAGAGAAGTGGAGGAAAAATTGGAAAGAGAAATGAGAAGGATGCAGGAAAAGTATGAAATGAGGGTCAACAGCCTGACTGAGGAAAACAACACCTTAAAAAATAGACTAACTCAAATGGCAAAGGAGGCCCAAAGGGCAATGAGGAGAAGAATGCCTTAAAAAGTCGAATTTGCCAGATGGAAAAAGAATCTCAAAAGCTCACTGAGGAGATTCATGCCTTCAGAGTTAGACTGGAGCAAATGGAAGCTAATGACTTTATGAGAAATCAAGATGCTGTTAAGCAGATCCAAACAAATGAAGATTAGAAGGCAATGTGAAATATCTCATGGGAAAAACCACTGACCTGGAAAATAGATCCAGGAGAGACAATTTAAAAATTATTGGACTACCTGAAAGCCATGATCAAAGAAAGAACCTAGAAATCACCCTTCAAAAATTCTCAAGGAAAACTGCCCTGATGTTTTAGATCCAGAGGGCAAAATAGAGGTTGAAAGAATCCACAGATCACCTCCTGAAAAAGATCCCAAAAAGAAAACTCCCAGGAATATTATAGCCAGGTTCCAGAATCCCAGATCAAGGAGAAAATACTCCAAGCAGCCAGGAAGAAACAATTTCAATATTGTGGAAACACAATCAGAATAGCCCAGGACCTGGCAGCTTCTACACTGAGGGATCGAAGGGCATGGAATATGATATTCCAGAGGGCAAAATAACTGGGAATGAACCCAAGGGTCACCTACCCAGCAAAACTGAGTATTTTGTTTCAGGGGAAAATATGGTCATTCAGTGGAATAGAGGACTTTCAAGCATTCTTGAGGAAAAAACCAGAATTGAATAGAAAATTTGACATCCAGACACAAGAAGCAAGAGATGCCTGAGAAGGTAATCAGGGAAAAGAAATCAAAAGGAACTTATCAAAGTTGAACTATTTACATTCCTATATGGAAAAGCAATAACTGTGACTGAGGATATCTTTCTCACTATGAAAATAATGGAAGAAGGGGGTGTGGTCATATGAATACATATGTGAATGTGTGTGTATATGGTTACAGTTACATATGGATAGAGGGCATAAGTTGAATTTGTTGGGAAGGGAGAATACTCAAGGGATGAAATTATGAGGTGAGAGAGGAAAGTGGCAAGAGGAGATGGGGAGAGACAGGGTAGTGTAAACTATCCCATGCAGAAGAAGCAAGGGGAAGTGGTTGCAAAAGAAGGGGAGAATAAGGAAGGCTAAAAGGCAAAACCACATTCAAACTGAATTTGGTTCAGGGAGAAAATGACATACATAGTAAATAGGATATCTCAACCTGCAGCAGGATAGGGGGAAGGGGGATGGGAGGAGGGATGATGGATGGGAGGGCATCCTTGGGGGGAGGGGAGGTTGGAAGTACCCACTATAAAGAGGGACAGGATCATGTAGGGAATGGACCAGGTGGGGGGTGGGATGAGTGGGAGGGAATTATAAGCAGCCTTGTACAATATATCTACTATGATAATGTTTTGCATAGCTAGACATGTACAACATATACTGAATTACTTATCTCCCAAGAAGGAATGGGTGACAAGGGAGGAAGGAAATGGATCTGAAATTCGAGGTCTTAACATTAAATGTTTCAAATATATATAAATACTATTATTAATATTCTTTTGCTTGTAATAGGGAGATAAGATGTGCAGGCATTGGGATGCAAAGACTCACCTTCCTCTAATGGAAAAGTCGCAGGGGGTATGGGAGAAGGTATGGGAGAGAGCAGATTGGAGGAAGCGATATCTTGTGGGATTACTGTTCTGGGAGGTTGGGTAGGGGAATAATGGGGGGAAATGATTGTAACTCAAAATCTGGCGGAAATGAATGATGTAAAACAGAAGGTAATAAAGCATTTGTTTAAAAAAAAAAGAATAAGACTCGTACTTTACTCAGTGAAGAAATAATAGACTTTAGACCACTACCTAATCTGAGACACAGTTTTAATTTCTGTGTTTTCTATGCTTTTGGTTATTAATAAATCACATGGTCATTAAATTAAATGATATTTATAAAATGCTTATCACAGTGCCTGACACATAGTAGGCACTTAATAAATGTTTATTCCCTCCTATGAACTGTGAATTGTTGAATCCTTTGATTTAAGATGCTTAAGATTGAGGAGAACCCATAGAGGAATGGGGAGGATGGGGCGGGGTAGAATGGGAGTTTGAGCTAACTAGAGAGTAAGTTTTACTTAGTAATTTTTAGCATATTCCAAAGCATACCCTCTAGACTGCCTTAGAACCTGGAGAGAAAGTAAGCAAGGAGACAAGCCTGGGGATGGCATGGTGGTCCAGGTACATCTTTTAGTGCTACCTCCAGCCTATCACCAGACAATACAAACTTACATTCACACACACACACACACACACACACACACACACCAACTTTAATGGTAGTACTTAAATATTTGATCCCGTTACAAGAGATACTTAGATCATGAACAGGTTGCAGAAGGTTATTTCATGGAATCATAGATTTGGAGCCAGAAGGGACCTTAGAGGTCCTCTGATCCAAGCCTCTCATTTTACAAATGACACACAGAGAAACTGAGTCACCCAGGTTCATGAAGCTAGTACCCAAGGTAAGATTTGAACCCAGGTTTCCCTTACTATAAGTCCAGTGCACCATCCACTATACCACATTGCAACCAATTTGTAAGTGGGTTGTTTAGAACTCAGAACAGATGCACCCTATCCAAACAATATTCTAACCCACAAAAATCTAATTCGTTCACAATATACTGAAAGTATAGAATTTCATTCCCATATTTTACACTGTTCCCATGGGGAAAACATATCACTTTTTATCCTTTGACCATTGAGAAATCAAAATTAAATGTGAAGATGGCCTCAAATACTTCCTTGTTGCATAAACCCAGGCGAGTCACTTAGCCTCTGATTGCCTGACAAAAGGATCCCTCTCTACCTCACCCCCATCCAATGGGGAAGGAAATGGCAAACCACTCCAGTGGCTTTGCCAAGCAAACTCCACAGTCAGCATGGTCCACAAGGTCAGGAAACAACAACAAAAGAGTTGTATTGTGGAGACAGTTCTGAGCTTGAAGTCTGGGACAAGCTGAATTCAAATCCTATCCCCCTTATCAGTCTCTTATGAGACATTAACCATATGACCCTGTAAAGAATAATTTAATCATTGATGGACTGTTTACACATAATAATAGCTAAAACTTGGAGAATACCTTAAGGTTTGAAAAGTGCCTAATGTATGTTATCTCATTTGCTCCTCAGAACCACCCTGTGGGGTAGAGAGTATTGTTTTCCATCCCATTTTGCAGATGAGGAAACTGAGGTTGAAAGTGATTAAGTGACTTGCCTAAGGTGACACAACTAATGAGTATCTGAAATTAGAATTGAACTCTTCAAGACTGCTGTAAATCCAATGGTCTATTTCCTATACTTCTGTACTTCTTATTTCAATACTTGGCTGGATCTATGATCACACTACTGTGGCTACTCCCTCCAATAGTGTAGATTAAAATCCATACATGCCTTTCCATCCTGTAAAATTCCCTTCCATGCTGTTCTATAAATACTCCTGAAAGGATATAAACAACATGGTAGAAGCTCTCCTCTAAGAGTTTCCTCCTTTTTCACATTCTGTGGATACCAGTACATTACTGAGGCTATCCGTCTGAAATCCCTCATTCCTACTGCATGACCAGCTCTCATTTTCTTTCTTTCTTTCTTTCTTTCTTTCTTTCTTTCTTTCTTTCTTTCTTTCTTTCTTTCTTTCTTTCTTTCTTTTTTCTTTCTTTCTTTCTTCCTTCCCTCCTTCCTTTCTTTCTCTTTCTTTCTTTCTTTCGTTTTTTGGAGGAGGGAAAGCAGGGCAATTGGGATTAAGTGACTTGGCCAAGATCACATGGCTAGCAAGTGTTAAGTGTCTGAGGCTGGATTTGAACTCAGGTCCTCCTGACTCCAGGGCTGGTGCTCTATTCACTGTGCCACCTAGCCAACCTCCCCCCCCCTCATTTTCAATCGTGTATTTCCCTTATGCTAGTTCTTGCATATAGGTTGTCACTGGAAGTATGCTGTAGTTTATTGGTGCCCACCTAACATCTCTCCATTGACCTCTGAGTTATCTTCAACTATGATTATTCAGACAGCATGACATTTTAAGATTCATAAATGGGGGAAGGGAACAAGCATTTTTTAAGTACCCACTATACACCAGGCACTATGTTAAGCTCTTTACTAATATTATCTCATTTGATCCTTACAAAAACCCTGTGAGGTGGATGTTATTTTTTTTTTGCCTTTTTTTGGAGGGCAGTTGGGGTTGTGATGGATAGTTTTGTGTGTTAAGTGTCTGAGGCTGGATTTGAGCTCAGGTCCTCCTGACTCCAGGGCCGGTGCTCTATTCACTGTGCCACATGGCCGCCCCAAGGTCGGTGTTATTATTATTCTCATCTTACATATGAGGAAACTGAGGCAGACAGCAGTTAAGTGACTTGCCCAGGGTCACCTAGCAGCAAGTATCTATGGCTGGATTTTCACTCAGATCTTCCTGACTCCAAGCCTAGAGCTTTATTTATAACATCACCTAGATGGCCCAAGGTAAATCATAGAGCATCCCTAGAGGCATATTTATGTTAGCATGCATAGCCTATAATCAGATTGCTTGCCTTCTTGGGGAAGGGGGATGAGAATGAGAAAAATCTGAAATTGAAAATTTTTCAAAAATTGAATATTGAAAATTGTCTTTGCATGTAATTGGAAAAAATGAAAAACTATCAAATTTTTAAAAGAATATTTGTGCTAAAAGGATGCATTCTTGTGATGGGGAGCAGTTTGAAATTGTTAAAGAACTGCACACTTTTCCAAACACAATCCACTATTAAATTCCGGAAATCACTATCTGCCATGTTTATCCTAGAAAGTTGGACAGTGTGCTGTCCAACTACATGACATAGCCTAGATATCAGGAATTTTTTCATCCATTTTGTTTTGTTTTATGGATTATTAGGTCAATGCTTTGAGTAATCATGGATTTTATCATGAAATAATCATCATGCTGTGGAGTTGGAAACAATCAGTTTAATATCCTCTACAACCAGGAACATCTGGTGGACTTCATCTTTAGAAATGGTATAAAGCTCTCTTCCATTGAACTCTACATAGGACACAGTTCATGACAGTGAGGAATACCTTTGGCAAGGTATCCTTCTCCCTGTTTCTTGCATTTCTTGATTGTCGGTAATAATCAAAGAGGCTGGCCTAACAGGACTATCTCTGTGGTTTCCCTTATTAAAGGATCTTGTAGGAATCTTGATGAAGAAGATCCTGCAAAGGTTGTGTTATTGTCTATTCACTGAATCAAATGCTTTTTGTGATTAACAAATAGTAAGTGCAAGGGATTTTATATTCTCCATACCTTTTAGCCAATTGTGTGACTACAAAAGTGTGGTCTGATATGAAAAACAATTCATGAAAACTTGGATATTCTTTTCTCAGATTTTCATCAAGAACATGATTCTTTGAGTAATCATGGGTTTCATTGTGGAGGCAGTATAATTGTAGGGCTTAAAACAATCAGCATAATATCCTCTACAACCAGGAATATTAGGTAGACTTCACCATCTCTGGGAATGGTAAGAAAGAGTTCTTCTATTGAGCTCTACATAGGGCGTAGCCCAATATATGTACATTAATCACTTTCATAATGATTTACAAAGATGAGAAACAAAGTATGTGTTTACATGAGTAGCTTTTTATATCGTCTTGATCACCTTTTCAACATAGTAATTTTGTCTGATTTTTCCCCATTTTTTTGGGATCTTTCCTTATGGGATACCTGGTAAGATGATCCCTTATAATGCTTTCCATATTATCACCATTAGCACGAATTTCTTTAGTGCATCTTTGGTCTGATTCTGATTTCATCTTCTTCAATACCTACATCTAGGGCTATGAAACTAGAGTGTGGGGTGGTTCTACTGTCACTGATGATGAATACAGATCATTAGAAAAATATTGATAAATATATTCTTCTATTTTCTGTTCATTTATCATACTCCTTCCAGTTTCATGTATAAATGCTATTGGGAAGATCTGGGTTAGATGTTGGCATGGTCTGGGTTCACTGGTTATATACCAAATTGCAACTGACTCACTTTCCCTCCTCCTGCTTTTGGGTGTTTTATGAGGTGACACTCTTCATAATCTTCCAGCATTCTCCTCCATAACACTTTGCAAATAAGCTCATACCATAAACCAGTGTTGCCCTTGGCTGCTATGTCTTCCTCCTTGGCAAGGAGATAAGTGTTTGCTGCTGGAGATGGTTTCTGTGCTTGCTTGGCTTCCTCATTGTGGCAACTGCTTTATATCAGTTCAACTTCTGCAGGAAATTGTGATCACCAATGTCAATATCTTTGCCTTTTTTCCATTTCCTATTTCTTGGCATTGACAGCTTGCTTGAAAAGGTCAGGCTGAAGTTGTACTATTATGCAATGTCTTCTTATAATTGTACTTTCTTCTCATTTGGTACTGCTTTTAGGCATTGCTCTAAGTAGTTTATGGACTGGTTACTCACTAACAGCTAATTCTGATATGACTCCAAAATCAATACATAACTGTATTGATACATAGCAGTCACATAGCTCCAAAAGTTATATTCTTTCCGTTAAGGTGTAGTCAGTTTCACTTGTGGTGATCCTTTTTGGTGGTCTTCATAACCAATGACTTCTACATTTTTTCTCAAAGACAATGTTCATGATACTGTTATTGGTCTGGCCTTTCAGGTGGTTTACCAATCTACAACGCCTTCCATTTCTTAAACTTAGATGATATTTTCCCCTAGTCTTTTCTCCAGCCTCCATATTTCTCTTTGAAGTCACCAAAATATGTTAACTTGGTTTGAAGAATTTTGTCAAGCCCTTTATAGATTTCTCTACCTCTTTTTCCTCTGCAACAGATCCTAGTGCACAACTACAATTATTTTCATGCTGGTCTTTCTGCTTATGATGATTATATGCATTGCAAGACAAGATAACCAAAGAACAAACAAAATGAGCTTTTTTTGGCACATGATGAAACTAATGCTGCTGCCCACTTTCATTTGTTCTTCCCAAGAGGACCTGGAAATCATTGTTCTACCAAGCTGCCACTTTCTAGTTTTCTGGTTCCACTTATGATAAGAATCATGTTCCTCAAATAGTATGTCAATTTGTTGTTATCATCAAAGATCTCATATTTAAAGAGTTAAAAGTTAAGGTAAAATGCATTAGATCAGGGGTGGAGAACTTGTGGCCTCAAGACAAAGGGATCTGTTCTGTGAAGTTTGTATTCTGTCAAAGGGCCACACTTGAGGACCTAGAAGGCCACATATGGCCTGAAG
The DNA here is from genome assembly GCA_011680675.1 of Gymnobelideus leadbeateri. Classification (NCBI taxonomy): domain Eukaryota; kingdom Metazoa; phylum Chordata; class Mammalia; order Diprotodontia; family Petauridae; genus Gymnobelideus; species Gymnobelideus leadbeateri. The sequence goes on from WOXC01004958.1 coordinate 205,502, forward strand.
CCATAGGTTCCCTACCCCAGGGGGATCAAACAACTGTGATTTTTAGCACCTTTTTCTACCTTTTCACCACTCAGCCACCATGACTGAAGGAGAGGGGCATAACACAGGACTAGGGATCATTTTGGTTTGGGTTTTTTTTTTCATTTTCTAGGTTGCTACAATCAAATAAAATCATCTTGAGCCCAACCTACTGGTGATGAACCTCTCTATACTTGGCCAATTCAATCTAGTAAGCACTTAGTATGCGCTCTAGGCACTGAACTACAAGGTTGGGATTCAAAGATTTTTTTTAAATGACACAGTCTTTGCCCTCAATAAGCTTATATTCTACTGGTTAGATTGCAGATATAATTTGTTGCTAGGAACATATTCAATGCATTTCCACCAAGGTGGAAGCTACCAGAACTTTCTCCCTGCCAGCATAGACTTGGAGTAGACCATGCATGATACAGAGTCAGAAGAAGGCTTTGTAGAACTAATCTCCTGGATATAAGTATTTGCGCTGCCTAGCTCACAGGGTTTTTGCAAGGAATAACCTTTGTACTTACTTATTAAAGTATTATGCAAATATGAGCTACTATTATTGTCATTATTTAGCAAATATTTATCAAGTGCCTACTGTATACAAAGCACTGTTGATTGGTAGTGCTTTTAATTTGCTGCCCGTCCCTCCTCTCAGGAATGGAACCAGACAGAAACTACAAAAAGGTTCAGGAAGGGTTTAGATGAAACCATAGCCCACAATGGGATTTCTCTCCGACAGATGCTTTGTGTCTCATTTGCCCCAACCCATCTTCCACAACTAGTTCATTTACAAAGAAGCTGGCTGTATTTCATCCACCAACCCCAGGCAGCAAAATCATTAACAAACTCAAACAGTTCAGAGCTCACAAGGTGGTAATTAAACTTTCCGCATATGGGCTGTTAGAGAAAAATCATTGCATCCTCATTTTAACTTAAAAATAGTGTAATTTGGCGGAACTCATCCTTAAACAGCATCTGATTCTATTGCCTACCCATACCCAGGAATCATGGAGGGCCACAGCATACAGAATTGTCTGGGTGCTGTGCCCCAAGGCAGGGGAGTGGAAAGGATGCACAGGAATGATGCCATTGTTGTTTTCTCCCTTCCCTTCCCCTCCCCTCCCTCAGGTTCTTGATGGAGGTTCTCTGGGGTCAAGAGGGATCTTTAAGACCTTTTTTAAAAGGAAGGAAGGAAGGAAGGAAGGAAGGAAGGAAGGAAGGAAGGAAGGAAGGAAGGAAGGAAGGAAGGAAGGAAGGAAGGAAGGAAGGAAGGAGGTAAAGAAGGAAGGAAGGAAGGAAGGAGGTAAAGAAGGAAGGAAGAAAGGAAGGAGGTAAAGAAGGAAGGAAGGAAGGAAGGAAGGAAGGAAGGAAGGAAGGAAGGAAGGAAGGAAGGAAGGTAGAAAACCCACAGGGCACAAAGAAGTGAGGTCTAATATAAAATTTTCAAATTTAACAAAAGCTTTTTTAACCTTTGTATAATGCACTAATTTTTTGAAAGAAAAGCTGGCTGCCATGTAGTATCACAGTTAACAACATGGCGTGACCATTCAGAAGCTCCTATTCCATAGCTTATAGGAGTTCTAGATTTAGAGTTTTGTTGTTGTTGTTGTTGTTCAGTCATATCCTATTCTTTGTAACACCATTCAGGGGGTTTTCTTGGCCAAAGTAATTTTAGTGCTTTGCCATTTCCTTCTCCAGCTCATTTTACAAATGAGGAAAGTGAGGCAAACAGGGTTAAGTGACTTACCCAGGATCACTCAGCTAGTAAGTATGTGAGGCTGGATTTTGACTTAGGTCTTCCTGACTCCAGGCTCAGAGTTCCATCCACTGTACCAACTCACTGATTTAGAGTTAAACAGAGGCTTTAAAGATCATTGAGTCCAACCACCCTCTTTTTACAGATAAGGAAACTGGAACCTAGAGAAATAAAGTGACTTGCCCAAGGTGATGCAGGCAAGCAACTGCAGAGGGGGGTCTGGACTAGTACACCTTTCCCATTGAACAGTGGTAGCTCTGTATCAGCTTAATTTGGCCCTCCTTGAGAATAATGGCCATCATGCCCCATTGCCATCCCCATTAGCCCTGCTCCTCAGAATGATTTCCACAGTATCTCGTATTTACTAACCAGCCCTTCTCAGGGTCAGGAAGATTTCCTCTCATGAACTGAGGCACCTACCCTGGATGTTCTCCAGACTTAGCTCTGTGTCCAATTCATCCTGATACCCTGCCGAAGAGGTGTCAAATACATGGCCCTCTGCTGCTTACACCAACACTCCCTTAGTCTGGCAGGAACCAGATTAAAATATAATTAGGAAAGGGTTAACAAAATAAATAAAAATATAATAGATCATAGATAATGTTAATCTGTTGGTTTCTAAGTCAATAGGCAGCCCACAAGGATCCTTATGCATGGTTTAGTGGTCTGTTTCTATTTGAGTATGATACTACTCCTAACAGTATTTTTAAAAGAGGAGGTGGTCACCACACCAGAGCATCCAAATTAGACATATAACATCCAAATTTCTGATGAACTTGTGCTGCTATTGACTATACTCTCCTCCATCCAGGACCAGCCTACCTGGTCAGATGACTTTGTTTTCTTTAACAATTGGGGGGAGGGGAGGAAACAACTAGTGGCCTCCTGAGGTCAATGAGGAGACCACCCATATCCTGGTTCCAGTAATTATCCTCCAACAAACCTTTTAGACCTAAATTTCAGAAGGAGGTTAAGTTTCAGCCAACGGTATAGAAGAAGTATGTTAGGTATGAAAATGAAGCCCTTCCAATTTCCATCAGGACACTGAACCCCGCCAAACATACTTCCATTAGGAACACTGAGCCCAGTCAAACATATTTTCAAAGACCTCAGCCTGATACCTAAAATGATATCCTCCCATCTTTCAAGCTCAGCATCCTAGCCCCTTCTCTGGCCCCAGTCTGGTTTCCTGTAGCCAGTCACCATTTCCAAGGGAACTTAAAATTTAAATAAGAGTTGACTACAGAGACATAAGAATCTTCCAATTGAACATTATCCAATCCAATTCTCATCACTTTATTCCTGTATCTTTTGGAAAAGTGGGCCAACCTACAAGATTCTTCATGGATGACATTTCAATTCAATTCAACAAGTACATATTAAGTGCCTACAATATGTAGACATAGCAAGATGGAGAGATGAGCATGGACAGGAGCACATCTGAGTCATTTCCCAAGAGGTTAGGAAGAGGCCTTAGACCAAAAGACACAGGTTTACATTCCCACAAGAATTCAGAATGCTAGAAAAGAGTTGTCTTTTATTGGCCTGAGTTTAAAACTCATTTATAGACTTTCTGTCTCAAATTAGCCATTTCTTAACTAATAATTTTCACAACATCATTGAAATAAGAGAAATATCATAGAACTCAAGAGCATTAGATTTGGAAAGAACTCTAGAACATAGATTGACATCAAAAAGAGAACACAGAATACAAATATTCAGAATCATAACAGACCTTAGGACATAGAATACCAGAACTTAAAACAGCCAAATTGCAGAGGATTTAGAACACCAGTTAAAGGAGGAAAAAATGGAGGCACCAAGCATAGACAACTTTTTCAAGGTAGAAATGGAGTAGAGAAATAGGTCATGGGACCTGAGTAAATTGAAGAACTGATAAGCTAGGGTATTTGAGGGAACATCAAAATGTACACCAAAGTGCCTTTGCATGAGTGTGGGTATTGGGGTAGAGAATGAGACTGTGAGCCAGAAACACCTCATTTAGAAAGGAAAGAGACTGTCCTGGCCTAGATAATAAATTTGGACAGAGTGATATTCATAGGAGGAGAGACAGCTACATAATGGTGGTAGAGAGACTCTGTTAATGGCATTTGGGAGCAAGGAGTATTCTGACTTTAGCACCAGGACCAGTGAATTGGGGGGATTAGAGAAAGGGCAACCAATACTGGACAAGCTAGTCAGATGGATATTCAATGTCATCAGAGGACTAAATATCTGTGTCAGAAGACAAAGGAGCATGAGAGGAAGAGGTCTAAAAGAAAAATCAATCCAGATATAAGCATGCACTTTATTGAATGGTTACTATATGCCAATCACTGTGCTAAGAACTTGGAATACCAAAAGAGACAAAAACATAATTCTTGCCTTCAAGGAGCTCACATTGTAATGGGGAAGATGAAGATGAAGAAGAAGAAGGAGGAGGAGAAGGAGGAGGAGGAGGAGAAGGAGGAAGAGGAGAAGGAGAAGAAGAAAGAGGAGGAGGAAAAGGAGAAGGAAAAAAAGAAGTAAAAAAAGAAGGAGGAGGAAGAGAAGGAGAAGGAAGAGGAGGTGGTGGAGGAAGAGGAGAAGAAGAAATGAGAGACATAAAATGTAAGTGGAAGGTCATTTCCAAAGGAAGAAACTAAGTGAGGGGAGAGGGAAGTGGAACATGGGGGACTAGGAAAGATCTCTCTGCAGAAGGTGAGATTTAAACTATCTTAAAAGAAAACAGGAGGTTGAGGAGAGAAAGCATTTCAGGCATGAAGGACAGGCAATGAAAAATAAAGTTAGGGGATAGAACACTGTATATGTTCATTAACAGCCAGAAGGCCAGTGCCAATGGGAAAAGAAGCAAAGAATAAGAAGATTGGAAAGGTAGGAAGCAGCCAAGTTATGAAGGGATTTAAAAGCCAAATAGAAAATTTTATATTTGATCCTGAAGGTAATAGAGAGCAATCAAAGTATATTAATTGAGAAGGTGATCTGATCAGTCAACATATCTTAATTACATAGTTGAAAATTCAGAGAGTATAGTGGAAGGGGTGGGAAGATCTAAAATTGGGCATTGCTGGGGTAAGGATGAGGTAGGGTTTAATGAGATAATAAACAGAAGATGCTGGGGAGAATGAGGTGGTCTTTGGCAAGAGTGGGGGCAGTCAGTATCATTGGAATGGGGAAAGTGACCCAGGGCAAGTCACTTAACCCTATTTACAAAATGAACTGGAGAAGGAAATAGCAAACCACTCCACTATCTTTGCCAAGAAAACCCCAAATGGGGTCATGAAGGGTCCAACACAACTGAAAAATGAATGAACAACGATCTCTGTTGTTGTAATGCATAGAAATTCAGGGGAAGTTATTAAGACTCTTCTATTAAGGGTAGCTAGGTGGTACAGTGAATAGAGCACCAGGCCTGAAGTCAGGAAGATCTAACTCAAATCTAGCTGCAAACACTTGCTAGCTATGTGACTGGGTAAATCACTTAACCTCTATTTGCCTTAGTTCCTCATCCGTAAAATGGGAACACAGTGGAGAAGGAAATATCTTTACCAAGAAAACCCCATGGACAAAGTCCATTGGGTCATATAGAGTCAGACACAACTCAGCAACATTATGACCACATCTTCTTTATACAATTGTGGCCATGTGGGTGTTTGGTTACCATCAGCCTGGATGTTAGCATCATCATAATCATCACTGGCCCAAACAGTATCCTCAACAATACTGAAAGGAGCATGAGAGAACACAAGGTTCTCCTTAATTACAAGAAACGACAAACCTATGTTTTCCGTTAAAGACATGCTTTTTATCTGTGGGACTGACCCTGTGAAGGGAAAACACTGGCTTAATGAAGCCAGTACTTTAAATTGAAATGTTCCAGCCAAAGCCAGAACACTATCCCCAGTGAAATTAAATCAGGACAGAAATGCCACCAAAAAACCACCGATACTGGTTTTGATTTTGAAAATTGTCAGTTAAATTAAAGTCAGGCCTGTGAAGAGCCATTGTTTGACTTTCTTTCATGAAGAGAAATGATGTGATCAAGCTCTTCCCTTCACATAAATGTTCCCTTTTCTTACAGAATGGTCTTGCCGAGGTTTTATAAACTTTACATTGAAGATCCCTTGTTTCAGCTTCAAAACCTGTTAGATAGAAGCCTCTCTGTCTTGTGTCTGAATGCAAAAGCCAATTGTCCCCACTCATTTTCTAAATAGGAAATTGGATCCTTTGGAGCTTGCTAGTGACAAGGACTGGATTTTTTTTTTTTCTGAAAAGGACGATGGGCAGGTCAGGAGTTCAAGGGAATCCAATTTAGAACTGAAACTGGTATACTTTTGCTTTTAAATTCCCAACAATTCAGGCCCAGAGACTGTCTACACAGGGCAAAAAAAATTTACCCAAAGTAGATATTTATTTTTGTCCTAAATTATATGGTTTTTTATCTCTACTAATAATCCAACTGTGTAGCCATCAATCTCCTCTTCAGTTTGTGCTATATAGACACAGGCTAGACTACATAGCACCCATCAGGGATAGTTCCCTAATTTGTATACTTACTTGAGCACTGAATCCCAAGAAGATGGCTGCTACCTCAGTTTACAGGACACCATGTTGATAACTACCCCTACTACTTTCTATAGCTCACAACTAGTACAGCCCCCATTATTGTATTTCCTATTGATTCAGCCAGTGAACACAATGAAGCCTTAACAAGGAATTTATTAAGATAGTATGTAAGAACATTCTATACATAAAACATTCCTATAAAACATTCCCCCCACAAACCCAGGATAAAATTTCCCACAAATATACACAGAGTACAAGGGAAAAATCGGCTCAAAATTAGAGTAGAAAGGTAACGAGGCCCATAGGGAGGATATACATGTGGCAAAGGCAATCCGCATTTCCTCATACTGCAGGGCCTAGAAATCTTTTCTCTCTTCACAGAGTCCTCATACTGTTCCTCTTGGATGCATTGCCTTTGCTATGTAGATTGCTCAACTGGATTCTCAGGGTCTGCTTCTTTCCATACTTCAACATTCCATTTCCAACGATGACTCTCTTCTCTACTGCCAGGAATCACATAACTCGAAGCTAAGTCCTCCTTCATGTGACTGTCTCTTATAACAATATTGTAAAGACAAACAACTTTGAAGACTTAGGAACTCTAATCAATAGAATGACCAGCCATGCTTCCAGAGGATTAAGATGAAACATGCTACCCACCTCCTGATAGAGAGGTACACTCAGAGTACAGACTGAAACATAATTTTAATAGGATTTTCTTTTGCTTGATTATAGATGTTTGTAGCAGGGCTTGAGAAAAGATCAGGGTTTTTGTTGTTGTTGTTGTTGATGATTGAAAAAAAATAAATTTTAATTTAAATTAAAAAACTGGTCTGCAATTTATAGTCCTGGAGCTGTCTGGGGTACTGAAAGGTTAAGTTGCTTTCCCATAGTCACAAGACCATTACATGTCAGAGGCAAGCTTTTAACCCACACAAAATTATGATTAGATTTTAATCTGGTTAAATAGCTAGACTCAAATTCAATTCAAGATCAACATTAACCTTGAAAAAGCTCTTTAGTGTCATATACCTCCTAGATATAGCGGAGGGCCCCATTCCACCCATATAAAAGTAACCTTGATATCTCGCTCCTAGGGAGCTTCCCAGGGAAAGTCCTGGAACCCAGTATTCTTGGGATTGCCAAGTCCTTTATTGCTTTCATTGCTTCTTAGTTCCTTATCTTTAGTGATGAAAGATAGTATGGCGTGGTATAGAGAAAGTTCATCTGGGAGCCAGCAAGACCTGGGTTTAAATCCTGCCTCAGATATATTCTGGCTATGTGACCCTGGGCAAGTCAACTAACCTCTGGGTGTTCTAATTTAGGCAATCCTCTAAGATTTTAAGCTATAGGGAAGGTATTGCATTATTGATAGAAGGCATTTCCTCACTGAGGAGTTCCCTATCCTAATGAATCACAGATGAAGTCTTCATCCCTGGCCACTGACCATACACAAATATTTGAGGAATATTCATCTTCTCTTATCTGTCATCAACACTTAGCCAAGTATAATTCATAGACTTAGAGATCATCTAATCCAAGGGTTCTTAACTTTTTTTGTGCCCTGTCACAGTCTGATGAAGCCCATAGACCCCTTCTCAGAATCATGTTTTTACATGTTAATAATAAATTTCAGTTAAAAGTTAATGAAAATAAACATGTCACTTTTTCCCATTCAGGGACATACAGACCCCTTGAAATTTTTATAGTCACCCCTGTATTAAGAATTCCTGATCTAATCCAACTACTTCATTTTACAGACAAGCAAAGTCCCAGAGAAGTGAAATCATTTTTCCAAGGTCACATGAATATTGAGTGGCAGGGCCAAGTCCCCTCCCATGTTCTTTCAATTATATCATGCCTCCTTACCAAAAAAAAGTGCACGTTTGGTTATTTTCATCTTCTTTTGCAAGCCAGTCGTCTCTGACCTTTGCTTTTATTTGAATTTCTCCCAACTGATGGGCTAAGCTCAGCCCCGCCCACTTCTGACTTTGCGGCCAGGATAAACTAGTCCACATTTTCCCCCAGATAGAAAAGACCTCTTGTTGTATTTCTGATCCAGACTCTTCACTCTGAAGAAGCACCTTCATTATTCCTCCATTGTTAATGGAACTCCCAAATCAGCTCATTTGTGAACTTAATGAACGTGTTATCGCCTGCAAACTTCCAGATCATTAATGCAAATGTTAATTAATACAGAGTGAGCAGCAATGTGAACCCCCAACAGGCAGCTCCCCTGAACTCCAGACACTAGAGAAAGTCCATCAATAGCACCTGAATTACAAAAGGATTCAGTCCTTCTCTCCTAATAGATCTTCAGACTTTCTGTTCCTTTCATTGGTCTTCTCACCCTTAATTGCTCTGCTTTTCCTTTCTCTCAGACCCAGCCTGCTGTGCTGCTGGCATCTCTATTTCTTACAACCAGGATGAGACCACCAGCAGGCACCAGCAACTTCCCATCATGTTAGGCCACAAATGATAATGATGAATAATTATAATAAGGACTACTTTTTATCTTGGCTCACATTTATATAGCTATGAACCTATATAAATGTGAACCAAGACACCTTAGAGATCTGCTAGTCCAATCCCTTTATATTAAGGTTTGCGAATCTTTCTTCATACACTGAGGCAGTGAGGTGCTATTGTGGATAGGGCACTGGACTTAGAGTCAGGAAGATCCACGTTCAAATCCTCCCTCCAGTACTTTCTGGTTTCATGACCCTGAGCAAATCACAAGACTTCTCTGTTGTTTCCATTTCCTGATCTATAAAATGAGGGAGTTAGGGGTGGCTAGGTGACACAGTGAATAGAGCACCAGCCCTGGAGTCAGGAGGACCTGAGTTCAAATCTGGCCTCAGACACTTAACACAAAAACTAGCCCTGTGACCTTGGGCAAGTCATTTAACCCCAATTGCCCTCCAAAAAGCAACAACAAAAAAATGATGGAGTTAGACTTGATGGCCTCCAAGGTCCCTTCCAGCTCTAAAGGAAGGGAAAGGAGTAAAAATGTTCACATATATATGTATATATATATAATAACATAAATATATCAATATCCTCTTAATATAGAACATAAATATATTCTTATAGAATATATTTTAATATAGAACATGAATATGCTTTAATATAGAATATATGTATATATCAATAAATCTATTTGCAAATAAATTTATATTTACATATGCCTATTATGAGCCAGGCTCCACACTAAGCACTTTACACCCATCATCTCATTTGACCCTCACAACAACCCTGGGAGGTAGGTGCTCTTATTATCCCCATTTTACAGATGAGGAAACTGAGGCAGACAGAGGTTAAGTGACTTGCCTGGGTCACACAGCTAGTAAGTATCTTGAGACTAGATCTGATCATGACCCAATCTCCAGTCCTCTCACCATTCTGGGTACCCTCCTCTGTACATACTCCAACTTGTTAATGCTCTTCCTCAGTGCCTGTAACTGTTCATTTATAGATGGAATCTGACCAAGACACAGGACAATGGGGCTATCATCTCCCTTGCTCTGGACTCCAATTCTTTTAATGCTGACTTAACAGCCCCTCAGTTGCTCTGACCTTACAGTGCTGTATTTGAATTCAGAAGACCTGGGATCGAATCCCTCACCTGATACTTCCTAGTGGTGCAACCATAGGCCAGTCACTTAATCCCACCAGAGTTTCAGTTTTCCCATCTGTAAAATGGACATGATGATGTCTGGAGCATCACCCTCATAGGTCTGGTGTGAGGCTCTGAAGAGATCCAGCTTGTTAAAAAGCACAATGCGATCTTTAAAGTGCCAGGCTAAGTTGCCAGTATTGTGACTTCTTGCTGTGATAACCCAAGAGAGCTGTCACTAAAGCCCCTGAGCTCAGCTCAGCAGACCAGAAGGCTCATTCCCCTTGTTAAAAATAAAGGCGACAACACTTTCATGGGCTGCATCCACCTGCCCGTTTGCTGCCGCCTCCTTCCTCGCCTCAGTCTCCCAGCAACAGCATGTACTGTTGTCCCCTTCTCTGCTCAGCCTGGATTCTGGCCCCAGCATGGCCCCAGCTGATGACTCTTCTGCCAGGGGCTTAGACACACAGGATCAGACAGGTTTTCAATGAGCAAGATCCTGCCCTGGCCTGATTTAATTACCAAAAGCAATCTCTAGTCATGAGTCCTCAGCTTCCCAAAGGAATCACTCCCTAAACTGTAGCTACAGCCTGTTCCCAGCTGGTCATCAGGAAGCTTTTCTCAGCTGCCCAGATGTGTCTAACCAGAAAGGAGCCAGGAGTCAGTTCTCAGCCCAGCTCCAGGTTGTTCCCTACCTTAGTAGAACTTGAAGAGGAAAGGATGGAGGGAGGGAGGGAGGGAGGGAGGGAAGAGAAGATGAATAAAGACAGAAGAGGCAGGTTCCTGCCAAGGACTGACTTCCTCTCTCCTTCCACTGACTCCAAAGCAACATGGACAAGTTGTGCTAAGGTCTGTACCTTACCTCCTCAACTAGGGCATGGCCATGGCCACATCCATTAGACAAGACCCTCATGTGATTTCCAGTCTAGTAGGGAAATAAGATACAGAAATATCTATAACATACATTACTCAAAATACTCATGAGAGAAGTACATGACCATATATGATGTGAGGTTCAGGGAGAAAGGTCATTACCCACAACAGGGAAGGAGAACTTGACAGAGGAAGAGCATTTGAATTGGGCTTTTGAGATGGGTCAGAATTTAACAGGAAAAGAAAGAGACAGAGAGCATTCTAGGTAGAAGGAAGAATTACAGCCTAATAGAGGGAAAAGATCAATGGCTTGGAATCTGAACACTAGGATTTGAATGCTGCTTCTGTTACTTACGACCTGGGTGAACATAGGCAAATCACTTAACTTCTCATTCATAAAATAAGGAGATTGGATTTACTTCCAAGGTTCTTATTAACTCCAAACCTGTAGTCCTATAAACAACATGAGTAAATATGGACTATGTCACAACCAGAACAAAGAAAGAAATCCAACTAGTTTGGCTGGAGCATTGTGCATGGGGAAGGAAGCAATACGAAATAAGGCTGAAAAAATTAGGTAACATCAAGTAGTGAAAGGCCTTGAATGACTGGCAAATAACTTTGAACTTTTCTCTAGAGGTGATAATAAACCAGTGAAGATTTTTGATCCAAGGAGTGACATGACTTTATCGATGCAAAAAGGAGGTAGTAGACTGGAGGATGGGACAGCTAGGTAGTTCAGAGGATAGAGCTCTGTGCCTGCAGTCAGGAAGACCTTAATTCAAACCTGGCCTCAGACACTAGCTGAGTGACCCTGGGCAAGTAACTTAACCTCTGTTTACCTTGATCCACTAGAGAAGGAAATGTCAAAACACTCCAGTATCTTTGAAAAGATAACCCCATGAACAGTAAGACCTACAGGGCAACAAAGAGGCAGACACAACCAAACAACAGTCAAAGAATGGGTTTAACAGGGAAGAGAGTAGAGGCAGGACAACCTATTAGCATTTATATAGAGCTATAAGAGTTGCCTCGTATGTTACAAATGTTATCTCAACCCTTGGAGGAAGGTGCTTTTATGACCCCCATTTCACTGCTGATGAGGAAGTAGACAGAGATTAAGTGACTTGGCCCAAGGTCACACATCCAGTGTCTGAGACTGGATCTGAACTCAGATTTTCCTGACTCCCCAGGTCCCATGCTCTATATACTGTGCCACCTAGCTGTCCAGACAGGTATTAAGGAGGGCCTTAACTGAAGTGGCAGCAGTGGGAATAGAAAGGAGGGTGACAGATACAAGAGATGCTGAGAAGATTCAAACAGGATCCTATGCTGCCAGCAGAGAGCTTGAATTAAATAACCCACACAAGTCCTTCTAATTTCTAAATTCTAAGATTCTGGGACTACCACGAATATAATTATGCTTTGTTAATGGCCATCAAAAGAGAGCTGAGAGTATATTTAGTACAAAACACATCTAAGGATAAAAGCTACACTAAGGGCTGTCTTAAGAGGTACTGACCTCCTCTCTCACCAGAAGACTTCAAAGGAAATCTGGATGACCATCTGTCAAAGATGTGGTAAGAGATTCTTGTCCAAGTCCAGAGTGGACACTATGCATTCTAGAGTCTCTCTTAACTTGGAGATTCTGGGATCTATCTTCATTCATTCTTCCAATAAGCATTAATTAAACTCTTACCATGTGCCAGACACTGAGTTGGACATTAAAGATACAAAGAGAAAAAAGTTGGACAGTTCCTGCCCTCAAGGAGCTTACATTCTGTGATCTCCATTTTAATAGTACACATGTATCCTTTATATTTAACAGGCTATTTCTTCCTTTGAGGAGAGAGACCTCTGCCCCAACCATGATGCTTGTCAAAGTTACGACTGGAAAGGGAAATTCCACCAGCAGACCGTCTCTTGCTGGGCTACCTAAGCAGAAGCTTAAACAAGGAGATGGTTAGGGGATCCTGACAGTCCTTTCTCTGTCCCCTTGAGGATGAAACAGTCTGACAAGGCTCACACTGAGATTCATCCCTAAACATGGTTATTTTCACAGAAAAAAAAAACAAAAACGACAACAACAAAAAGCCTTGGGAGACATACAGGAAAAGCAGTTCAGACAGCACGAAGGGCAAGTCAAAGCTGAGAGCAGCAAAGAACTCATCTGGACAAAATCCTAAAAGGCTTCCAAAGACTCCTAATGCAGTAGGGGTGTGGGACCCCACCAGACTGGGAAACAGGATCTTGGGTCGTTTTCTCAACTTTACCAGTGAATCACTGGGTGGCTTGGGGCAAGTCACTGATTCATTCAACAAACATTTACTAAACATCACCTTTACTATGTTCTAGAGACTGCACTATGAGCTAAGTATACAAAACTGAAAATGAAACAATCCCTGCCTCAAGGAGCTTTCCTTCTATAGGAGGGTGAACAATTGAACACAAATAAATAAGTGTAAAACACATACAAAGTAAATTTAAGGGAGAGGAGTTAGGAGAAAGGGTGGCAGGATAGGCCTCATACAGCAGATGAGATTTGAAGGAAGACAGGGATACTAGGAGGTCAGAAAGTACAGCTGATACAAAGACAAGAGACAGTAGATGGAATATCATATATGAAGAATAACAAACAGGCTGGGTTTTTTTTTTTGGAACATTGAATGAATGAAGCATTTATTAAGCACTTTCTATATGCAAAGCCCTGGAGATAGAAATAGAAAAGTAATATAGTCCCTGCTCTCAAGCTCACATTCTAACAGAATAGGCAACACTTGCAACAAGGAGAGTTTCAGCTGCCAGTCAGATATCAAGATCCCATGGTCCTTAGTGTACAACAGCAAAGTGGATATTAATGCTTTTACTTTGAAGTTATTTCCACTGATAAAACAATTTCAGCTTCTGATGTTGAGCCATTTGACTGTACCAAGGACTTTGGTATTTGTGGTTAAAGCACCCACAGGAGCAGCTGCCAGCCTGCATCTTCTAAGGGATTGCTTCCCAGGAAGAAAGCTAAGGATGCTGGGCTGGAAGCAAAGCTATTCCCAAGGCTCCCAGGCTCAGGGTCGTGGGCTGTTTCTACCAGGGTCTAATGTGAGATGATGGTCAAGGTGATGTAGTGGTCTCCCTCAGGGTGCCCTGCTATATCAATGCATGGAGCAGAGTGATATACCTAGAAAAGCAGTCTGGACTCAGATCAGGAAGGGCTTAAAATGTCAAACAGAGAAGCCCTTTCTCTTCCCTGGGTTTCAATTTCCCTCTATATAAAAGCAGAGGACTACTGCTATTACTACTACTACTACTACTACCACCACCACCACCACTACTATTAATACTACTACTACTAATAATAATACTTATTTATAAATAATATTTATATATTTATTTGCATTTATTTATATATTATGTATAATTTATATCATATTTATAATAATTATTATTATTATAAGTTGCTGGGTTGTTTTAGTCATGTGCAACTCTTCATGAGCCTATTTGGGGTTTTCTTGGCAAAGATATTCTCCAGCTCATTTTACAGATGAGGCAACTGAGACAAACAGGGTTAAGTGACTTGCCTAGGGTCACACAGCTAGCAAGTGTCTGAAGCCAAATTTGAACTTAGCTCCTCCTGACTCTAGGCTCAGGACTCTATGCACTGTGCTACCTAGCAGCTCTGTACTACTAATAATCCTAATAATAAATATAATATAATGTTTAATGAGTATAATATTTAATAATATACAATAATGACTATATATAGCACTTCATGGTTCATAAAGCACTTTGCATGTTATGTCCTTTAAGCCTCACAACAACCCTGGGACATGAGTGTTATTATTATCCTAAATATTATACTACTAAAGGTTCTCTAAGTCCCTTTCAGATTGGATCCTATGACTTGCATGAGAACTTTATTCCTTGAAAGGATTTCTCTCCCACAATCCCTAGGTGCATGTACGACATTATTGAGGTCTGGTTCAGGCTCAGGGATGATGATAACATTTATGGAAGTATAAGCAGGATAAGAGTTTATTCTCAACCCCACCCCAAGCCCAAACCTGTGTCCTTAGGGCCTTGCTTTGTACATCTATAAAATGGCAGAGTGGGTGGTACACTCAGCACAATAAATGCTAAGGGATTGCTTGTTGCGTCCTTACTGACTTCAGATCTTCATAACTCTGTGATATGACTGCTTCAGGTGCTCCTACTCGGGGGTAAAATGCAGCCCCTCTACTCCTTACTAGATGGTCTTTGTGAGTTATTGGGGCCAAAAGAAAAAATCATCTCCAGGCGGCCACCTTTCTGATAATGAGCCTCTCTGGATTTGGGATAGCCCTTGAATGACGAGCATGCAAGCCGTCACTTGGTTCCTACCAGAAGTTCCTCCAACTTGAGCAGATCTGCCAGGGATCCTGTCCTGCTGGCCCAGCTTCTGATAACCTGGGATGACCTCCACACCATAATGAGGCATCATCATGAGGAGAATGTTATGGCAGTTCCCATATTAATAACTAAAGTGTTAATAGTAATAAAGCTATTTCTGTCATCCTATTTATTAACACATCTTCCTCACTCTGGTTTGGGAATTTGTCTGGGAGTCATGGAGACAGCTCATAACAAGTACATTACTGCCTTCAATAACAAGCAATGGAGTTCCTTTTTAGAGCTGAAAATAATGAAACCAAGGCCCAAAGGAAAACAATCAGGCTAGAGAGGAAAAGAAAGAGAGCTCTGAGCATCCAGAAGCTAAACTGGAACATTAGCCTGTTTAAGAGACTCAGACTCGAAGAATCTTGTCCCTGGAAAGGCATCCCAGGCATCATGAAGGGGACTCTAACTTCCATAGGGCAGCAGGAATCCATCACAATCCCGGAACCAGAGCCAAAAGGGATCTCAGAGGCCTCCTAGTCCAACCAGGACAGGAAAGAGAATCCCCTCTATAGCATAAATAGCAAGTGCTCTTCTAGTCTTTCCTTGAACACTTCTAGAGACAAGGAGCTCACTACCTCCCCAGGAAGCCCGTGCCCATTTGGGAGAGTTCTCATTTTTAGAAAGTTTTTCCTTGCATCGAGTCAAAATCTGTCTCTCTACAGCTCAGTTCAGCCTTCTAGGGCCAAGTAAAACAAACCTAACTCCCCTCCCCCTTCCACATAGCAACATGTCAAACACTTGAAAGTAGCAAACATGTTTTCCTTGTCTTCTCTTGAACACCCATAGTTACTTTGGCCAGTCCTCATAGCATACAGTCTCTAGTCTCACCATATAGGTCAGCCTTCTCTGCGCATGTTCCAATTTGCCAATCAATCTCATTACTAAACCAAGGTGGCCATAACAGAATGTAGTGTTCCACATGCTGCCCAGACAGGGCAGAGTATAACAGAATGCTCCCTGCCTTGTCCTAGATATTATTCCCCCTTATCACGTTAACTCTTCTGGCTACCAGATTATATTCATTTAATTGAATAAGCATTTATTAAGCACCTCCCACTTGCCAGATCCTCTGCTATACAGAGACCAAAGAAAAACAGCTCTTGCCTTCAAAGAACTTATAGTCTACTGAGAGAAAACATGTAAAAAATTAGTAACTACAAAATATATACTAAATAAGTACAAAGTAATGTTGGTCATTAGTAAGGAACAACAGGAATTAGTAATTTGGTCATTACTGGTGACTTGTACTTTGGTCATTAGTATGGAGCACTAATACCTGAGGGGACTAGGGAAAAGGCTCTTGTAGGAGGTGAAACTGGAGTTGAGCTTTGAAGAAAACTAGGGATTCTTAGAAGTGAAGATTAGGAGGGAAAGTGTTCTCAAAATGGGTGGCAGACAACTGTGCCAAGGCCCAAAGGCAGAGTATAAAATATCATATATGGGTAACAGCATCAAGGAGGCAAGCCTGGATGGAACATAGAGTACATAAGGGGGGAATAATATGAAATCCGTCTGGAAAGAAAGACTGGAATCAAATTGTAAAGGTCTTTAAATGCCAAGTAAAAATAATGTGTCTTTTATCCTGGAGGCAACTGGGAGTCACTAAAGTTTCTTGAGCAGGGGAGTGGCATGGTCAGTCTCATGCTTTAGGAATATCAATTTGGCAGCTGTGTGTGAGATAGATTAGAGAGATATGAGCCAGGGAGATCAATTAGGAAGCTATTGCTATAATCTAGTGGGAGGTGAAAAGAATTAGGGTAGTGATCAAATGAATGGAGAGGAAAGAGATGTAAGAAATATTGGGAAGCTACTTTGTCATCAGCAAGAATGGGCACCTGCAGGGCGGCTAGGTGGAGCAATGAGTAGAGTGCCGGCCCGGAGTCAGAAGGACCTGAGTTCGGATTCAGCCTCAGACACTTAACGCACACACAAACAAAAACCTAGCCGTGTGACCTTGGACAAGTTACTTAACCCCAATTGCCCTCCAAAAAAAAGCAAAAAAAGAATGGGCACCTGAGGGGGCACTGGCCTGGAGTCAGGAGGACCTGAGTTCAAATCCAGCCTCAGACACTTAACACAAAACTAGCCTGTGATCTTGGGCAAGTCACTTAACCCCAATTGCCCCTCCAAAACAAAAAGGCAAAAAAAAAAAAAAACTAAGAACGGGCACCTGATTAACTGGTGAGGGTAAGAGAAAGGAAAAAATTAAGAGTAACCCCAAGTTTGTGGATCTGAGTAACAGAAAGGATTTAGTAATTCAATCTTTCAATCAACAAGTATACATTAAGTGTCTCTTATTGCCCTGTCTTCCTTGAGAGCAAGTATTGTTTCTCTTTGTTGTCATAACCATGGTCCCTACCTTCAAAGAGTTAACATTCTATTGGATGCCCACAACTGAAATAGGGAAATTAACCCTTGAAGCAGGTCTAAGGGGAAAGATAAATTCTGTCTCATACAGGGTGAGTTTGAGATTGTGTATAGAATATATCACATGCTTGATTCATATTAAGCCTGTAGCCCACCAAAAATCCACAGGGATCTTTATCAGATAAATTGCCACCCAACCATTTCCCCCCCATCTTGTGTTTGTGAAGTTGATTTTTTAAACCAAAGTATAGGATTTTACATGGATCCCTTTTAAATTTCATATTATTAGAGTCAGACCAATTTTCTGGGCTATTGAGATCTTTTTGGGGAATTTGACACTGTAATCCAAACATGTTAGCAATGCCTCTCAGTTCTGTGTCATCTGCACATTTGATAAGTATACCTTTCTGCATTTATCCATCATTAATAAAAAATGTACTCTGGTATTTTTCTCCACTTGGAGATGTTTTTATAAAAGCAGCACTTGAGGGACTGAAAATGTTACCCGTTTCCCTCCCTGCCAAACAAGAAACAAACAGGAGTCCATCACTAGCCCTCTAGATACAAAGGAATCCACAGATACCTAGAGGAGAGGCAAGTTCTGATGTGGCCCCAAAGAGGGAAAGAATGGTAGTATTTGCTCAGACCAGGTTGGGTCTCAGGAGAATAGAGAGGAAGCTTATGGGCTGGAAAGAGCCTTGTGTTTTTGATAGAAAAAAAAAAAGGTTGTGGGCTGGTTCTTTTTATTCATTTTATAAAAGCCTGTACGCAGCCAAAAGAGCTGATACAGGAAACAGAACATGTGTTGCTCGTCACACGGGAGATGCTTTAGATTCTCCCGAGGGAGAAACTGAAGCCCGATCCCTGAAAAGATAGCATAAGGGCATGTTTGCTGCTACCAGGGAGACAGGCAGCAGCTAAACAATGACAAGGACAAAAGGGGAGATGGGCAGGAAGCACCACTGTCTGGGAGCGAGGGCGACTGGCTAGGGAAAGGATCTGCAAATGCAATCTGCAGAGAAGCTGAAGGCGCCCTGCTCTGGAAGGCTGGAGTTCCAGTTCTGTGACTTGAGAAAGTCTTTTACCCTCTCTGGATCTCAGTTTCCCCATCTGTAAATCAAGGAGCTGGACTGCATGATGTCTATGGTTCCTTCTAGCTTTGACATCCTATTAAATCTATGAAATGCTGAGCCTTCCTCTCTGCCATCCCTTCCATGGACAGCTATGTCTGACTTAGGGACAGAGATTCCTTCATTTCCCTCAATATTTGGTTAGCCTCCTTGATGTTTTAGATGACAAAGGGTTCTAGGAGCAGCTCAGATGGCATCAGAATAGAGACTCTAGTCATTATGGGAAGCAGGGAGGAGGACTCTGGTTCAGGTTTGTGGAACAGTTACAAGTTTTCTTACAACCAAAAAGGACTATAACTGATCTAAACAAATGGAACATTTGTAGCAGAGATATTGTCCTCCCCTTCCCCTGACTGCAGCTCTCTGAGGGAATAACAAGAAAGAATAAAGATTTTAGCTCAGACACACACCAGACAAATATCTCGGATCCAATAAGACTTGGATCTATACTAGCTAAGGAAGGGGTTCTTATATTTTTTTGTGTCCTGGACCCCTTTGACAATGTGTCTACAGTCTCTGGACTCCTCAAAATAATAGTTTTAAATGCACAAAATAAAATATATAGGATTTCCCTCCTGGCTTTGTTCGATTTTCCAGACTCCAGCACCATTTCCCAGATTCCTTCTCTCTTCCTGGAACATCCCACTGCCCCTCTGACTCTCTTCTTCCATTGGCAGGTTCCTTCTGGGGCCTCTATTTTGTGGATGGGGTCAGTTGGGCTTTCCTTCATTCCATGTCTGACTCTGCTTCTCTCTGGATTTTGCCATGCCCCTGTTTGGATATCTCGTCCCTCTTTGCTTTCTAGTTCCCTATTATGTGCCATATTCCCCCACTGGGCAGTTAGGGGATAAAGTGGATAGAGCACCAGGTGTTATAGCCAATAGGACACCAGGAATCAGGAAGATCTAACTTCAAATCCAGTCTGATAACATGCTGACTGTGTGACCCTGGGCAAGTCACTTAACCCCCATTTGCCTCAGTTCTTATCTATAAAATGGGGACACAATGGAGAAAGAAATGGCAAACCACTCTAGTATCTTTAGTAAGAAAACCCCAAGTGGGGTCATGTAAAGCTGGACATGACTGAACAACAAAAAATTCCTCCATCAGTACATAAGCTCTTTGAGGGCAAGGTCTATCTTTCTCTTTGCTGATATTTATAACCTCAGCCCTTCTCTCATTGTCTGGCACATAAGTACCTAATAAATCCTTGTTGCCTGTCTGTCTACAAAGGAAGCCTTACACTGAAATACAGTTATCAAGCAATTTTTTAAAATAAGATTACTGACCCTAGGTTAAGAACCCCTCAGCTGCTAAGGTATCAGTGCATCACAGCTGATAAAACTTAAGGCTCTATCTATTCCAGCACCGTCTTCTCACCTCTTCTTC
This sequence comes from Gymnobelideus leadbeateri, assembly GCA_011680675.1. Taxonomy (NCBI): domain Eukaryota; kingdom Metazoa; phylum Chordata; class Mammalia; order Diprotodontia; family Petauridae; genus Gymnobelideus; species Gymnobelideus leadbeateri. The sequence goes on from WOXC01004958.1 coordinate 225,654, forward strand.
CAGAAATCCTAGCTACTTTCCAAGTTCAACTTAAATGCAACCTCCATTGCCTCCCCACCAAATTATATAAATATGTGTGTATATGTGTGTATGTATATATGCATATATGTATATATATGTGTATGTATATTTATATTGTATATACCTTATACTGAGTTTTCTGTGTATGTACATATATATATTGGTTCTTCCAAATGTAATATGAACTCCTTGAGAGAGGATTTTTTTTTTTTGGTCTTTGTAACCTTAGCAACTGGCATACTGCCTGGCCCGCAGTGATTGCTTAATAAATGCAACCCCTCCTAGAAATATTTACATTATAAAAAGGGATTCTTAGAGCCCACACAACCTTAACCCAAAAGAATGAATCTTTAATTTCAGGCACCTATCACAATTGGGTATGGAAAAACTTGGAGATATTGGGGGAGAGGGAATCCTTTATGATAACTTCAACTCATAATACTTTTCCCACCTAAAATGTAAGCTCATGCTGCCACCCCCCATTCCCTGATATCCTTATCCACCATTACTCCTTAGGAACTTTTCCCCACTGTCTTCCCCAACCATCAGGGCCCTGAAGCCTCTGACTGCATAAAAAGCATGCCAGACAAAATAAGAAAGAACCCCTCAAAACAATGTCCAAAAATGGGATTGTCCTTGATCAAATGATCGAGACAGCACCAGACAAACCTTTTGGTGTTACTCTCTGTATCTGATACCCCAGACAACTCACAGTATGGCCAAGCACACCAGATTTCCTCAGGGCCACAGGACACAGAGGGGTATGGACAGACTACTTTATTGTGGCCACACTGTTCCACTGTGGTGAGGTTCAACTTTTATCTTTCAACTTACTTTTTTTGTTGTGTTTTTCTGGGGGGACAAAGGGGTGAAGGCAATCAATGACTTGCCCAGGGTCACACAGCCAGTCAGTGTCTGAGACTGGATTTGAACTCAGGTCTTCCTGACTCCAGGGCCGGTGCTCTATCCCCCGTGCTATCCAGCTGTTCCATCTTTCAACTTTCAAAGATAATCAGCTGTACAGTAGGAATATAATCTTCAATACCAGAAGAGAAGACCCATTCCTACAACCTTTTTTCATGATGCCCCAGTATGAAAAAGAAACTGGTTCCCTAGTCAACTCTATTTGCATCAGCTGCTACCCATATAGTTTAAGTGCCTAATATGCCTAATGAGACTCACCTGAAGGGCAGTGAGATTAATCTCTAAGACCCATTCTAAGTCTACAATGGTCAGGTGTAGGATAAATCAGCAGATTTTTACAAATACACTTTGGAAATGCTTCACAGGCTCCTGGGATTTAGAGAAGGAAGGGATATTAGGGACTAGAATCCACTCTCCTAGGTGAGTCAGTCAGGGTCTCAAAGGCCTGGCTGCCTCTTCTGCTCTGTGTTTCTTTTTCTCATCATGTGGCTGAATAATGATCCTGAGATGAACATTTCCAATTCTTGGAAGCAATCTTTAAAAAGCCAGGTGCTCCTGGGTCCTTCAGGGGAAGCTGACTGGTAGCAGGAGGAGTTTCTTGCAACTAAGATGACTCTTCTTAGATAAAGATGGCCACCAATAGCAGTATAAACCCATGGCCTGGCATAGCTCACCAGAAGATGTAGACCTTGAGGACATTGGCCAAAGTGAGTGTAAAATCCCTGTTCAGCAGTCCTACAAAGTGCCTCATGCATTCATGCTTTAAGTATCAGCCTCCTGGGAAAGCATAAAAGGAATTATGAGTGACTTCATCATGTTTTTAAGTCTTTGTCAATGCACACTTATGAGTCTTTTGTGTTTTGAGTATTTCTTTTGTGTTGAGGAAAGAAATAACTGACCTAAAGCTCACCTACATTAAGTGCCTTTCTCCTCCTTTGGGAGAGAACTTAGCCACCTGCAGAGTAGGTGCTTGAAGAAGAACCAGAAAGTACAAAAAAAAAAAGAGTCTGGCCCATCTCTTTCAAGGATGGGCTCCCCTAGAACTGAACCCAGTCTGAGTGTGAGTCCAGAGACAGAGCCTCCAAGTGAGAGAGGCCACCCCAGCTTTCCCCTGTGCCCCCCACCCCACCCCAGACTATACCAGTCTATTTTTATTGAATTTAACCCCTCTTACCCTTCACCACTAGTTCTATGATTTGAAGACAAAAATCTTGTCCACTCTCCACCTCAAAATCACTCACCCAAGTTAAACATCTCCTCTTCCTTCAACCAATAATAATAGATGATAGTGTGTTTTCCATTCCCTTTGCTATCCTGGTTACCTTCCTGCCATCAAGCTTGTCACTTATAAAATGTGGTGACCATATACAATGGGTATGCAGTGCCCATATAATGAAAGAAAAAAATTGGCTCCAGAATCAGAAGACCTAAGTTCAAATCCCACCTCTTACACTTAGCTGTGTGACCCTAATCAAGGCAACAACAAGTCAATCAATAAACATTTATTAAGCACCTACTGTAAGTGCTAAGCACTAGAGATACAAAGGAAAAAATAAATCTCTGCTCTCAAGGAGCTCACAGTGTAATGGCAGAAGTAACATGCAAACAAGACATATATAAGTTGGACATAATCAACAGAGGGAAAGCACTAGCATTGAGGGGGGTGGGAACAATTTTCTTGCAGAAAGATTTTAGTTGGGAAATGAAGCAAGATGGGGAGGAATTTCAGACACAGGAGAAAGTGTAAATGAATGGAGTTGGTAAATGGACTGTTTTGTTTAAAGAACAGCAAGGGGGCCAGTGTAGTATATGAGGATGGGAATGGAGGTCAGGGTAGGAGAGAGAAGAGAGGAGGTGTAAGAAGATTGGAAAGGCAGGAGGGGAGGGCAGGTTATGAAGGACTTTAAAAGCCAAACACAGGATTTTATATTTGATCCTAGAGAAAATAAGGAGCCAGTGGAGTTAATTGAATGGGGAGGCTGGGAGGAGGAGGAGAGGGAACATGGTCAAACTCGAATTTTAGCAAGATTAGTTTGACAGATGACTGGAATATAGACTGGAAGTGAGAGAGACTTCAGTCAGGGAGACTACCTGTAGGATATTGCAATAATCAAGGTAATAAAGACAGTGGCCGTGGAGAATAGTTAGATGTATCCAAGAAATACTACAAAGGTAGAAACCATAGGACTTGGCAAGAGACTGTATGGAATATGGGGCTGAGGGTGCAGATGGGGAGAGAGGAGAGACAGAGAAAAGAGAGATGGTGATGATGATGATGATGATGGTGATGATGGCGATGATGGCATGATGATGGTGATGATTGATGATGATAACACCTGGTTATAGGCTTGGGAGACTGGAAAAAATCATATTGGGAGAAGGAGAAAAGGAGAGATAGAATAGGGTAAATTATTTCACATAAGAGAGGTAAGAGAAAGCTGTTACAGCAGATGGGAAGGGCAAGGAGGTGAAAGGGAATGAGTCAAACTTACTCTCACTGGACTTGGCATAAGGAGGGAATAACATACACACTCATTTGGGTGTCTTACCCTACAGGAAAGTGGGGGGGAAAGAGATAAGAGGTGGGGGGAATGATAGAAGGGAGGGCAGATTAGAGGAGGGGGTAGTCAGATGCAAAGACTTTTTTGAAAATGGACAGGGTCAAAGGAGAAAATAAAATAAATGGGGATGAGATAGGATGGAGGGAAATATAGTTAGTCTTTCACAATATAACTACTATGGAAATGTTTTGCTTAACTACACATGTATAACCTATATTGAATTGCTTGTCTTCCCAGTGGAGGTGGGTGAGGAAAGAGGAAGGGAGAGAATCTGGAACTCAAAGGGGTTTTTTTGTTTGTTTGTTTTTTGTTTGGGGAGGTTGCTTTTTTGGAGGGGGGAAGGCAGGGCAATTGGGGTTAAGTGACTTGCCCAAGGTCACACTGCTAGAAAGTAAGTGTCTGAGGCCGGATTTGAACTCAGGTCCTCCTGATTTCAGGGTCAGTGCTCTATTTATTGCACCACCTAGCTGCCCCTGGAACTTAAAGTTTTAAAAACAAATGTTAAAAAATTATTTTTACATGCAACCGGGAAATAAGATATACAGGCAGTGAGGTATAGAAATCCATCTTGCCCTACAAGAAAGTAAGGAGGAAGGGGGAAGGAGGCGGATGGGTGGGCGGGCATATAAGAGAGGGCAGACTGGGGAAAGGGTATTCAATATGCTTGCATCTTGGGTGGGGGGAGGGGAGAGATGGGGAGAAAATTTGTAACTCAAAATCTTATGGAAATGAATGTTGAAAACTAAAGATAAATATATACTAAGAAAAGAAAAGGGAAAAAATGGTGGTTCCCTCAACAGTAATAAGAAAGTTAGGAAGGGGCGAGAGTCTGGAGGTGTGAGGGGGAGATGAGTTCAGTTTTGGACAACTTATTCAAGTCACTTAATCTTTCTGGGACTCAGTTTCCTCGGTTGTAAAATCAAGGTGTTGGACTAGGCAGCCTCTGAGGTTCTTTCTGTGGTCTTATGATGGGGGCTGACCAAGGCAGAATACAATGGGACCACCATCTCCCTCTTTCCATAACTATACCTCAGGTTGATTTGTAATATATTTACAAGCCACTAAATTCTCTGGATTCTTAAAATATGAACTGATATTTAGTTGTGTCTTTTCTTCCAAGCCATAACTTACCAATGTCATCCAATTTCCCACTCCCTTTGTGTAATCTCCATAGTCACGTGATCGCACACTATGAGGTATAACCCACTTCCTTTGTGAGCTGTGTCCACAGAGTCCATACTCTGAGCTCATAGGGACCTCAGAAGCCATGTATTTCTGCCCTCTCGTTTTACAGATGAGGAAACTGAGCCCCAGGAAAGTTAAGTGACATAGCTCAAAGCATCTTCAATTCAGGTCAAAAGATTTCAAAAACATTCTTGTGACGTGCGTTAGGACAATAATACCTGCCCTAAATTTCATGAGAGAAAATTAACCAGGGAGTAATATCAACTTTTCCCAGGTATCTGGAAAAAGCCATCATCATAATTGTCAAGAAGAACTCTGGGGGGCGGTGCGAAGAGGGGTTCTGCTGGGGAGATATAGGTAGTGAACACAGCAGAATATTAAGTACCAAGATCGTAGGATAACAGATTTACAGCTGGAAGGGACCTTTTATACTCAGTCTCCCTATCTTACCCAGGCTGTAAGAGCAATGGTCACTCCCAGATCTAAATGCACCAATGATCAGTGGGTTTTGACCTGTTCTGTCTCCAACTTATGCTGGTTCACCCCTCCTTAGGCAACCCAGTGGCAACCCCCCAGGCCAGGGCCTCACCAGACTGGAGCTGGACTCAGTCCAGGCACCAACAGCTTTAGGCCACCACAGCTCAGAGCTCCTAAACTCCCACCAGCCTCAACCTCCCCAACACCAGGGACTACAGTCATGTACCACCACATCCAGTCACCTTCTTTTGAACTTGAGAGAGACTCTCTATGGGCCATTTCATATCAGGCTCAGGGAACAGAGAGAGATGCTGCTGGCTTTGGCCATTGAAACCAAAAATTTGGTTTTAAAATTTTTAAATTTTTTAAAATTTTTACCATTTACCATTGAAACCAAAAATTTCCAGAAGGACTATACTGGCAGAAGCTGCCACTTGTTGCTCCCATATTCTATCATAGGACCCCCAATGGGACAGCCAAGATGGGCCTGGGAGCCATCGCAGCCAAATGGAGACTACCACATGGTGAGAAGAGTCCAGGCCAACCAGAGCAACTTTTCTGATGTTCTCTGCTGTCAAGCCTGGATTGGTGAGAAGGTCAGGAGATATATTCCAAGCACCTTTCATGATTTCTCCCTAGTTTGCAGAACTGACTCCATACAGAACCTAGATGGGCAGTCCTTTCCATCCATTTTTCCCATGACCTATGGTAGAAGATGACTGGGAGAAAAGCAAGGACTTCAAACGTGTCCTTCTGAAACCTAAGAAGGAAAACTGGGAGATGGTTGTGGGATAAGATTAAGAAATTATTGGATGAAAGGTATGTTTAAAGTTTTCCTTTGTATTATGGCGGATAAACCAAGTAGTCATAGAAAATTAATTGTGTAATATAAATATAGAAGGTTGAAATTGAGATAAGAAATCTCCAGCTGTGGAGATAGGGGTTCTATACCTATAGATATTTCTATTTCTATGACCCTGAGAAAGATTAATATTAACCCTTAGAAGAGAATTGAGAGCTCAGTCAGCAAGAGTTTTTCTTCTTTCTGTTGAAATTCTATGGCTCTCTGGGGTGGGCAGCTAGAGCACATGCATAGAAAAAAATCTTCTATACATATTAGAGAGACCTCAATGGTCCCTGGACTTATGTGCACCATTACCTTGTAGGCAAATTGTGTCTTATTGATTGTTTATTAATTAATTGTTAATTAATTTTTAAGTAATTTAAATTTAGTCAATACAAAATTAATAAATTTTTAATTTATTAAAAAAGTACACTCTAACTTCCTGTGGGTTTAAAGAAGGCAGAACATGAACCAAGGTAGGCTATTACTGCACCTGAAAAACCCACCAAGTAGAAATGCAAGCTATATACCATTGACTCGAGTATAATACAAAGTAAGATGTGATAAAGGCAAAGGGAAACGATTATTCTAGGAAAAATTGGGAAAGGAAAAAAACAGAGGGAGAGGATCAGGAGCCAGGGAAGGTTTCTTGGAAGATGTAGACTTGTAGGGGTTTCAACAAGGACCACATTCTGGGTGTGTGGGAAGGTTTTCATAAATGCACAGAAGCAGTGGACTGTACTCTATGAGAGAAGGGTAATAGGTTCTACCAGGGACCCTGATCACTATCGTGACCAGAAACCCTGCAATTCAGTCTGGAAAGAATTCACCAGGCTCAAGCAAACTTGGAAGCTGAGATTGTAAAAGTTTATTGTTATGCTGTACAGCACAGCAAGCAAGAGTTCTTAGGGAACCTGCAAACTTACAGAAATCATAGGTATAGTTTTAAGGAGTCAAAACAGTAAATCAGGTGTCAGTTATGCTAACTAGGTGAGTAAGGGTGGGATCAGGGAGGAGTTAAGGAGTGGTCAGTGCTTAAAGGAACATGCACTTTTAATATCAACTGGCAGGCATATTGCCCATAATTCACTGGGAAATAGCCCAAGGAGGGGCTACCTGGAGGTGTGGTTTTAGGCCTGACTCCTCACTAAGTCAGCCATCAGTCAAGGCTAACTGAGGAGTGCCTAGTCTGCCACCCATCAATGTCATGTTTGACAAGATGGATGATGGGAACCAAGGCTAAGGGAGATTCAGTATGGGTATAATTGGCTAAGGAGTAAACCTATAGATAGGGTACTGAAGGATTCATAGTGCAGTTGGCCGCTCTACTAAGGGAGATAACATTTTCCTAAGCTAAAATGTTTATAGATAGTTTAGTGAAGGATTCATAGGTAGCTTATTATTGTTCCAAGCAGAGATAAACAGTTCATGAATTGTTGCTGGGCAGAGTGCTGGCAGGGGGAAGGGGCAGAGTTAATGCTCTGGGGCCGGGGAGGGGAAATGTGATTTTACAGACTGGTTTTACAAATTGATTATACAGACATCGATCCCAAAGCACCCCATTTACAAACTGATGTTACAAACTGATATTACAGACTGATGTTACAAACATATATATCCCAAGCACCCCATCACTATGAGATTAAGGACAACTAATAGTTCATGTTGTCTCCAACATAAAGGCAAGAAAGGAAACACAGAATAAAATTAAACTTGAATGGAGGTCTTTAAACACTGCACATCATCCAGGGTGGGTGGTTTGGTCTCCAGCATCTAACTGAAAATGGCAGACTCTATCCATCTGTTGCTGGAGAGGAGATCTCTCTTCCTTGCTGCCTCATGCCAAAGCCTCTTACGTAGGTGGAGTACTAGGTGGGGGATGGGGACAGGGACAGGGTCGGAGACTGGGAAGGTGGGGAGGGAATGTAAGCTTCCATTTTGGGTGGGAAGAGTCTCTTGGGAGCCTTTTTGGAAACAAGCAACATGATGTGAAAAGAATGCTGATTATTGCTAGGATCATAGATTTAGACCTTAGACCTCAGAAGCCATTTAGACCAACATCCTCTTTTTACAAAGGTGGAAATTAAGATCCAGGTAGGTGAAAGGACTCACTCAGGGTCACACAGAAGTAGCATCAGAAGTGGTATTTGAACTCAATCCTCTGACTTCATAGCCAGTGCCCTTTATATTCTGTCATGCTTCTAGTCAGAAGACTAGGATTCATATTCCAGCACTAACAGTTACTAGCCCAGGGGCCCTGAGTTTATCACTTCATCTCTTTGTTCCTCAGTTTCTTCACCTGTAAAATGGGAATAATAATCCTTGTACTACCTATACCTCACAGAACCATTGTAGGAAGTGCCTGTAAATTTCAGTGTACTATAGAAATAGAGACCATTGTGATTATTGTTCTTCCCTGTGGCTGGAAGTCTGGGGCAATGGACCAAGAGGAGCAGGAGCTGCCTGTCAGGAATGACATGATTTCCTGGGCTCTTCAAATGAAACATAAATCTGACAGCACTGTCTGAAGCAAGCAAAAAATGAAGTTGATACCCAGCTTCACGTAGCAAAGCAGCCTTAACACTCTCCATCTTCAGAAGCTTTAAGCTTGTCCTAGAATATAAAATTACAAAGCCTGCTTAGGGAGAGAGGGGGAAGAGATTTTTTAAATCTCTCTTTACATTTTTTTAATTTATAAAAATCTTTTTAAGTTTGTTTTGCCTCAAATAGTGTTTGGTAAAACCCCAACACCATTGCCCTCTTTCTTTTTCAGCAAACATATGGGGGGGGGGGTGTCATCTTAGGCTGGCATTGCTTCCTAGACTTGTGGCTACAAATTCCTGAAATGCTCCCTTTGTGTGTGGCTGTTCTGTTACTCTTCAGTTGGAGTATGGTGTCATGAGGAACTTCCAGGATAATTCTACATTCTCTCCTATCTAAGGATCAATCAAGTCCACAGCAACCTTCAACTTGAGGGCTCTCACCAAGTTTGGATAATCTCAATGGCAGATCTTTAGAAGGCATCTAGTCTGACCCATACTTGAATGAATGAATGAAGTAGAAAAGTTTTTATTAAGTGCTTAAAGCAGCTAGGTGGCACAGTGGATAAAGTACCTGGTCTGGCATCAAAAAGACTTCCTGAATTCAAATCTGTCCTCAGATACTTCCTAGCTGTGTGACCCTGGGCAAGTCACTTTACCCTGTTTGCCTCCAGGTCTTCATCGGCAAAATGAGCCAGAGAAGAAAATGGCAAACCACTCCAGTATTTTTGCCAAGAAAACCCCAAATGGGGTCACAAAGAGTCAGACACGACTGAAAAAACTACTGAACACAAAAATGTGTTAAGTGCTGGCTGTACAAAACCAAAAAATCAGACAATTTGGTCTTTAAGGAGCTTACAGTCTGTCTTTTTTATAAAGACTTTAGGTTTGCAAGGAGCTTTACAGCTATTTTCTCATTCAATTCTCACAATAACCTTTTGTTATTATTACCCACATTTTATGAATGAAGAAATAGAAGTTGAAAGAAGTAAAAATAAAATAAAATAAAAAACTTGCCCAGGGTCCCAGAGCTAGTAAGTGTCTGAGGCAGGATTTGAACTCAAGTCTTACTGACTCCAAGTTCAGCCTTCTATCCGATATAGCACCTAGCTACCACACACTAGGGAATGGCAGCCAAGGAATGAATGATGTTTGGATCTGGTAAGTGCCCAAGATAGAGGGATGGCAAGTGGAACAGTAGCATGGTCATTTGATTGACCCATCCTTTCCAAAGGCAATGGTAGTGTTGGTTTGACCACCTCTCTCTGTTACTCACTGAGTGGCATTCTTATATCACCATAGCTTTAGTTGACCTTATACTTACCTCAGTCAAGTTTCAAAGGGGTTTCCACATCTGGCTGTTTTACAGTCTGGTGAAGTAAGAGAACATGCTCACTCATTCCCAAGCACACAACTGTATAGGCTGTCCCCACCGCCCCTCGGTGTTTGCCTCTGGAGGCTCAAAAGCCCTCATCTTTATAAGCTTTCTTCACTCCCTGGCATCTTTTCACTTAATGCGTGACCTTGAGCAAGTCAATTCTTTTCTCTGGGCCCCAGTTTCCTCATCTATAACATGACCTGGATGGATTCTGGTAAACTCAAGACCTTTCCAGTTCTAAATCTATAATCCTGTGAATTAGGAGGAGAGATTATCCTGCAATGAGAAATAAAGTGGGTAATTAGATCTAATTAGGTAATTGGATTTCTGCTTCTGGAGACAAACAAATATGTAGGGGGAAACTATTTACTAGAGAAATAGGAAATAACTGAGTGAAGGAAGGCACTGCAATTAAAAGAGGTTGGGGAAGGCTTTGGGGAAAAGACAGGATTTTAGATGGGATTTAAAGGAAGCCAGGGAGGTCAGTAGTCTGAACAGAGGAGAGGGACCATTCCAGACAGGAGGGACAACCAGAGAAAATGCCCAGAGGCAAGAGATGTGGTAAAGGAACACCAAAAAAATCAAAATATGGAAAGAAAGGAGATGTTGAAGAGGTGCTCCCATAGGAAATAGGAGAGGTTAAAAAAAAAAACAGCTCAAGTTTGCATTACAGGCATCCTGCTCCACTGGACCCCTGCCCCAAAGCAAAATCCCCATCAGTGACTCTGGAGAGTTGGTCAAAAAGCAAGAGCCTACTATGTGCCAGGTACTGTACTAAGTGCTGGAGATATAAAGAAAGTTAAAAGACAGTCCCGGCTCTCGAGGAGCTCACAATCTACTGGGGGAGATGATGTGCAAATATTTATGTACAAACAAGAGGTATACAAGATAAACTGGAGATGGCCAGCAGAAAGAAAGCACTCAGATCAAGGGGGACCAGAGAAGGTTTCTTGTCAAAGGTGAGGTTTTAGCCGAGATTTTAAGGAAGTCAGGAGGGGGAGAGAGAGAGTGCTATCCATGGGGGACAGTCACTAAAATTGCCCAGAAATGGAGCATCGTCTCTTGGGGGGGAACAAGGAGACTGGTGTCACTGGATAGAAATGGAGGGCAGAAAGTCTAAGGGAGGTAGCTAGGTGGATAAAGCACCAGGCCTGAAGTCAGGAAGACCTGAAGTCAAATCCAGGCTCAGACACTTCCTGGCTGTGTGACCCTGGGCAAGTCACTTAATCCTGGTTGCCTAAAGTTTCCTTATCTATAAAATGAGTTGGAGAAGGAAATGGCAAACAGCTCCAGTATCTCTGCCAAGAAAACCCCAAATGGGGTCATGTAGAGTCAGATACCACTGAAACAACTCAGCAACAACCACAGCAAAACATAAAAAGATTGGAAAGGTAGGAATGATCAAGGTTATGGAGGGCTTTAAAAACCAAGCACAGCATTTTATATTTTATCCTGGAGGTTATAGGGAACCTGTGCTTTAGGAAGATCAATTTGACATCTGAGCAGAGAATGGTCTAGAGTGGGGAGAGATCTGAGGCATGGAGGTCAATTAGCTGGTTATTGCAATGGTCCAGGAGAGAAGTGAAAAGGGTCTGACTAGGTCTGACTGTGTCGGAAGATAGAATATACACACATATATACACATATGTACATATATACATGTATACACACACTAGAGGTATGAACAGGGCTGGTTGGATATGTAGGGGAGAGTGAGGAGTTGAGAATGTTATCTAGGTGTACATTTGGGTAACCAGGAGGATGGTATACCCCTTCACAATAATAGGGAAGTTAGGAAGAAGAAGGGGTTTGGGAGGGAAGTTTGGCGTTGGCTTCAGATGGACAGAAGTTCACCAGTGACCCGCCCAGGCTAATCCAGCTGCTATTATGTTAGATCCTCCATTTTCTCCTCCCACCCAAGGTCCCCTCTCATTGATTTCAGTAGCTTCAAATCTAGAGGAAGTATGGAACCAGAAACAAGTTGGGGTAAGTCACCAGAAGCCATCAGGGGCCACTCCAGTTCTAGCACTGAAATTTCCCACATACACTCACGATGATTATATTTCTGAAAACCTGAGTGCCATATTTTTTAGATCATCTGAGAAAATTGCCCAAAAATATTAGAAGCAAGGGTGAAATGTAGCTAGGTAGAATCCATAGGTTACCACCAGAGAGAACACAGCTAGATATAATACCCAGAATTGTGACCACCAAACTCCAGAACTCTTCGATCAAAGAAAAAATTATTCTGACTAAGAAGTGACAGATTGCACATATAGGACCCCTACCACAATAGTGCATGACTTCAAATTAATAATGAAAGAAAAGTTTGGAATATGATATACTAAAAGTAAAAGTGTTTGTAACGAAAAATTATTCATTCTGTAAAGCTTACCCTATAGGGGAAGAAAAAAATGCTTTTAACAGAACTGATTACTTTCAATCTTTTTAAAAACTGATTACTTTCAAACTTAAAAAAAAAAGTAGACCTCTGGCAAATTCCAGGGACAAACTTTAGAAAGGTAATCAAATCTGGACCTTTGATAGAACTAATGAGAAGCAAGTGTTTTGATACTAAAAGAGGGATGAAAGACCCTGGAGAGTACCTCCATCTCTAAAGTTCAATGAGAGGGGAAAAAAGCAATTATGGACTTAAAGATTCAAAGACAAAAAAAAAAATGAAAAAGGAAGGAGGGAGAAGAAAGAAAGAACTTACTATTTTCTGTAATTGGAATCTCACAGGAGATTATTCAAACACAGTGGTGAGATGAAGAGAGGGAGAGTTATGAATCAGATCTTATCTGGGCTGAGCAAGAGAAGATTTAAAATAATAATGACATTAACAAAAGGATTGTATTAGTAGAACTAGGATGAACTAAACAGGGGACTAAGCTGGGACAGGTAGGAAGGTTTGAAGGTGGAATAAGGGTTGACCCATCCATCCCAGAGGATAAATTACCAAAGGGAAAAGGAAGGAGAAAAAAAAGAACAAGACCTAGAGATTTCAAGTCGGGGTGGAAGAGGAAACTAGGGGAGGAGCCTGGGGTTGTGTTGCCCCAAGCAATATAAACTACAGATACCTGATGTTGATTTTATTCTTTCTCTTTCTCTCTTTTTTTTCTTCAAAGAAAGCCAGAGTGGGAGGAAGAGAGGAAATAGTATAACAAGCTTGAATGGCTTGGGCAAAAATATAATCATAACTGTGAACAGGAACGGGATAAACCCACTCATAAAATGGAGGTGGGTGGCAGAATGGATTAGGAAGCAAAATTCAACAATGTTTTGTTTACAAGAAACATACTTAAAACATGAAGATTCATATGGTGTTAAAATGAGGAATTAGAATAGTGTCTATTGCTCCTCAGCCTAATCCAAAATATATATATATGGAGTAGCAATCTTGATCCCATATAAGACAACATTAAAAACAGATATGTTTAAGAGAGAAAAGGAGAAAAATTACAATATACTTTAAGGCATACTAATAGTCAAAATATGGTAAACTGAAGCACAAAGTTCCAAGCACAGTCAACTTATTAGTAAAGCATAAATTTACCAATAAATAGAACCTCAATTTCCCCAGATAAGCTAAGACCCTAAGCGAGAGGGAAAGCTCTCTTTTATAGTTTTGGGGGATGTGGAAAATAGGAAGACTAGCATGATAGCCAAAAGAAAATATGATTGGATGGAAATTGGAAATGTGGCTAGCAGTTATCCACTCCAAATGACCTAATGGTCATTGTCTGAATCCAGTAGCATCTGTAAGAACAGAGATAGCAAATCAGACTCCTTCAGTTAACAAACCAGACATCCTTGGAGAATAGGTCAGTGGGGTGAAGATGCTAGACCAAACTCCCTGAGGTTCACCCACCTTCTATGAGGGGAGACAAGGGGAACCAATCCATTTGATACAAGAATAGAAGAGTGATTAACAAGATACTTGGATTTCTAAACTTAACTCATTACATGACAGTTGAATTTCTGAATTAAATTCAGAGACAAAATGATGAATTAGGCAATTACAGGACAAAATCAGTTAAGGATCAGATTTAAAAAGACAGAATCAATTTGATTATTTCAGGTACCATAGATAATTAAACAATAGAAATATTAAAGATATGTGCACCATATTGTATAGTACCTAAGTATTTAAAGAAAATGCTAACTAAATTACAGGAAGACCCAGTAACAAGATAATCATTACAGGGGACTTTGACATGTTTCCCTCAGATTTTAATAAGTCCAAAATAAAAAAATAAGTTAAGAACATGAACCATATGTTAGAAAAATTAGATACAGGACCCTTTCCCCCAAGATGGCGCCGAAGGCGAAGAAGGAAGCCATTGTCCCCCCCAAGACAGAAGCCAAATCCAAGGCTTTGAAGGCCAAGAAGGCAGTGCTGAAGGGTGTCCACAAAAAGAAGAAGATCAGAACATCCCCCACCTTCCGGAGATACAAGACCCTGAGGCTTCGAAGCCAGCCCAAATACCCTCGGAAGAGCACCCCTCGGCGGAACAAGCTCGATCATTATGCCATCATTAAGTTTCCTTTGACCACTGAATCTGCTATGAAGAAGATTGAGGACAACACCCTAGTCTTCATTGTGGATGTCAAGGCCAATAAGCATCAGATCAAACAGGCTGTAAAGAAGCTGTATGACATCGACGTGGCCAAGGTCAACACACCGATCCAGCCTGATGGAGAGAAGGAGGCCTATATCCGTCTTGCTCCAGACTACGATGCTTTAGATGTTGCCAACAAAACTGGAATCATTTAACTTCTTGTGTCCAGCTGTGTCCCTTTCCACCTACAATAAAAAGTTTTCCAGAAAAAAAAAATAGATATGGTAGAACTTTGGTAATTACCAAATGAAAATCTTGAAGCATTGATAGTACCCTTACAAAAAAGTAACCATGTGCAAGGACATAAATAACTCATAAATTGTTTCATAATGGCAAAAATATTAAACACAGCCTTTGTATAGCATAATAAATCAAAATTGACATAAAATAAGAATAAAGAATTCTGAGTTAAATGAAGACAAAATAAGTATAATCTTAAAGAATGAGCATATCAAAGAATCAATAAATACCATTCAAAGAAAATGAGACAACATGCCAAAATATGTGGAATACAGCTAAAATGATCCTTAAATGGAAATTAAACCCTAATATAAGCAAGTTAGAGAAAGAGAAGACCAATGAATTGAATTAAGGAAACTAGAAAATCAGAAAATTTATAATCCCGAAATAAGCACAAACATAGAAATCCTGAAAAATTAAAGAAGGGATAAACAAAATTACAAATGAAAATAACTACTGAAATGAGAAATAAAACCAACAGATTTTTTTAAGACCAGTAAAATAGACAAACCACTAGCTGGCTTGATTTTTAAAGGGGAAGGGGGAAATAAAAATAAAAAATGAGAAGGGGGAAATCACAAAAAATAGAGAGGACATAAAGAAAATTACCCAAAATTCTTATATTAGTTATATGCAAAAACAAAGAAAAAATCCTAAGTTAAATGGATTGATATTTATAAAAAAATATTAACTACCAAGAATAACATAAAAGGAAATAGAAAATCAAAACATCTCAATCTCCGAAAAAGAAATTTAGCAAACCATAAATTAACTTCCAAAGTAAAAAAAAAAAGTCTAAAAGAATTTTTAAGTGAATTCGCTCAAACATTTAAACAACAACCATTACCCACACTGTGTAATGTGTTTGCAGAAATAGAGGAGGAAAGCATCTGACCAAATTCCTTTACTGAGACAAATATGGACTTGACACCTGAATCAGGGACAAACAAAACTGAAAAAGAAAATTCCACTGTCACTAATGAATATTGATTTGTTGTTCAGTTGTTTTCAGTTGAGTCCAACTCTATGTGACCCCATTTGGAGTTTTCTTGGCAAAGATACTGAATGTGTCTAACGAAGTTAACTCCCAGGAATTTCATGCAATGTGCATCAATTCTGAATGAAATTTCTCTTTCTATCTCTTCCTCTTGGGTTTTATTAGTGATATACAGAAAGGTTGGTTTTTTTTGTGGTTTTATTTTGCATCTTCAAATTATTAATTGTCTTGGAATAAACAAATTACCCAATAATTTCCTCTCAGTACAAGCTCTCTGTCCTCACTCTAACCCTTCCCACAAAATAGTGCCTAAGATGCAGGGTCCCAAGTAAAGTACTCAAGTCACAGCTCTCACCTTCAGCTTCTGGGGCCCAGGAAAAACCCTGCAGCCAAGCAAACTCCTCCCAAGCAGGCCGTACCATTTAACCGGGAGTTAAAAAAAACCACTCACTCAAACACAGCTGAGCCCAATTTTATTTACAGCCAGATAAAAGTTTTACTTCCAGGATGAGGCAAAGTGGACCAAGTTTTCATCTAGTGTTTCTAAAATGAGTTGTAGAGTGGTACAGTCTTTGTAAAAGAGGGCTTTGCAATAGAAATGTCCCTCCACTTTGTCCTCTGCTGGTCTTTTCCCCCACTATGCCTCCCACTACATGCTGCATCCCCATCTCCAATGGCTCTCTTTTCTATTATATTTTTGAGCTATGAAAATCCTAGGCAGGATGAATCTGCAGACCTTCTCACCTATGCCTTTTTATTTGATTTCCATGTTTTATTGATGCCCTTTTAAAAATTATTATCATTTCCCACTACCATCGCCTACCCCTATAGAAAACAATGAAGTACAGTTGTATTTCTAACAAAAGAAGCTGGCACATTGAACAAGTCTGGTAGCCATGTTTCATTCCACACCTCTCTACTGAGAGGAGGGAAATATGCCTCATTATCAATCCTCCAGAAATAAGGTTGTTTAACATATTGATCTGAGTTCTAATTTCACTTAGTTCTATTTTCCTTTATATTGTTGTAGTCACTGTACAATTATTCCTTCCACATTGTGACTTTCCCCGTCATGGTTTCCATATATTGAGAGTCAGCATAAGAAATTAAATGGGAATTTGGCGGGGAGTGGAAGCTGCAGACGACACACAAAGGCCAGAAGATGACAGAAAAAGTTTAGAAAATGAGAAATGCATAAAATATGTGTATAGTGTAATATCAGCATATTTTATCTTTTAATGCCATAGTAATTCAGACTTCTTCTCTGGTACAAAGGGAGGGTCAAAAATTTTTGTGTAGTTGTTCCAGATCATGAGAGTGCCATGGCCCTAACTCCCTCAATTTGGAAAGGATAATTGAATATGCTGTTTTATTGATCCATCTCTCTTCATTTCACATCTGTTCTTACAAATCTTCCCATTTTTCTCCAAATTCTTTATATTCACCATTCCCTATAGCCCAGTTACATTATACTGTATTCATATATATAATATATAATATATAATATATAATATATAATATATATTCAACCAATCTCCAGTTGATTGGAACCCAGATTCTTTAGCCAAATATCTCAAGGTACTCCCCTTCACATAGTCAATACTGGATTCTGTTCCAATCTGGATTCTGTTCTCATTTCTAAAATAATGGTAGCTATACGCTAGACCAGAAATTCTTAGTCCGTTCTGCATCATGGACCCCTTTGGCAGTGTGACTCCTTAGAATAACAGTTTTAAATGTGTGAAATAAAATACATAGGATTAGCAAGGAAAGCAATCATATAGAAATATAGTTATCAAAATATTTTTAAAATAAGCTCATGGACCTCAAGTTATTCCTATAACTAGATTATCCCTAATCTCAGATCCGATTCATCCTATTCATCCTTCCCTAAAGATGCCCTGAATTCAGCCCTCTTCACATCTAGCTCACACTGTTCCATTTACCATCTCCCTCTGTTGAAACCTCACTCATTCTTTAAGAGTGATGTTAGACGCCACGTCTTTCATGAAGCTTTCCCTGATTCACCAAACTCTCCAAGCCGTAAATTAGCTTGTGCTCTATCCTTCCTGGATATTTTCAATACCGTTTTGTTTGTGCCTTCCTCATGCCCTTTTTTTCTTCATCTTATTGATATATTTTGTTTGCTTTTTTCAACACCTGCATTTCTTGACACGCTTGTCTCACAATATCACTCCTTATAACAAAGAATACAAACAAAGGAGAGGGGGGAATGGGAGTTCATCCAAACTAATTAAGTTCTCCTGTGTCTGCAAAGGGAGAAAGGTGTATTCCTACATCTCTTCTTTGGGACCAAACTTTGGCCACTATAATTACGGAGAATTCAGCTTCTGGTTGTTGCTGTTGATCTTTCCATTTACCTTGTTGAAGTCATTGTGTATATCATTTTTCTGGTTCTACTTACTTTACTTTAGCAGCAATTCTTATGTCTTCCTATATATTCCTCTGTATCTTCATGTTCACTATTTCTTTTGATGAAATAATATTGCATTATATTTATGTACCATGATCTGTTTAGCCATCCCCCAGTTGAGGGGCATCCTTGTTTCTGGTTCTTTGCTACTACAAAAAAAGTGTTATTATAAATATTTTGGAGTATGTAAGACCTTATTTTCATCTTTGATATCCTTGGGGTATATCCCTAACAGAGACATCTCTGGGTCAATGCATTTGGACATATTAGTTACATTCTTAGCATAATTACAAATTACTTCCCAGAATTGTTGCAGCAATTGTTGGTTACACCAAAAATGTATTAATGTGCCTGTCTTTCTGCAACCATTCAGTATTGACTATTCCCATCTTCTGTCATCTTTACCAATTTTCTAGTTGTAAGTAATAATTCAGAGTTACTTTGATTTGTAGTTTCCTTATTATTAAAGGTAGAGCAATCTTTCATACAGTCATTAAAGATTTGTGATTTTTAAAAAAAACCTGCTTGTTCTTATTCTGACCATTTGCCCAGTGGACTTTTATGCCCTTTTTATGTTCTAGTTTATGTCATGGTTACTTATGCTTATATCTTATGTCCCTCACTAATCTAAGAGCTCTTGGAAGGCAAGGGTCACTTAATTAAACAACAAACATTTATTAAATATCTATTCTGTGCAAGGCACTGGGGATACATGGATTTAAAAAAATAACAATCTCAAGGACTTTATAATCTAATATAAATGATGTGTAAATGAATATGCATAATATAACATACTGAGGTGTGTAAAACCCACAACTCAATGGGGGAGAAGGGTTTTGACTGCAGCGGCCTCTTAAGGCTTTGTCTCCTGCCCCCGCCTGCTTCCCCTCCTCCCCAAAGCTCCACCCCATCACACCCCCCACCCGTCTTTCACCCCTACCCCCCTTCCCAGCCCCCAGCTGTGCCTTGTTGATTTTTGGCTCTACCACTTGAGATTCCCTTCATGGGATTCCTGTATAAAATAAATAAATATGCAATAATACATAGTATTATGAGCACTATGTAATTACACATAATATAATTACACATACATAAACATGTTTAATAATAGAATGAATATAGAGCAAAGAATTCAAGAGTGTTCTGGGAAAATGTGAAGAGGGAAACAGGGGATATGTCAGAGTTGATTGTTGGGGCAGCTGGGTGGCACAGTGAATAGCGAACTGGCCCTGGAGTCAGGGGGACCTGAGTTCAAACTCGGCCTCAGACACTTGACACACTTACTAGCTGTGTGACCTTAGGCAAGTCACTTAATCCCTATTGCCTTGCCTTCCCCCTCCAAAAAAAAAAAGAGAGAGAGAGTTGGTTGTTAAATTTCACTGTGAGTATTTATACATCAGAATTTGGCAAGCTACAAATCAGGACTTGATTTATTGTTTTGTTGATTGCCTAGACTTAAGAAAGTAATGAAGAGAAGGTTAATTATGTAAATCAAACTTTAAAGTGTGCCAGAGGTACATTTGCTTTTGGAGAGTCAGTTATTAAACATTTACCAGCACATCCCTGGAGAGAACGCTTTCATCTATGGCATTAGGGAATGTTTTGAAAAGGAGGTGGCAGGGGCAGCTAAGTGGCACAGTGAATAGATGTTAAAAAAAATCAGAGACTTACAGGGGTTTTATCTATTATGGAATGTTACACAATCTTAACATACTCATAGGAGAGACCTTTTGGAAGCAAAAAATTTGAGGGCTATATTTTGTTGTAATAGGCCAAATGACATTTTGTAATCAACAAATGGAATCAAATTTGGTATGCCTCTCAATCAATTGTGTGACTGTAAAGATGTGATTTGCTGTAGAAACCATTTATAAAAGTCAGCCTTTTGGAGGAGCACTGGGGGGAAACAATCTGGCTGGGGAAGCCATTACAGGTGCCCTGTACACATCTTTTGCATTTCTTGCTTATGTCTGAAACCACTAAAAAAAAATCCCTATCTGTGGAGTTTGTCTCTGTTTCCAGGAATCAGAGCCATGAACTTAGAAAAGCAAGTTAAAGTGACCAAGGCAGCCTTTAGTGGCTGCAATAAAAAAAATCTGGTCCTATCAAAAATGCAGAAGTGTATGGCTCACTGTTCCAAGTTATCAGAGCTACCTAATGAAAGGTGTCAAGGCTACCACTAAGGATGCATCACATGGGCCAAGGAAAATCCCAGATCAATTCATCTTTCCTTATCCTTACTGTCCCAACTTTGATCAGGACTATCTAGGTGAATACTGCAAATATACCACAGCATAAATACTAAACAATTCTTTTGTCCACTTTGTCCCTCTGTACCCAGGGAAGCCTCCAATTACCAGTGTGCTAACTTCATTTATCACGTTCAGCTGAAGACATCAGTTTTCCTATGACACTTTTATAGATTACGATGTGGGTGAACATGATATATATGTTGAACTAGTCTTTGCTATATTCCTTGATAGATAAATGAACTCAAAACTTAGGTTTTAGAGCTTTCTTTGGATTCTGTGAGGGATAATTTGCAATGAAGTTTCCCCATTCTGAAAAATCAAATCTAGAGTGGCTTCAGCATCCAGTAGGCCTAAGTTTAGAGGTCACCTGCCCTTACAGGAATCTGGGACTTAGAGCAATGGAGACCATCCCCAGTGCCACCTCAACACAAAATATGCCAAATAAGGATAAAACTGCCTTCCTGGCCTTGCATTGGACACCCACATGTTTCCGTGTCCTTTGTCTCCAAGATAGATTCCCGCCTTTAGGTTGTGGGCCAGCCTCCCTACCAATGATAGTGAAGGCCAGTTGGGAGGTTGGGTTTCTGCATTAGAAGGTTATATAACCATGGGCTTGCTTCTACCTGTTGCTCTCTCCCTGGAAGATGTCATTTGAGCAACAGGGGCAGAAGGCCCTTTCTCATGAGAAAGAATAAATAAACTTTTCCCTACTTTCCTAAGCAGTCTCCGAATTCATTTACTGTGCCATTGCACACAGATTCTTTTTCCCTTCCTAGGGTTTATATAGAACTAGAAGCAACAGCATCTTTTTCATGGATATGATTATACTGATGATCAAGGTCAAATCCCACCTTTGTGTGGCCCTTGAAGCTCTTAGCTGCCATGTAGGCTTCCTCCTTTTTGGCAGGTTTTGGTGCATTGCACTTCTAATTTCTGCATTCTTTTTCCACAGTGATACTGGCTCATTTTTTCCTTTACTTCTCCTGGTTTTATTTTCTTCCCTTCCAGTATTTACTGGCTACTTTCTATAAACTTGAGTCACATTCTAAGGCACTGTAGCAAAATAGAGATAGCAGAAAGTCTAACTTCTTTATTGTCTTGCCCATGGAGCTATGATATAGCACTGTGTGTTACATCAGACTAAGCTAGCATGGCCTCTAGTCATTGGCCGTATCTGGTTAAGACTGGGACTAATTTTCCAGCAAGGGTTAGTGAAAGCCCTTTTCTACTCTGCTATCTTGGCTCTGCCCCTGTTGAAAGCCCTTTTAAGGGTATTTAGTAGGGTTTGTATTATTATTGTATTATTATAATTTTTTATTTCATTTCCATACAACTCCAAGCACACCAATAGAATTCCAACTGATTCAGTCTCAAGTTCAATGCCTACTATTTAGGATGAAATGTAACCCTTTTATCAGCAAAAATAAATGTTTCTAAGGATTGAAGAATAAAATTCTAAATCTTTATAAATGGGCAGAAAATTTTTTTTCAAACAACTGTTGCACTTTCAAGTGTTTCACCCCATATTTACCCTCCTTTGGAGGGGGTCATATTACATTCTTGGCCTAACAGCCCTTGTGGCAAAGTGTTAAAATACAAATTTCAGAACATGAAAGTTTCCTAAAAGAAATTGAGGTGGAAAGAGATGTTTAAGATTTGGTTTATGACAGTAGGATTATTTTTCTTAAAAGTAAATTATATAAACAAAGAAATTTTTGCTTTATTTCTTAAATAGTTTCTTTGCAAAATCAGTTTCAACAGAAAATCCACATATGTCATCTTGAAATGTCATCTTGAATTCAGTGTAAAATGTAAGAAATCAGAATGCCCTCAGGCAGCCCCTATTATCTGGAGGTGACATAAAGGCAAAGTGTTACCTTCATAAATAAAAAAGAAATCCCTTTATATACAGAACAATCTAAAAAGAAGTTCTTTGCACAAAATAGAATTGTTGTTTTATTATTATCAGAATTTCAAGACTCATATTTTCTTCTTTATTCCAGGTTCAGGGAATAATAAGCATGAGGCCAAAGTGCTCTGAGCCTCTTCTGTAAGAACTGAGCTTTGTTTGCCGCCTAATGAGCAAAAGGAGGATAGAATCAGATCAGGTTTTGATCTTGGGTTTTTTGTTGTTGCTTTTGCTTTTTGGAGGGGGGAGGGGAGGGCAATTGGGGTTAAGTGACTTGCCCAAGGCCACAGAGCTAATAAGTATTAAATTTCTGAGGCCAGATTTGAACTCAGGTCCTCCTGACTCCAGGGCCAGTGCTCTATTCACTGCACCACCTAGCCAACCCCTGATCTTGTTCTTTAGACAATATGTCTGGCTGCTAGATTTAATCTAGTCAGTGACTGATATTCCAGGTAACCAGGCTTTAGGCCTGTATGCTGCTAGCCTACCTTTCCTGATGGGCTTAAGTAGCATCTGTCACATGCCAGGTGATCTCTGAAAGCTCTTAGTTGCTGTTGTTCAGTTATCTTAATTGTGTCCTACTCTTTGTGACTCCATTGGGGTTTTTTTGGCAAAAATTCTGGAGTGGTTTGTCATTTCTTTCTCATTCTACAGATGAGGAAACTGAGGCAAGCAAGGTTAAGTGACTTGCCCAGAGTTGTACAGCTAGTAAGTGTCTGAGATTTGAACTCAGGAAGATGATTCTTCCTGATTCCAGGCCCAGCATTCTATCTACTGAGACTCCCAGCTAACTGTATAACTCCAAGTGCTAGTGGTTTAGTATTAATCTTTTTAGGGTTTCTGCATTATAGTTGGATCCCAGAGTTAAGGATATTGCTGTAGTATAAGTTCTAGAGAAATTTCAATTTAACCAAGCTCTAGAGGCTAGATAGGAAAAATTATATCTATGCTTTGGGATTT
This sequence comes from Gymnobelideus leadbeateri, assembly GCA_011680675.1. Classification (NCBI taxonomy): domain Eukaryota; kingdom Metazoa; phylum Chordata; class Mammalia; order Diprotodontia; family Petauridae; genus Gymnobelideus; species Gymnobelideus leadbeateri. The sequence continues at coordinate 248,998 of WOXC01004958.1, forward strand.
AAAGATTTTGACTAGAGCATATTAAACTCACTGGGCAAAGGTACCAACTTGATTCCAATTACTTTCTTGTATTAATCTGAAGGGCACTTCATGTACCTTTCTTGTAAGAAGACCTTTCAGAAAATGAGAACTTTATCTTGTTATGACTTTTAAAAGTCAAAATGTAAATAAATGCAACAATTCATTAAATTTCCCCCCAAAAGCCTGCCAGTCGCCTTCTCATATCTTCAAGGATGCCTTCAATACATGCATATTTATAAAATAAAAATTTTCTAAAGATAAGAAATCAATCAATAAAGATGTATCTGTCAGGCACTATGCTAAATGCTTGGGATACAAAGAAAAAACAAAAATATTTCTTGCCTTGATTTCTATTTGTATCACAATGTGATAAATAACACATATACATACAAGTATATATTATTTTACAGACATATATAGACAGACAGATGGACGGATGGACTAGATACAAAGTAACTTTAGAGTGAAAGACATTAGCAGCTGGGGAACCTGGGAAAGGTCTCACACAGAAGTCAATGTTAGAACTGAGTCTTGAAGGAGTCTGAATTTTAGAAGAGGGAGGTGGAGGAGAAGAGTATCCTAGGCTTGAGGAAAAACCAATGCTAAGGCATGGAGTCAGCAGCTATAGGGTCATGTGTGAGGAAACAGCAAGGAATCCAATGTGGCTGAACCTTGAATGGAAGTATGAAGACTTTTATGAACGCTGGAAAGATAAGAGTTTTAAATGCCAAACAAAGAAGTTTATATTTGATCCTACAGGTAATAGGAAGCCACTGGAATTTATTGAATAGGAGAGTGGCATGAGCTAATGAGTACCTTAGGAAAATCATTTGGCAAGTGAGTGAGAAATTAATTAAAGTGGGGAGAGACTTGAGGAAGGGAGACCAATTTACAACTGCAATTTGAACTACTGAAATTGTCTAGTCAAAAGGTAATAAAGGTCACTCATCCGATTCTTTCCTCTTGCAGCTTCCTCCAGGTCCTCCCTGGTACAATGAACCATGGCATCCACAATCTACACTTCTTCTGAGGAAGATCTCAACACCATTGTTGAAATCTTCCATAAATATTCTCAAAAGTCTGGGGAAGAGGATGCCCTGGAGAAAAAAAGAATTTGAAGTTTTAATTAAGGAACAGGCCCCTGAGTTCCTTGAATATTTGAAGAAGAAAAACATCTCTCTGGATGCTATTTTTGAGAAGGCTGATTTGAACCATTACACACATATGTTTTTTCCAGAGTTTGTGCTTGTGTTGGCCTTGATAGCCATTCAACTTCATAATGTATACCACCAAAAAATATGGTCCAGAAGGCCCAGATGGCCCAGAAGGTCCTGGCCATCATGGTCATGGCCACACACGGTCACCACCATTGAGAGAGATCAGGACTGGAACTAGCTAACCTTTGGAGACCAAGAATTGAAAACCTGAAACACTGAAACACTTAGTCCCTTGATTAGTTTCTGAATACTGATGTACAATCAATAAAAAACTCTCTTTTAATTGAAAAAAAAAGGTAATAAGGACCTGAACCAAGATGGTGGCTATGTGAGTGAAGAGAAGATTTAGGGGCAAAAATGTTGTGGAGACACGAAAAAAAAATGACAAAAGATTGGATATGTAGGGTGAGTGAGAGTGAAGATTTGAGGATGGTAATAAGCTTTCAAACCTGAGTAACCAGAAGAATGGTAGTCCTCATGACAGTAAAAGAGAATGGAGAAGAGGCATGAATTTTTAAGGTTGGGAATCACAGGTACATATATGGGGTGGGGGGGGAGGGATTGACTTTAGTGAGAAGAAAGCCCATCTCTTCTAGAGACTGGAATAAAGAAAGAAATAATGGGGAATGGTGTCAAAGAAATAAGAGATGAGCAGAGGGAAAGAAAAGGGAGTTCCATGATAATACTCTCAAGTTTTTGGTGAAGTATGAGGTAAAGCCATCAATTAAGAAAAGGGGGCAGATACCATGGAAGACTTCAAGAAAGGAGAAAAGACTTGGAACAGCCGCTATTGTGAGTAGGATGGAGAATTAATCAGGGAGGAGCAGAAGTATTGCTTGCATAACTGAGTGTCCAAGTGAGATTAGATAGTTGTTGCTGTCTTCTTGATAACCTTTTTTTTAATATATATAATCGCACTGTAGAGAAATGGTGGCTTTCATGTGAAAATCAGCTTTCACTCTAAAGAGGTATTTCTCTTGAGTGCCTTTCCTTTCTATTTGGCAAGGTTGTCAAGTTTGCTGACACAATTTTCTGATCTCTTTTGGCTTCCTTGTTGTGTTGACCTTAACATCTATTAAACTTCTTTTTCAAGTCTACTATTTATTTTTAACATTCTTTCATTTTTTAATTTTGAATTCCAAATTCTCTACTCCCCACCCAGACCCTCCCACAACCACTGATAAGGCAAACAACATGATATCAGTTATACATGTGAAATCATGAAAAGCATATTTCAGTATTAGCTATATTTTAAATGCAAGAAAAATAAAGCAAGAAAATTATACTTCAATTTGCACTCAGAGTCCATCAGTTTTCTTTCTGGAGGTGAATAACATTTATCATGATGAGTCCTTTGGTACTATCTTGGATCATTGCATTGATTGGAGTAGCCAAGTTGATCGACATTAGAACATTACTGTTACTGTGCACAATGATCTCCCCATTCTTACTTAACTTTGCATCAGTTCAAACAGGTCTAATTTCCATATTGGGTAAGTTACATTTCTATACATAACTAAATGTGTATACATAATCTCTCTTTGAACCAATACCAATGAGAATGAGGTTCAAGCATTGCCTACCACTTCCTCCCCACAGTTCCCTCCATCATAAAACACTCTCCCTTGCACTCCTCTATGTGAGAAAATTTTTTCCATTCTACCTCTGCCCCCTTCTCCCAGTGCATCCCATTTTTGACCCTTCATTTTTTGGAGATCATTCCAACATAATCAACACCTCCTCCCATGGCTTTTGTCTATGTAAATTCCTTTTAACTACCCTAATAATGAAAAGTTCTTAGGAGTTACAAGTATCATCTTCCCACATAGGAATGTAAGCAGTTTAATTTTATTTTATTGAGTTGTTTATGATTTCATGTTTACCTTTTTATACTTCTCTTAAGACTTCTGTTTAAATGTCAAATTTTCTATTCAGCTCTGGTCTGCTCATCAGGAATGCTTGAAAGTCCTCTATTTCCTGAAATATTCATTTTTACCATGTAAGATTATATTCAGTATTGCTACATAGGTTATTCTTGGTTGTAATCCCTGTTCCTTTGCCTTCTAGAATGTCATGTTCCAAGTCCTCCTCTCCTTTAACATGGAAGCCACTAAATCTGGAAGACTGACTATGGCTTCACAATATTTGAACTGTTTTTTTCTAGGTGCTTGAAGTATTTTCTATTTGACCTGAGAGCTCTGGAATTTGGCTATAATATTCTTGGGAGTTTTCATTTGGGAATTTCTTTCAGGAAGTGATCAGTGGATTTTTCAATTCCTAGTTTACCCTCTGAATTTAAGATATTGAGGCAGTTTTCCTTAAAATACAATATCTAGGGAAAGCTAGGTGGTGCAGTGAATAGAGCACTGGCCCTGGAGTCAGGAGGACCCAAGTTCAAATCTGGCCTCAGACATTTAACACTTACTAGCCATGTGACCTTGGGCAAGCCACTTAACCCCAACTGCCTGCCCTCCCCTCTCCAAAAAGAAAGGAAAAAAAGAAATATAATGTCTAGGATTTTTTTTATCATAGCTTTTAAGTAGTCCAATAATTCTTACGTTATCTCTCCTCAATCTATTTTCTAGGTCAGTTTTTCCAATAAGATAGTTCACATTTTCTTCTATTTTTGCATTCTTTTGACTTTATTTTATTGTTTCTTGATGTCTCATGGAGTCATTAGCTTCCACATTACATTCTAATTTTTAGGAAATTATTTTCTGTGAGATTTTGTACCTCTTTTCCATTTGTCCAATTCTGCTTTCTAAGGAGTTTTTTTGGTGAATTTTTGTACATCCATTACCATCTGACCAATTATGCTTTTTAAGGAGTTCTCTTCAGTGGATTTCCATTCCTCTTTTACCATTTGACCAATTCTGGTTTTTTAAGGTGTTATTTTCTTCAGTATTTTTTGTGCCTCTTTTACCAAACTGCTAATTCTCTTTTCATAATTTGTTGCATACGTTTAATTTCTTTTCCCAATTTTTCCTTTACCACTCTGATATTTTTCTGTAAATCTTCCAGGAATTCTAGTTGGGTTTCTGTCTAACTGGCACTTTTCTTTGAGGGTTTTCTTGTAGTTGTTTTCAAATTGTTGTCTTCTTCTGAGTTTTTGTCTTGATCTTACCTGCCACCATAATACCTTTTTATGGTCAAAATCTTTTTGTTGTTTGCTCATTTCCCCAGCTTATTTCTTGACTTTGAACTTTATGTTAAAGGTGGTCTCTGCTCATCTAGAAGTGTCCCAAGTTTCAGGTTTTTTGTGGTCCTCTTTTTAGAGCTAATTCTGGGGGTGTGCAAATTTTTGGTGCTTCTGAGGTGGTGTGATCCTGGAAGAGGTATGGTCACAACACTCCTGGCCTGCACTCTGGTCTTTACCCAGAAAAGGCCCCTCACCCCCTGCAGCTGCAAGTGCTAGTGCTTCCCTTTGCTTTGGAACTGCAACCAGGGCCCTTGTTCCCTTGTGACCAATCATCAGTGCTCCTCTCCACCCTAGAGCTACATATGGCCAAAAGAGTTGCCAGTCAGTGCCAACTATACCCAGTACTAGCAAAGAGTCCCTGCAATCTCTTTCTGACCAATTCTCTGGCCCCCTTACCATCTCTGGGCTGAGAGCTCCTGAAGGAGCAGACAATTCTTCTCATTTATCCTCTGCAACAGATATTAAGTTGTTATTAAATTTATGGTGGTCATTTTGCTTATTTTCAGTGTGAGCAGTGCCAAGTGAGATAACCAAGAGTCACTTCAAATGGTTTTTGGTGCCTTTGCACTCATGATGAAACCAACTCTGTCAATTCCCTCATTTGTCTCTCCAAAGATAACATAGGAGCCTTCAACTTATCTGAAGTATCTTTATGTTTTCTGGGTTTGATAACGTCAGTAATGGGGTGCAGTTCCTTAAATAGAGTATTGTCAGGGCAGCTAGGTGGCGCAGTGAGTAAGAGCACTGGCCTCGGAGTTGGGATGACCCAAGATCGAATCTGGCCTCAGAAAATGAGCACCCACACATAAATAATGACTAGCCGTGTAACCTTGAGCAAGTTACTTAACCCCAATTGCTTAAAAAAAAGAGTATTGTCAATTTAATCATTATTGGATAAAACTTTCACATTTAGATTAACAGACTGTTCAAAACAAGTTTATAGGTATGAGAATTGTACATTGTTCAGCACTGTCTGCCCCCTTTGCTGACATTCTGCCATCATCACCACTGAAGCTGAAGGAAGCTACAGGTAATTTGGAACCATTTTGAATTTTCCTTCTGTCCCAGGTGATTTGGTCAGAGAACTCATCACCTACTAGCTAACATACTGGTGATGAGTTTCTCTCTCCTTAGTTAGCTGTTGCTGCTGCTGCTGCTGTTGGACAACAGACAGTCTGTTATTCTAATCACACTTAAAGTCTTTCCACATGTTAGAATCTGCCAAAGCTGGGAGACCATTGGCAAAGTTTTGAGAGAATCCAGGGTCATCTCTGTATCACACAGAGTGATATGGAGATTTTTTTTTATCTTGAACTGAAAGCTCCATTTCTACGTAGACCTTTTGCCCATTCATTACTTTTCATTCTGCCCTCTGAAGACAAGCAGAACAAGTCTTTTACATGACAGCTTTTCAAATATTTGATGTCCCCTTTAAGTTGTCTCTCATCAAGACAAAATTCTCTCTGCCAACTCCTTTATTCACCTGTACAGAGGGAAATGTGTGCCTCTCTATCCTTCTGGTTGGTCTCCCTGCCACAAATCTCTCCCCACTCTAGTTCATCCTCCATTCAGCTGCCAAAATGAGTACCCAAGCAAATATAACAAAAATGACAATGCTACCTAAGTTGATTTACTTATTCAGTGTCATGCCAACCAAACTACCAAAGGAGTATTTTAGAGCTAAAAAAATAACAACAAAATTAATCTGGAGAAACAAAATGTTAAGAATATCAAGGTTACCAATGGGGGAAAAATGTGAGGGAGGGGGGCCTAGAAGTACCAGGCCTCAAACTATACTACAAAAGGGACATCATCAAAACAATTTGGTACTGGGTAAGAAATAGAGAGATTGATCAGTGGATCCAATTAGTTACATAATATACAAAAGCAAATGAGTATAACAACCTACTATTTGGCAAACCCAAAGATTCCAACTATGGGGGCAAGAACTCAGTGTTTGACAAAAACTATTGAGAAAACTAAAAAGTGGGTTGGCAGAAACTAGGCATAGATCAACCTGACACAACATATACCACAATAAGCTCAAAACAGATATATGATTTAGACATAAAGAGTAATCTCATATTGAGATTACTCTTTATGTCTAAATCATGTAAGGAAGAAATTGCCAGTCAGATCTATAGATATTAGAAGAGTTAATGACCAATCAAGACACAGAGATTCACAAGAGGTAAAATGGATAATTTTGAATATAGTAAGTTTTTTTTTACAATTGCACAAACAAAACCAAGGCAACTAAAATTAGAAGAAAAACAGGAAATTAGCGGGAGAACCTTTACAGCAAGTTTTTCTAATAAAGATTTCATTACTAAAATATATAGGAAATGGAGCCAAATTTATAAGAAAAACCATTCCACAATTGATAAATGGTCAAAGGATATGAATAGGCAGTTTTCAGAGGGAGAAATCTAAGCTAATAACAGATTGGCTAAGATGACAAAAAAAAATAAAATGACAAATGCAGGAGGGGATGTGGGAAAATAGGTACCCTAATACACTATTGGTTGAACTGTAGTCCAACCATTCCAACCATTCTGAAAAGCAATCTGGAGCTAAGACCAAAAAACTATTCAGTTGTGCATACCCTTTGACCCAGCAATACCATTACTAGGCCTAAATGCCAAAGAGATCAAAGAAAGAGGGAAAAGATCCATATGAACAAAAAACCCTTATAGCAGCTCTTTCTGTGGTGGCAAAGAATTGGAAACTGAGGGGATGCCCATTCTAATAATATTCACTTTTCCTGACACAGGAACCATGAAATAACCCACAAAATTCAGGAGAGAGGAGAGGCAATGCTGAATGGGACAAAGAGGGGCAGAGACTGTGGTGTCTGAAGACCCCAAGAAAAAAAAAGGAAAGCAGCAATTTGCCATCTCTTCTCTCCCTTTCCATTGTGTGGTTCTGCTGTTCCCAGATGAAAATCGCCTGTTTTGGGGTGAGTCCTTGGGCCTGTAGGAGGTCACAACTCCCACAGGGAAAGTCTGCCCTGCCTGGCCTGTCTAGACTGTCACGTTGAGAGGGTGTTACCACAATCTTAGCCACTTTTCCTTTTTTTTTTATTCCTTCATCATGCATTTGAAAGATTCCTTTAGCACTTTCTGGAGCAGTTTCACAAACACTTTTACCATCACTTTCCTTCTTTTTGTGGATTTGCTCATCGTGCCTCTTTTCTCTGTTGCACATAGCCTTGAAAGTGCCTGGTTTCCAACTCAAAAGTGAAAATGAGGTTGCTAATAAAATCATGGGAATGCTTGAAGTTAGAACGTTAAATACCAGTGAATGTTGAGGTTTGATTGTATATAATATACATACAATACATGCACATACACAAATGTGCGTATATACACATGTATATGTGGATATATATTTGTTGTTGTTTGTACATAGTCATTTGAATATTATCTACTCAGAATGTGAGCTCCTTGAACATTATACACAGTAACAGCAACATTGAGTGATGATCAACTGTGATAGACTTACCTCTTCTCAGCAATACAAGGATCTAAGACAATTCCAAAAGGCTCATGATGGAAAATGCCATCCACATCCAGAGAAGGAACTATGGGGTATTTTCACTTTCGTGCTCTTTTTTTCTTTCTTGTGGTTTTTCCCTTTTGTTCTGATTCTTCTTGCACAATATGACTACCATGGAAATATGTTTAACATGACTGTACATGTATAGCCTATATCATATTGCTTACTGTCTGAAGGAGGGGGAGGGGAGGAAGGAAGAGATGAGGGGAGGGAGGGAGAAAAATTTGGAATTCAAAATCTTATGAAGGGAATGTTGAAAACTATCTTCACATGTAATTAGAAAAATAAAATATTATTAAATGGAAAAATTAAATTAAAATAATTTTTAAAAAGAATGTGAGCTAGGGGCGGAGCCAAGATGGCGGAGTAGAAACAGCTCGTCCAAGCCTCTCTGCCCCCAGATTCTCCACAAATTATGTAAAAAAAGGACTCTGAAAAACTTCTGGAGCCCCAGCACCCACAGAACGACACAGAGAAGCTAACCTCCCGCTGAGGACAGCCCAACACCCTGCAGGAAGGACCAGCGCAGTGGTCTGGGAGCCTGCAGCGCGCAGAGCACAGAGAGCAGGAGCCGAGCCGAGCCCAGGTCCACATGAGCTGAGGTTTTAGCCCCAGGGCGGCAGGGCCAGCAGCCCGCTGGAGGAACCCCGGAACACCAGGAACTGTGGAGATTCCAGAATTATCAACATGGACATGCCTAGGACAAAGTAAGTGGTTAGTGTCCTATGGACTTTGGGACCTGTATTTGGGGAATGCGTCAGCTCCCTCCCCTGGGGGCTAGAAGCCGCTGAGGAGAAACGCCATTTTGTAGTTTTCAGAGGCATTTCCGGCTCCCAGCCTACAAATCGTGGGGAGATCCAGCTATCAGTCTTGGGGGGTAATCGCTCTTGCTTTAACCTCCCTGGATCTGGATTGTGATCTAGGGTGGAAGTTGTGGGTGGGTTTACAGCTTGCCAGAAACGGAAGTTGCCCCCCACACGTTTGGGACGAAAATTCCTCTAGCTGGCCTTAAAGCCATAGTGTGGCAACAAGCCCAAAAGTCAAGCAATTAAGTGGCAACATGCCAAGGCAAAGGAAACAGAAAATTGCAACCCTAGACTCCTATTTTGGGGGCATAGAGCGAGAAAAGGACTGTGAGGTCAGAAGTCCTGCTCCAAAAGCCCCAGGGGAAAACATGAGTGGGTTGCAGGCCATAGAGGACCTTAAGAAGGACTTTAAAAATCAAATAAGAGAAGTGGAGGAAAAATTGGAAAGAGAAATGAGAAGGATGCAGGAAAAGTATGAAATGAGGGTCAACAGCCTGACTGAGGAAAACAACACCTTAAAAAATAGACTAGCTCAAATGGCAAAGGAGGCCCAAAAGGGCAATGAGGAGAAGAATGCCTTAAAAAGTCGAATTTGCCAGATGGAAAAAGAATCTCAAAAGTTCACTGAGGAGATTCATTCCTTCAGAGTTAGACTGGAGCAAATGGAAGCTAATGACTTTATGAGAAATCAAGATGCTGTTAAGCAGATCCAAACAAATGAAAGATTAGAAGGCAATGTGAAATATCTCATGGAAAAACCACTGACCTGGAAAATAGATCCAGGAGAGACAATTTAAAAATTATTGGACTACCTGAAAGCCATGATCAAAGAAAGAACCTAGAAATCACCCTTCAAGAAATTCTCAAGGAAAATTGCCCTGATGTTTTAGATCCAGAGGGCAAAATAGAGGTTGAAAGAATCCACAGATCACCTCCTGAAAAAGATCCCAAAAAGAAAACTCCCAGGAATATTATAGCCAGGTTCCAGAATCCCCAGATCAAGGAGAAAATACTACAAGCAGCCAGGAAGAAACAATTTCAATATTGTGGAAACACAATCAGAATAGCCCAGGACCTGGCAGCTTCTACACTGAGGGATCGAAGGGCATGGAATATGATATTCCAGAGGGCAAAAGAACTGGGAATGAACCCAAGGGTCACCTACCCAGCAAAACTGAGTATTTTGTTTCAGGGGAAAATATGGTCATTCAGTGGAATAGAGGACTTTCAAGCATTCTTGAGGAAAAAACCAGAGTTGAATAGAAAATTTGACATCCAGACGCAAGAAGTAAGAGATGCCTGAGAAGGTAATCAGGGAAAAGAAATCAAAAGGAACTTATCAAAGTTGAACTATTTACATTCCTATATGGAAAAGCAATATCTGTGACTGATGATATCTTTCTCACTATGAAAATAATGGAAGAAGGGGGTGTGGTCATACGAATACATATGTGAATGTGTGTGTATATGGCTACAGTTATATATGGATAGAGGGCATAGGTTGATTTTGTTGGGAAGGGAGAGTACTCAAGGGATGAAATTATGAGGTGAGAGAGGAAAGTGGCAAGAGGAGATGGGGAGAGACATGGTAGGGTAAACTATCTCATGTAGGGGAAGTGGGTGCAAAGGAGGGGGAGAATAAGGAAGGCTAAAAAGGCAAAACCACATTCACATTGAATTTGGTTCAGGGAGAAAATGACATACATACTAAATGGGATATCTCAACCTGCAGCAGGATAGGGGGAAGGGGGATGAGAGGAGGGATGATGGATGGGAGGGCATCCTTGGGGTGAGGGGAGGTTGGAAGTACCCACTATAGAAGAGGGACAGGATCATGTAGGGAATGGACCAGGTGGGGGGTGGGATGAGTGGGAGGGAATTATAAGCAGCCTTGTACAATATATCTACTATGATAATGTTTTGCATAGCTAGACATGTACAACATATACTGAATTACTTATCTCCCCAGAGGGAATGGGTGACAAGGGAGGAAGGAAATGGATCTGAAATTCGAGGTCGTAACATTAAATGTTTCAAATATATATAAATACTATTATTAATACTCTTTTGCTTATAATTGGGAGATAAGATGTGCAGGCATTGGGACACAAAGATTCATCTTCCTCTAATGGAAAAGTCGATGGGGGTATGGGAGAAGGTATGGGAGAGAGCAGATTGGAGGAAGCGATATCTTGTGGGACTGCTATTCTGGGAGGTTGGGTAGGGGAATAATGGGGGGAAAATGATTGTAACTCAAAATCTGGCGGAAATGAATGATGTAAAACAGAAGTTAATAAAGTATTTGTTTAAAAAAAAAAAAAAGAATGTGAGCTCCTTGAGGTCAGAGGCTGTTTTTGCTTTTCTTTGCATTTCTAGCTCCTAACACACTGGTAGGTACATAGATAAGCACTTAATAAATGCTTCTTAACTTGACTTTAACTTTCCTCAGTTATTCATCCTTCATTTTCAAAGAGGACCAATGACATCATGGTGATGTCTTGACTTGTTTGTAGATTGGATGTGTGAGGCAGAGTTGCACAAAGTCGTTGGCCTCACTCTCTCTTCCTGAGTCATCTGAGTCTGTTGGTAAGACAAAAGTCAAGACAACTGAGGATGGCCCAGGATGCAGTGGATGACCAGTCAATGTCTGACCAAGTTCTAAGTGCTCCACAGGGTCTGCTTCAGCCACCTTATGGCCATTGGAACAAATTGTTCTCATCTGTCCATTACACTTGGAGAAGACCACATACTCAGGGTAGACAGTTCCCTAACTCACCAACAGGCTTAAGGCCTGTCAGTTACCCTCAACCTGGTTTAGCCCATCTGCTGAGAAGGTTTTACCAGGTGTGGCCACTGCACATGCTACAGCTTCTTGGAGCCACAGGTAAGAGTTGGGTGACAGGTGTGCACCAAAGATGGATGAACAGCCCTAAAAAGGGCTTGGTAGCACTCACATCAGTGGTGCTAGCCTCCCTGAATACCCCATAGACCCTCAGCTACCAACCCATCATTTTTGTCTCCCATCTACTAACCATCCAGTCTGGCACTGACAGGCTCTTTGTGAGCATCCAAAGCACTCACAGACCATTTCTTTAATGACACTTCGTAGAATTTTTCCAGGAAATCAAAGTCTAGATCACAGTTCTAAAGCTCAAAGACTCCGACATCTTCCCTGTTTTGAAATTTTACCCATCTTCAATCATGCAGAGACTCCCATCCTCGTCTCTACACGTTTTTCAAAGATCACTGACAGTGGTTAAACAATCACATTTCCCATTTATTTTAGTCCCTCAAGATGTGATTTGTCCAAAGCCTTGAAGCTGAACTTACTTATAGACTTACTAGCTTTATGACTCTGGGAAAGTCATTTAATCACTTTGAGCCTCAGTTTCCTCACTTGTTAAATGTCATTTAGACCTACTTCATAGGGCTCTTGTGAAGATCAAACAAAATAACATCTGTAAAATGCTTCTCAAACCTTAAAGCACTCTATAAATATGGGTGATTATTATTCCCTAGTCCTTCTCTTACCTTGGGTTCTCGCTCCATTTTTGTTCTATTCTTTCCCATTCAAAACTTATTCTCGTTGGTAGAGGGAACTGATAGAAAATAACAATCACATAGTTCTGCCTTCTCCAGAGCTGTTACCATTGTCTCATGTACTCCAAACAATGAAACCTAAACCCTCTGCTATCTTCTTCTGGCTCCCAAGATAGTTTTTTCAAAGCTTTTTTGTTGACCTTCCCATTGTTGTCCTTCGAATTTACTGCCAGTCACCATTTGTTCTGTATTTTTGTGCTCCTGGCACTTTTTCTTATAGGACTATGCTGGTCTTTTGTATTCATCTTTTTCTTCTTCTACCTTCTATACACAGTTTTTAAACTAAGTTGGTCAATGCATCTGTATTGGTCCCTAGAGAGTCCTTCCTTTTCTTCCTCAGAAGAAATATTTGTGTGCCCACAATTTCAGAGGACCAAAAATTAAGTATGTCACTCCTGCTAGAGGAGTGACAGATTTAAAATACAGAATAAGACTTACATTCTTGGCCATGACAAATGTGTGAATTTGTTTTGCTGGATTATATGTATCTGTCATGAGGGTTTTCTTTTTCTTTTTTTGTTATTGTATAATTGGGGGGAAGGGAAAAATAAACCTTGCAAAAAATAAAAATTAAAAAGGAGAAAATAGTTTGCCTACTTTAAAAATATAAAAACACATTTGTATTTCATAGAATTTCAGAGTTTAAAGGGTTTATCTGGTCCAACCCACCCTTGAACAAGAAACCTCTGTAAAATACCCAACAGGTGATCATCAAGTCTTTACTTGAAGATCTCTAGTGAAGGGGGACCCCCTGCCTTCTAAGTATTATATAACATGGATACATTTTATCTTTTAATGCCATAATAATTCAGATTTCTCCAGTACAAAGGGAGGGCCAAAATTTTTATGAGGATTTTCCAGATTGCAGGGGCACTATGACCCCAGCCCCCCATGACATGGAAGGGAGAATTACCTACTAAATGTAAGGCATTATGCTGAGCTCTAGGAATTAAGAGATGTAATTGGACATAGTCAAATATTAGAATCACAGAATCCTAGGATCTTTGTGTTGGAGGGGATCTCAGAGACCTTCTAATCAGACATGTACCTGAAAGGATTCCCACAATCACAAACTCACAAACTCTGTCTAAAGATGTTCAGTGAGAAGGATATCTCCACATGGTCATTTTTTAATGGCTTCCATTGTTAGAAACAATCTCTTGGCATCAAGCCTAAATTTGTTCTTTTGCACCTTCTACTACTTGTTCCTAGTTCTGCCCTCTGGGCCCAAACAGAACAAGCCTAAGCCCAACTTCTGCATAACCATCCTTCAAATATTTGAACACAACTATCAAGTCTGGCCAGACTCTTCTCTTTTCTAGACAAATGTCACCAGTTCCTTCAACCAGTCATCAGATGGTTGGCTTCCTGTGGACACTGCAGCTTATAAATGTCTTTCCTAAACTATGCTGGCTGAATTGAACACCATGCTCCAGACATAGGCTGACCAAGGAGAAATACTAAATGACTATGTATGACCTCCTTATTCCCGAAAGCTACACCTCCCTTAAAGAAGCCCAAGATAATGTTAGATTTGTTTTGTTTTGGCTGCCACAGAATAATAATAATAGCTAAAGTTTAGATAATATTTTCAGGTTTGCAAAATACTTTGTGAATATTATCTCATTGGAGTTTCACAACAACCCTAGGAGATGAGTGCTGTTATTGTCCCCATCTTACAGATGAGGAAAGTGAGGCTTACAGAGGTTAAGTGACTTGTCCAGAATCACATAGCTAGTACGCATCTGAGGTCAGATTTGAACTCAGGTCTTCTTGATTCCAGGTTAAGCCCTATCCTGCTGACTCATATTGAGCTTACAATTCTCCAAAACCTCCTGATCTTTTTTGAACAAATTGTTGTCGTCATGTTTTTTAACCAGAGTAAAAGATTTCTTATTTATCCCTATTTAAATTCCATCTCATCTCAGTGCTCTAGTCTGTCAAGGTCTTTGTGGACCCTGACTGTCATCCAGGGTGTTAGCTATCCCTACTAATTTTCTGTTATCTGGAAATTTGTTGAGCATAATATCTTTGTTTTTATTCAATAACAAAATCCTTTCTATTACTCCCTTTTCACTTACATGCTCATCACAATGCTTCTCTCCTCTACCTCCTGGATTTCCTCATGGAAGGAATATATGCAATACTTAATATACAAGGCTATCCAAAAAAAGTAAACACAGCAAGAGTCACATTCCAGCTATGGGTTTAATCCTAACAATTCTCAGTAATATTTATGAGGTCAAATTTGCCTACTCCAATCAACAAATATTTACTTTTAAAAACTATTTCCCAATTGGTTAAGTCAAAATATATAAACAGATGTGTCTTGGGGGGGAGATATGATAGTTTAGAAGAATCCAAACTATCAACAGTCATTTGGAGAAAATTGCTCTAAATCACTAATAATTAGAGAAATGCAAATTAAGACAATTCTGAGGTTCCATTTCACATACATTAGTTTGTAAAAGTAAACAAAAGAAGGAAAATGACAAATGCTGGAAGGGCTATGGAAAAACAGGCACTATGGATAGAACTGTGAACTGGTCCAGTTCTTCTAGAAAACAATTTGGAACTATACCCAAGAAGTTATTAAACTGTTCATTTCCTTTTGATGCAATGATACCACTGCTAAATCTATACCCCCAAAGAGAGCAAAGAAAAAGAAAAAAGACCAAAGACACAGAGCAAAGAACTAACAGTATTCTGACCTAGATACCTAAGGGGGAGACAGAATCCTGAGGAGTTCTGGCCTGACCTGCTCTGAGGGCACTGAAGACTACAGCACTCTGATCCCAAATAATCTGAGGGGGCCTGAAACCTGGTGGGAAACCTGCAGCCTCAAGGCCACATATGGCCCTGTAGGTTCTCAAATGCAGCGTTTTGACTGAATCCAAACTTCACAGAACAAATCCCCTTAAAAAAAGAATTTATTTGTACTTAGTCAAAAGGCCATACTCAAGAACCTAGAAGGTTACATGTGGCCTCTGGGCCATAGGTTCCCCACCCCTGGTAGGCATTCCTTGGAGACACTGAGAGTTTAGTTCCAGACCACCACAATAAAATGAATATAAAGTGAATCACACATTTTTTTTTATTTCCCAGTGCATATGAAAGTTATGTTTATACTATACTGTAATCTCTTAAGCATGCAATAGTGTTATGTCTTTAAAAATGCATGCCTTAATTTAAAATTTCCTTATTGCTAAAAAATGCTAACCATCATCTGAGCTGTCAGTGAGTCATAACCTTTTTTTCTGGTGGAGGGTCTTGCCTCAATGTTAATGACTGCTAACTAATCCAGGTGATGGTCGTTGAAGGTTGGGATGGCTGTGGTAATTTCTTAAAATAAGGCAGCAATGAAGTTTGCCACATTTGTTGACCCTTCCTTTCACTTGAACACTTGGAGGCCATTATAAGCTTATCATCTGGCGTAATTTCAATATCACTGTGTCTCAGGGTACTGGGAGGTCTGAGGAGGAGGAGGAGAGAGACAGGGAATGACAGGCCAATGGAACAATTAGAATACACATAGCATTTGTCAACTAAGTTCGCTGTCTTATATGGGAGCACTTTATGGCACCCAAAATAATTACAATAGCAACATAGAAGGTCACTGACCACAGATCACAACAGCAGATATAGTAGCCCAGAGACACCATGTGAGCACATGCTGTTGGAAAAATGGTACTTGCTCAACATAGACTTGCTCAACACAGGGTTGCCACAAACCTTCAACTTCTAAAAAACACAAGATCTGTGAAGCACAATAAAGCAAAGGAAAATAAAACAAGATGTGCCTGTATAGATACAGGCCAGAAGCAAGAGCTCAGGATATTGAGTTCAGGACTAAATAGTACCTAACTACTCCATCTAAGAGCATAGGAGAAGGTGGAGCCATACCTATCAAACTACTAAAGGGTTACCTTATAAAGCTAGAAAAAAATAATAACACAATTGATCTGGAAGAGAAAAGGTCAAGAATCTCAAGGGAAATAATGACAACAAATGACAAGGAACACGGGGCTAACAAAACCAGATCTCAAACTATACTTCAGAGTAGTAATCATAAAAACAATTTGGTACTGATCAAAACTTTAAAATGATCAGTGGGACAGATTAGGTACATAAGAGCTAATAGCATAGAATTTGATAAACCCAAAGACCCCAATTTCTGGGGGAAGGATTCACTAGTTGATAAAACCATCTGGGAAACTGGAAATCAGTCTAGCAGAAATCAGATTTAAATAAATATCTCATATACCACATATACCACAATATACTCCAAGTCAATGCATGACCTAAATATAAAAAGTCATATCAGAAACAAATTAGGAGCAGGAAGGTGCCGTCTTTCACAACTGTAGATAGGACAAGAAAGAGTTTGGGGTTTTTTCATTCTATTTTGTTTTATTTTTAAGGTCACATTTTCTCTCTTTCAAACCTCCCTCTTCACAACCCCAACCCCTTTGAAGAAACAAGAAATACAAAACCTATAACAAAGATGTAAAGTTAAGTAAAAAAAAATTCCAAATTAGCCATGTCAAAACAACAACAATGACAAACCACACATCTATATGCATATTTTTGCATTAATCTATACTCTGAGTCCATATCATCTCTATCAGGAAATGGGTCATATATTTCAAAATGAGTTCTCAGGAACTGTAGATGGTTGTTATGTTGATCAGAGTTCCTAAGTGGAATGAAGAGTTCTTTAAAAAACAAAACCAACATGAAATGAAAAAAGAGAATCACAAGGAATAGAAAAACATTTACATAAATGAGATCAATACACCTAAAATAAGAATAGAAATAGTTAATTAGGAAAAAAACTTTGCAGTAAGTTTCTCTGATAAATATCTAATATCCAAAATACATAGGTAGATGATTCACATACATAAGAATAAGAGCCATTCTTCAACAAAATAATAAAAAGGTAGAAGACATGCAAAGCAAGTTCTCCAGAAAAGGAAAACAAACAACCTTATGAAAAAATGCTCCAAGACACTAACAACTGGAGAAATGAAAATTAATTCTGAAGCTCTACCTCATACCTAGAAGATTAGCAAAGATGATTTAAAAAAAAAGATAATAATTGTTGGAGAGATTAGGAGGGCAGACACACCAATGCACTGTTACATGGAACTGTGGATTGGTCCAGCCATTCTGGAAAGAATTTGAAATTATACCCAAAAATGTCCTTAACTGTGCAGACCCTTTAACCCATCCATACAACTACAAATTATATACCCCAGTGATATAAAAGAAAGAGGGACGGGGCGGCTAGGTGGTGCAGTGAGTAGAGCGCTGGCCCTGGAGTCAGAAGGACCTGAGTTCAGATCTGACCTCAGACACTTAACACACACAAAACAAAAACCTAGCTGTGTGACCTTGGGCAAATTACTTAACCCCAATTGCCCTCCAAAAAGAAAAAAAAGAAAGAGGGAAAGAACTCATATGTACAAACATGTTCACAGCAGCACTTGTTATAGTGAAGACTTGGAGAGTTAGGAATGTCTATCATTTGGGAAATGACTGAACAAATTATGGCATGCAAATACAAAGGAATATAATAATAACTGAACAAATTATGGCATGCAAATACAAAGAAATAGCAAAAATGATAGATTCAGAGAAACCTGGGAAGACTTGTTTGAACTAATGAAGACTAAAATGAGTAGAACCAGGAGAGTAATTTTAAAATAGCTATAACACTGTAAAGAAAAGCAACTTTGATAGACTTAGGAATGCTGATCAATGAAAGGATCAATGATAAAAGCTGCTTTATTCCTCCTGACAGAAGGATGACAGATTGGAAGAGCAGAATGAAATGTGTGGATTTATTTTGCTTGTCTGTATATTTGTTACAAGGCACAAATGGAGGGCAGAAGGATGTTATTTGGAGCTGGGGAATCGGGGGAAAGAGAGAAGACAGTGATAATGATGTGCTTCAAAAAAGAGAAATAAAGAAAAGTTACAATGAAGTATTTTTTATCATTCAGAGGAGACAAATATGAGGAATTCGGGGAACCTTGGGAAGACTTGGAAACTTGTACTAATCCACAGCAAATCAAGCAGAAGCCAGAGAACAGTAAGCATGAGGACTACAACCAAGTCCATGAAAAGGTGCCAAAAGAAAGTTGAATGTGAAAAAGCAACTAAGATCCTGGTGAGGAGGTAATGAGAAGCATGTATCCTCCTTTACAACACAGAAGTGGGGGACTATTAGGACAGATACTTTTCCAAAGTGTAAGCCAAAGTTTCCAATTCCAATGTTTTTGTTGAATTTTTTTTCTTTGACACAAAGCAGAATTCAAGGTAGAGGAAAGGATGATAAATACCTATGATGTAAAACCATAAAGAATAAAAAAAACTATAGCAAAATAGATATTTTAAATGCATAGAAGAGAACAGAAAGTTTAGAGGAAGACACTGACAAGTCAGACAGTTTTGAAACTAGAAAATTTAATTTATTGTGTACTTTTTAAAGGAAAGCTGTACATTATAGAGATTTTCAGTTTCATATACAAATGCTCTTTTGTTCATGTTTGTCAAGTCTTGAGAATAACAAAAAAAAGCACTTTTTAAAACCTCTCAACATAATAAAAAGCAATTGATAGAGAAATTAGCCTTCAAAGACCTTCTTGTAAAGCCCACCTAAATCATATAGTCTTGGAAACACTTGAAAATGAAACTAGAAGGAGAAAAACAAACAAGATTTCTGAAAATATATGGAAGTAAGAGTTGCAGGACAGCCCGCCTCCTCAATATCTTCACCAACAGAAACAACAGAATATAAAAAAGAAGAGAAAACCTCAAAAAGAGAAAAAAAAATTCCTCTGCGGGCAAAGGGGGAGAATAAAATTAACAAACAAGTTCTGGCGTGACTTTTAAAAAATGTAACGGCTTTAAAAAGTGGAGGCAAAAATGTCAGAAGAAAAATAGACTCACATAAGACCAAAAGAAGCATCAGGAACAAAGCTAGAATCTCTTCAGTTCACAGTCAAATAGTTGATAAGTTTTCAAATACTTAAACAGATCTATAATCACATCAGTCTGGAAGTTCCTTCCAACAATAGAGTCTACAACCCCTCCATGTTTGCCCATCCATCCTGTGTGATTCTTGTCCATGCCCACCCATTAGTTCCCCACAAGTGATCCATTCAAGACACTGGAGGCTTCCTCCCTTTCTCCTAACAACACAAGCCAATGGAACACTGTGGCTGTCCACCTATCATCCTTCACCCTTTCCATGTGACCAACCCATCTTCTCTCTTGATCATACATTTCCTTAATCTTTTACGCCTATTCTTCTTCAGAATCCAAGGATTCTGCAGCCTACTCACACTGGCAATGCACCTTTCCCATTGACCTCTGTATGGTATTCACTGTTAATGTTTCAGGGACTGCTGTATTCCAAATCTTGATGCTGTAGAAATTAGAGGGAATGAAATTGGCAAAAACAACATGCGATTAAATAAAGGAGGAACTGAGTATGACTAAGAAATCACAGAACGAGACTATTATAAAACTAAACATTTTGGAAAAATTCTTGGAAAATTTTTTAAGAAAACAATAGATTCACTAAAAAACATAATTATTTTTACCAAAAGAAAAAGTGGTGGAAACTACAAAGAAAGTAAACCCAGGAAATTATCAAAATTAAAAATAATTTGGAATCTGCACAGATAAAAGTGATAGCTCTGGCTCAAAAAAAAGTAAGGAGAGAAAGGCAAGAAAGTCAGAGACAATCAGGGACAGGAAGGTGACAGACATCTAGACTCATTTGTCTCAACACAGGTTTGTACATCCAGGCAGCCATTCTGCGGAATCTTAAGGTTGCAGCAGCAATGGTGGAAGTAAGATGACAGAGTTCCTAAACAAACTGGAATAAGAGCCATCAGCAGTCGGGTGGCAGCATCTAAGCCAGGGTGGGGAACCTTTGGCCTTGAGGCCACGTGTGGTCTTCTAGGTCCTCAGATGCAGCCTTTCAACTAAGTCCAAGTTTTACAGAACAAATCCTTTCATTAAGGGGATTTGTTCTGTGAAGTTTGCATTCAGTCAAAGGGCCATGCTTGAGGACATAGAGGGCCACATGAGGCCTTGAGGCCATAGGTTCCCCACCCCTGATCTAAGCAATGAAGCTCCTAGATTATACATAGTTCCTGGCCAAGTAAGAGGGTCATGTAATCAACTGGATCTTACCCCACACTGTCATTGTGAGTCATGTGGACTGTGCAGGTATAGGGAAAGGGACTGAACACTCCTCCCTGAAAACCCAGGCTCTGTATTCCTTGGGGTTGCTCCGTCCAGGGCAGTACTTTCAGCTTAAATGTGAAGTTGAATATAAAAAAGCAACTAAGATCCTGGTGAGGAGATAATGAGAAGCATGTATCCTTCTTTACAACACAGAAGTGGAAGACTATTAGGACAGAATATTTTCTAAACTGCCAGCCAAAGTTTCCGAAGTTTAGAACTTTTGAAGATGAAACATTTGAAGATGAATTTAGAACATTTGGAGATGAAAAGAGAAAAACAAACAGGATTTCTGGGAATATGTGGAAGTAAGAGGTTGCAGGAGAGCCCACCTCCTCAATGTCTCTACCAATAGAAACAACAGAATATCCAAAAAAAGAGCAAAAACCACCAGAAAACCTCAAAAAGGGGGGGGGGGAAATTCCTCTTAGGGCAAGGGAGGGGGAAAAACGAACAAACAAAAGATCTGACATGATTTTTTTTAATGGCTAAAAAATGTAGAGGCAAAAATGTCAGAAGAAAAATAGACTCACACAACACCAACAGAAGCATCAGGAACAAAACTAGAAAAACTAGAATCTCTTCAGGTCACAGTCAAAATACTCCTCAGGGAGATGAGGCTCACTTAAAAGGTAAAGATGCTTGACTCTCCGGCAAACTCAAGAAGGACAAACCCAGAGTAGTGCTGTAAGTCTGAAAGAGGCAAAAGAAAGCTATTTTAACAATTTATGGGCTGAGAGGGAAAAAGAGCTGTCTTGACAATTTATGGGAACAGGTACAAGTACTTTGGATTTCACTGGGTTAAATCAAACCTTTGCTGTATTCAGTGTTTTGTTAACTTGGGCTTGTACATGTAGTGAAGGACACTTTGTTTTTTGATTGTGAAGATCCATACATGAGTAAAATTCCTAGGGGAGAATTCTCTGCTCTGCCCAAGGGAGACCCTTTGCATGAAGCAAAAAATTATAGTGAGAAACATCCAAGATTAAACCTGACCCATGTGAATTTAGAATGTCCAATCTGGGCAGTGGGTTACAAATCCCTTGAATATCCCCAGGCAACTCGTACTGCAGAGCAGGGCAACTAAGGCCAGTGTGAGGGCTTTGAATGAAGCCCTGGTGCCCTGGTTCCTCCATAATCATTTCAGGCAGACACTGGTAAGAGAAGAGGTCCCAGCCTGACAGAAGGAAACAAAAACTCATCTTGACGATGTAATGGAAGAAAAAACACCCAAAGGAACAGAATGTTCTGTGGGATTTGGAATAACAGGTTTGGGCTTTGAGCTGGGGATTTCTGAGCAATTAATGACTTTCTGGGCAAAGCAGTGCCACAGGAAACATCCTCCCCATGACTGCTTAATTAACACTCAGCTCATTATCTAACATATGAGAGACCTGGCAGTCATCCCACCAAGTGTCTGTATTCCTGGTGTTGGGATGGTCTCCAAGAAGGGATTTAATGGGAAGATCCAGGGGACACATATTAGTAGGAAGCTTAGACATGGGGTAAAGGCTCAAGCCATTTTCTGTAAGGTTCCTAGAGGTACCCAACAAGGACCATAACTACCAAATTCATAGGATGTTAGAATGTTAGAATATCAGAGTTTAAAGATGATCTAGTCCAAATCACTCACTTTACAAAGGAGAAAATTGAGGCCCAGAAAGGGTAAATGACATCCAATGTGACATAGCTTGAGTACTCCCATATCTGTCTCCTTCACTTCTGTTCACATCCCTACTGATCAGAGCTGGACAAAATCATGAAAATGTGCCAACTGGGTCCACTACAAACTTACGCTATCCAATCTCAACTGGGCCCTCAATGCAGCAAAGCAATCTTTCTATGCCTTTCTAATCAATTTACTGACTCCCCAAAGCAGCTGTTCTAAACTTTTTCTTCTCTCTTCGAGCCTCAAGGCATGCCTTCCCCCTACCCTTTCAACTGAGGACTTCCCCTTATACTTCACTAAAAACATTGAAGCCATTTGCCATGAGATCCTTCTTCTTCCTTCCCCCTCATCTCACATCATTCATTTAGACATCTTTTCCCACAATCTCCTTCACTCCTGTCTTAGATGAAGAGGTGGCCCTTCTCCTTGCCAAGGCAATCCTGTCTACCGGCACCCTTAATCCCATCCACTCTTGTGTTCTCCAATAGATGGTCATTCCACTGTCATTCCCACCCTTTCTTATCTTCAGTCTCTTCTAGCTGCTTCCCTTCTGCCTATAAACATGCCTATGTCTTCCCCATACTTAGTAAATTGTCATGTGATACTACTGTTCCTGCTAACCATAGTCCTATAATCTCTTGTTGCCTTTACACCTAAGCTCCTGGACAGAGCAATCAACATTCAGAACCTCCAAGTTTTCTCTTCTCAGTGACTTCTAAAGCCCCTGAAATCTGGCTTCCAGTCTCATCATTCAACTGAAACAGTTCTCTCTAAAGTTACCAATGATGTGTTTGTTTGTATAATCTTTTATTTTTTTAATTAAGACACATTTATTTTCTCTCCCTTCCAACCACTCCTCCATTTAGAAGAAAAAAGGAAAATCAAAGCCCTTGTAACAAATAGGAAGTCAAGCAAGACAAATTCTCATTGTCCAGGTCCAAAAATGTATGTCTCATTTTGCTTTTTGAATCAATCACCTCTTGGGCAGGAAATAAGTAACTCAGTTCATTATCAGTTCTCTGGAATCATGATTGGTCACTGCATCCCAGGAATCTCTTGATTTCCAAATCTAATGGTCTTTTCTCACTCCTCATCCTACTTGACCTTTCTTTAGCCTTCTTGATACTGTCAAATACCTTACTCTACCAGATACTCTTGCTTTTCATGACACTGATCCATTCTGGTTCTCCCTCTGAATGTCTGGCTGCTCCTTCTCAGTCTCCTTTGCTGGTTTTTCATCCATGCCATGTGCACAAACCATGGGTATCCCCCAAGATTCTGTTCTTTAATACTTCCACCTCTAAGCTCCCCTGGCTTCCTTCAAACCTCAGCCCAAAGCCCATCTTCTTCAGGAGGCCCTTCCCACTCCCCCAGCTACTAATACCTCCCCTTCTGAGATTACCTTCCAAATATTCTGCATATATCTTATATGTGCCTAATTATTTACATGCTTTCTTTCTCATTAGAATGTGTACACATTCAGGCCAGTGATTGCTTTTGCCTTTCTTCATACCCCAGCAAAGGAAGTAGCTAGTTAGCACAGTGGATAGAGTGCTGGACCTAGTGTCAGGAAGACTTGAACTCAGATTCACCCTCAGACTCCCCTGGACAAGTCACTTAACCTCTCTCAGTCTCAGTTTACTCATCTGTAAAGTGGAGGTGATAATAGCATCTATCTCACATGGTTGCTGTGCAGATCAAATGAGATATTTGCAAAGTATTTAGGGCAGTACCTGGAACACAGTAGATATTTAATAAATGCTTGTTTCTTTCCTTCCCCTAGCACTGGACACAGTAACTATCATACCCTAAGCACTTAATAACAAATGCTTGTTGGTTGACTGAATTATTGACTATATCTTTTTATGTATGTTTATTTATTTCATTAAATATTTCCTAATTATATGTAAAAAATTTAACATTTATTTTTTAAATTTTTGAAAATTTTCTTTCCCTCATTCCCACAATTCCCCCACCATTTGAGAAAGTAAACAATATGATAGCAATTATACATTTGGAGTCAGGCAAAACTTATTTCCATATTGGCCATGTTGAGAAAGAAAAACACATACAGGAAGGAAGGAAGGAAGGAAGGAAGGAAGGAAGGAAGGAAGGAAGGAAGGAAGGAAGGAAGGAAGAAAGGAAGGAAGGAAGAAAGAAAGAAAGAAAGAAAGAAAGAAAGAAAGAAAGAAAGAAAGAAAGAAAGAAAGAAAGAAAGAAAGAAAGAAAGAAAGAAAGAAAGAAAATATTTTTAAAAACTATGCTTCAGAGTTCATCAGTTCCCTCTCTGGAAGTGGATAGCATTTTTCGTCATGGATGCTTTGGAACTATCTTAGTCATTATTTTGACTACAATAGCTGTGTTTCTCAGTTTATCATTGTTACAATACTGCTGTTACAGTGTACAAGGTTCTACTCATTTCACTTTACATCAGTTCACATCAATCTTTCCAGGTTTTTCTGAAATCATTCTGTGACTGACTAGATCTTAACAAAGCTGGCCTGACAACCTGGGTTCCCTGACTCTCAGTCAGAGTCCTATAGCTCAACCAACCCTCCTTCCCAACAACCAGACCTCTTGAATATGGAGAAAATCATCTGTCTGGAATCAAAGACATCCTCCTTAATTTCTCTGAAATGTTTATAAACAACACCTAGCTCATACAGTGACTACCATCCAATCTAGTGATCATCAGTCAGCATTGTGGTAACAATGGAAAAAGGCACAGATAACAGCATCCTCATACTACAGATATTAAGAGGACAAAAGGTGGGTTATCACCAGACAGCAATTAGGCCAGAGGCCAAAGCTATGTTTAAGATCTATAAATACAAGCAGGTAATCGCAGGACCATCCAGAGCTAAAGAGTGAAACAGGCAAATATGAAGGTCGGATAAGTATCTTAATGCTAACTACCAGAAACTCCTGCTGTAGGAATTGGCATTGAGTTCAGTCACTGAGAATCAGAAAAGCAGTTCTAAGCAAAATCTAAGAGTCACGTTATCATAACTCAGATCCCTATTTCAGTATAGGTCTGGAATTTTGACTGGTATTGGACCTGACACACAGAGACATCTGGGAAATGTAGGGGACATAGTCATGGCACGTGGGCTTCTGACTGCCTCTCCCAGAGGAGTAGCAGCTAGGGCCACTTAGAATAAACACAGAGGGAAAATGCCCCCAAACCACCACAGCTATACTATTTCACCATTTCCTAAAGCTTTCCTGGACACTTACTCCCACACTCTCTGTAGAGTTGCTCATTTCAATTAGAGTCAATTCAACAAACATTTATATGCTAACTAAGTGCAAGACTGGGAGCTCAACACTCAGGATAAAATGACAACTGTTTTTTTGGAGTTTACATTCTGCAGGAGGGGTACCACAGATACACAAACATAAAGTATATGCAGGCAGAGGTGTGTTGGAGAGCAGATTACTAAATTTTCAGTGTGAGGATTTACACCCTGAAAATCTGCAAATGCTACAAATGGGGCTTGATTGTTTTGTTGATTGTCTAGTCTTAAGAAAGTGATGGACAGTTGAGGAATGGCTGAACAAGTTATGATATATGACTTCGATGGAATACAATTATGCTATAAGAAATAATGAGCTAGATGCTCTCAGAAAAACTTGGAAAGAACTACATGAACTGATGCAAAGTGAAATGAATAGAATCAGGAGAACTTTATTCACAGAAACAACAATATTGTGAGATGGTCAGCTGTGAATAACTCGGTTATTCTTAGCAATGCAATGACCCTAGACAACTATGAAGGACTTACGATGAAAAATGCTATCCCCAGAAAAAAGAACTGATGGAGTCTGAATATAGACTGAAACATACATTTTTAAACTTTATTTTTCTTAGGTTTTTATTTTGGTGTATGTTTTCTTTTACAACATGCCTAATATAAACATATATTTTGCATGACTACACATATAGAACCTCTATCAAATTTCTTGCCTTCTCAATGATGGGGTTGGTGAAGGAGGGAAAGAATTTTGAATTCAATTTTAAAATTGTTTTTTCATGTAATTGGGGAAAAATACTAAATAAAAAATGGAGAAAAGGGAAAAAAAGAATGATGGAGAAAATATTAGTAACAAGAATTAAATTTAAATGAGTTGTGTATGTGGGTTTGTTGTTGGGGTTTTTTTTGTTGGGGTTTTTTTTGTTGG
The DNA here is from genome assembly GCA_011680675.1 of Gymnobelideus leadbeateri. Taxonomy (NCBI): domain Eukaryota; kingdom Metazoa; phylum Chordata; class Mammalia; order Diprotodontia; family Petauridae; genus Gymnobelideus; species Gymnobelideus leadbeateri. The sequence goes on from WOXC01004958.1 coordinate 275,509, forward strand.
GGTTTTTTTTTTGAGATCCAGTTGTTAAACATTTACCAGCATCCTCCTGTATACAAAGCACCTGAGTGGGAGAGGGGGTAGAACACTGGACCTTGAGGCAGAAAAAAACCTCCATTTGAATCCTGCCTCTATGACTTGCCAGCTGTGTGACCTTGGGCAAGTTTCCACCTATTTCCCCATCTATCAAGTGGGGATAGACCTCCTAAGGTTGTTGTGAGAATGAAATGGGATCATACAAGATGTCCCAAAAGTCTTTGATAACTTAAAACTGCCCTAAAATTTTGGGGATATTCCAAATAAATAAAGTCCCTTGAAAGCCTTTAAAGTACTATATAAATTTTAGAAGTTACTGTTGTAATTATTATTATTATCATTAAAGGAAGAAGGAGGTAATGAAAACCCCAACAATCGATACATCAGACAAGTCTTCATCTAGGTGACACCTGAGCTCAGTTCTGAGGAGAGTGGGGTATTCTAAGAGTCAGAGGGGATGCATTCTAGACATGAAGTTAAGGGATAAAATGGGGGCAGAAAAAGAGTAGAGAACTTAATTGGCCAATTGGACTGGAACAGAGAGTGTTGTAAAGTGTAATAAAACTAAAAGGATGGGTGAGAACCAGACTGTGGAGGGCTTTAAATACCAGGCTGAAGGTGCTGTATTTTATCCTAGAGGAAATAGGGAGCCACTGAAGATTTTTGAGCAACCAAGTGAAATACAGTTACTCCTTCCACATCATGACTTTCCCCATTGCAGTTTCAATATATCATAAATGGCATAAGAAATTAAATGGGAATTTTAGGGGGTTTTGTGGAAGCTGTAGATGACATGTGAAGGCCAGAAGACAACACAGAAAAAGTTTAGAAACTCAGAAATACATAAAATATATGTATAGTATCTTATAATATCCACATATTTTATCTTTTAATACCATAAATATATCCAAATTTTACAATAAGACACTGTAAACATTCCATAAAAGAAAAAGAAAAAAATTCAGTCTTCTTCTCTGGCACAATGAGAGGGCCAAAAAATTTTGCTTGGATTTTCCAGATTACTGAGGCACTGTACCCAGCGATATGGAAGAGATAACTATAGTCAGATCTATGTTTTTGAGGAATATCAGTTCAGCAGCTACATGAAGATGGATTACAGAGGAGAAAGAGTGTAAGCAGGGAAATTATTTAAAAGTCAATCCTATTAGACTTCCTCCAAAGCCCAGCTCAAGCACCATGTTCTATATGAAACCTTTCCTAATCTCCCCATTATACCCCAAAATTACCTTATATCTACTTTGTATATTTTGTATCTACTTAAATGTGTATGTGCTATGTCCTAAACTCCTTAGGGGAGGAATTCTTAACCCGGAGTTCATACACGCCCTTAAGAAATACATGGATAAATTTCAGGAGATCCAGGAACTTGGATGGGAAAAAAATTACATCTTTATTTTCACTGACCTGTAACTAAAATTTAGCATTGGGGTCCACAGGTTTCACTAAACTGCCGAAGGGTCCACCTCACAAAATAAAATTTAGAGTGCCTGTTTTAAGATCAGGGGTTGTTCCATTGCTATATTTGTATGTTCAACACCATACACAGAGCTCATTATGACTGATTGGTAGTTCAGGGAAGAGATGATCAGGGCCTGAGAGTAGTGCCGTGTGAGTTTAGAAGAGATATACTGTGAGAGCAGAGTAGTTAAGACTTTATCAGCTGCTTGGATAGGGAGCTGAGTGAGAGACTGATTCGAGTCAAAAACGTCTCCAAAGCTGCTGACTGAATAAATGAAAAGAGGGTAGCCTGCTGTGTGACAGGATCAACCCGGCAGAGAGGATGGAGTTCATCTCTAGCCCAGCCCCACTGGGTTCCTCTGAGTACACTGGCTGAAGATCCTAAGGAAACTGGAATCCAAATAGTTTGGAGTTTATTCAAAGAGTGATTTCCTCATCAAAACTGCATCTCCATCCTTTTGAGCCCCAAGGTTTGAGCCTAACTCTCCCCACCTCGATCATCTGAAGGAGCTTTAGTTCTGGAGAATTCCCCACCCAGCCACCTTTGTTTCCTGCATGGGAAACACCTTGAATTCATGTGGCAGTGGGCATGCCGCTCCCAATTCCTTAATATTTTCTTTTTTTCCAGACCATAGCTTGTTGTTTTTATTAAAGCTATTACTGAGTATCTGAAGATATTAGCTTTTTTTATATTTTTTTTGTTTTTGTTTTTTGTTTTGTTTTGTTTTTTGATTCTCAAACCATTTTATTTTTTTAATTAAATTTTACGTTTATTTTTGGTTTACATCATTCATTTCCACAAGATTTTGAGTTACAAATTTTCTTCCCATCTTTCCCTTACCCACCACCCCAAAACAGCAATCCCACTGTATACCCACTCCCTGAATCTGTTCTCTCTTATGTCCTTTCCCATCCCCCTCCAATTTTCTGGTAGGGCAAGATGGATCTCTATACCCCAGTGCCTGTATATCTTATTTCCCAATTACATATAAATAATAACTATAATAATTTTTTTAATATTTGATTTTGAATCAAATTTGATTTTGAATCAAATTAAAATTCCAGATTCTTTCTCTTCCTCCCTTGTCACCCACCCTTACTGGGAAGATAAGCAATTCAATATAGGTAGTACATGTGTAGCTATGCAAAACATTTCCATAGTGGATATATTGTAAGAGACTGACTATATTTCCCTCCATCCTATCCGCCCCCCCTTTGTTCTATTCTCTACTTTGATCCTGTCCCTTTTCAAAAGTGTGTGCTTCTAACTACCCTCCCCTCTAACCTGCCCTCCCCTCCATCATCCCCCTTCTCATTCCCTTCCCCCAACTCTCCTGTAGGCCAAGATACCCAATTTAGTGTGTATGTCATTCCCTCCATAAGCCAAATTCAATGAAAGGTTGACACATTCCCTTTTGCCTTCCTGTTCTTCCCCTCCATTGTAACAGTTTTCCCTTATCTCTTGTATATGAGATAATTTACCCCATTCTGTCTCTCCCCATCTCCTCTCATTATATTCCTCTCTCACCTCTCAATTTCACCTTTTAAGTATCATCCCTTCCTATTCAACTGATCCTGTGCCCTCTATGTATACCTGTATACATATATTCACACACTAACATATGTGTTCATATGCATATATACCATCCTATATAGACATATATATGTATGTATACACACACACACACACACACACACACATGCTTCTCTTGCTTCTTATATTTGAATGTCAAATTTTCTATTCAACTGTTTTTTTCATCAAGAATGCTTAAAAGTCCTCTATTTCGTTGAATGACCATATTTTCCCCTGAAACATTATGCTCAGTTTTGCTGGGCAGGTGATTCTTGGTTTTAATCCTAGATCCTTTTACCTCCAGAATATCATATTCTAAGCCTTTTGACTCCTTAATGTAGAAGCTGCTAGATTCTGTGTTATCCTGATTGTGTTTCCACAATATTCAAATTGTTTCTTCTTGGCTACTTATAATATTTTTTCCTTGTTCTGGGAACTCTGGAATTTGGCTATAATATTCCTAGGAGTTTTCTTTTAGGGATCTTTTTCAAGAGGGGATTGGTGAATTCTTTCAATTTCTATTTTGCCCTCTGGTTCTAAAATATCAGGGCAATTTTCCTTGAGAATTTCTTGAAGGATGATTTCTAGGTTCTTTTTTTGATCATGGCTTTCAGGTAGTCCAACAATTTTTAAATGATCTCTCCTGGATCTATTTTCCAGGTCAGTGGTTTCTAATGAGATGTTTCACATTGCCTTCTATTTTTTCATTTGTTTAATAGTATCTTGATTTCTCATAAAGTCATTAGCTTCCACTTGCTCCAATCTAATTCTGAAGGAATGATTCTCTTCAGTGAGCTTTTGAGATTCTTTTTCCATCTGGCAAATTTGGCTTTTTAAGGCATTCTTCTCCTCATTGGCTTTTTGGGCCTCTTTTGTCATTTGAATTAGTCTATTTTTAAGGTGTTATTTTCTTCAGTCAAGTTGTTGGCTCTCTTTTCATGATTTTTTTGTATCATTGTCATTTCTCTTCCCAATTTTTCCTCCACTTCTCTTACTTGATTTTCAAAATCTTTCTTGAGCTCCTCTATGGCCTGTAACCAATTCACAATTTTCTTGGAAGCTTTTGGTGCAGGAGTTCTGACTTCATTATCTTCCTCCCATTCCATGCTCTGATCTTTTTTTGTCCCCAAAAAAGGGATCTAAAGCTGGATTGCTGTGCTTGCTTTGCTTCCTTTGCTTGCTCATGTTGCCACTTAATTACCTGACTTCTGAGCTCTTTGCCACAGTAGAACTCTGCTTCCAGAGAGGAGAGCTTTGTCCCAAATCTCTGGGGTTTTCACCGCTGCCAGAGCTATTAGGAGGGTGCCATCTCTACAGCCCCACTAGTTCTGGCAAATTGGTCGCACACCTCAGGACCACCACCCAAGACCGACATCCAGATCCAGGCAGGTTAAAGCAAAATATTCTCTGAATATTCACTTGGCCCTCTACTATCTGCAGACCAGGAGCTCTGAAGCAGTCACATGGAGGTGACTGCATGGCCACAGTGTCACCATGGCTTCTTGCTCTGCGGGCAGAGGCCAGACTGTAGCTCTGCCCTCTCCCCAGTTCCAACAGAGTTCTACACTGACCTTTTACTTTTTCTTTGGCATTTATGGGTTGATATTTCTGGAAACCACCACAGCTGCTGGTGATCCACTCTCCCGAAGTCCACTCTAGCCGCTGCTGGTCGGGGCCTCCTTGGGGCTAAAACCTCATGCTCATGTGGGATTGGGCTTGGGTCCTAACATTCTGTGATGAACCCTTTCTGTCAGCCTGCCAGGCTGCCTTCAGTGGGAGATTTGTTTCTGTCGCTTTGTGGGTTCTGTAGCTCTAAAATCTGTTTAGAGTAATATTTTATAGGTAATTGAGGTGGTTATGGGGGGAGCTCATGGAGTTTTCCTGCTTCTACACCACCATCTTGGCTCCACCCCTCCTTAATATTTTCTACCTTGCACAAATGAAATGAGATCATACAAGGTGTCCCAAAAGTCTTTGATAACTTAAAACTGCCCTAAAATTTTTGGGACATTCCAAATAAGTAAAGTCCCTTGAAAACATTTAAAGTGGGGCGGCTAGGTGGCGCAGTGAATAGAGCGCGGGCCCTGGAATCAGAAGGGCCTGAGTTCGGAGCCGGCCTCCAACACTTAATCCGCACAAACAAAAACCTAGCCGTGTAACCTTGGGCAAGTTACTTAACCCCAATTGCCCTAAAGGGGCGACTAGGTGGAGCAGTGAGTAAGAGTGCCGGCCTCGGAGTTTGGATGACCCGAGATCAGATCCGGCCTCAGAAAATGAGCACCCACGAATAAATAATGACTAGCCGTGTAACCTTGAGCAAGTTACTTAACCCCAATTGCTTTTAAAAAAAAAAAACATTTAAAGTACTGTATAAATGTTAGAAGTTATTGTTGTTATTATTATTATTAAAGGTAGAAGGAGGTAGCAAGAACTCCAACAACTGATATATCAAATAAGTGTTTCTGCATATTTTAACCTCAACTTATTCAATTATAAAGGATAGACAGTCAGAGTACAGCACTAGAACCAGTACACCAAAAATATCAAAGGAAGCAGACTGAGGCTTCCAGCATGTTAGGACAATCGATTCTATACAAAGGACTTTTAAAAAGACACCTAAGAGAACTGTACCAGATGGCCAGTCATGGGAGTGCCAGTAAGGGAGTCTCAATGGAGGGAGAGTTCATGGTGATGACATACAAGTGCATTTGTAACACTGGACTTTTTACAAAGGAATAGTTACTTCAAAAGGTATAATAACAAATACACAAACTGACTCCCCCAACATGTGGGAGGCATAATTCCCCTTCCCCTTACACCTCAGTCATAGCTTAACTCTATTCCCATGGAGCTCCGAGGCCCAAATCCACCTTGGGCTCTCCTTCCAGGCACTCTGGCCTCTCAGGGTTTCCATCCCAAGCTGATTGACTGCACCACTGCTGAATGCAATTCTGGCTCCATGATTTCACAGTGGTTCCAACTCTGTTCCTGAGGATCACCTCTAACACCTAAAACTGAAGACAAACAAAACAGAAACAAACATACCCCCCCCAGGCCCATTTCTCAGAGCCCAGGTAATAGAGAGAAGTAAGTAGGGAAAAGTTAATCCTTCCCCTCTTGCTAGTTCAGTTACTGGTATCCACACTGGGCATAGCAGATAGGATTCACAGAAAAGAACACAGCCAAAAGATGGAGGAGAGCCACCTGCTTGGTCTGACCAGATTTAAAGATGCAGACAGTCAATCAAAGGAGGCTTACTGACACACACTTGGTAGGGAATCTCATCAGGCTCCACTTAATGCAAGCTAGGCATGCTCAAATTCCGGGTTACTCATTGCATACTCATTGTAGATAGGTTAAATGGCAACCCCCTTGAAGGCAAGTTCTTCATTGTGGCCTACTTTTGTATACCAGACACATAGCCCAAGGCCCTCTAAGTCCTCAAGTGCCTAATTTGACTGAATCCAAACTTTGCAGAACAAATCCCTGTAATAAAAGGATTTGTTCTATAAAACTTGGACTCTGCCCAAAGGCCACACTCAAGGACCTAGAAGGCCACCTGAGGCCTGGTGGCCCCAGGTTCCCCAGCCCTGGCTCAGGGGCTCACTCAGAACCAAAGCTTTACAAATGTTTGTTAAATTACTGAGTGAAAAGCCCAAGTACAAAATGATCTGGGAGGAGATGGTGATGACTGATGAGCTTCAATCTACAAGTGTGAAAAGGGGCCTGAGGCAGCTTTGCTTTCAAGAACCAGACGAACTGCCCACTGAGAAACCGAGAAACAGTTACAGTACAAAATGGGCTTCCCTCTGATACCCTGAGAACTGAACTGCCAAATCCCATTTCTGTAACCTGGAAGACTCAGAACAGTTTATGCCAAAGCTTAGGTGTTTAAAGCTGAGTTTGTTCTCTCTCCTGAAGAGCCAGGCTGTTCCCCCTTCAGCTGGAGCTGTTCTTGGGCCGCAGAAAAGATGCCAGAGGTCTGTAAGCCCAGGGCTGAGCATATTGATGACAACATTCAGCTGAACTCAGAAACCTAATCAGCCTCCCAAGACGACCTGAAGCCATCCTCTTCCTCCACAGGATCCCATCATATCTCTACTGTAGAGAGGCTTATTGAAAGACATGAAAGAGAATTGTACCAGAGGGATGATGTGGTCAGGCATGGAAGATCAGTGACTTGGAAGCCCATGAAGACCCTGAGGTATGCTCTGGGTGGGCTCTGGCACCTCTGTTTTCTGAATGGGACTAACTATACAGGTGATGGCACATTACTCCGTCTTCTGAAATAGAGCAGCCAAATCCAGAAGGGAAGGCAGATTGCTTCCCCAGAACAGCAAAGCAGAGGATAAAGGGCTGCCCAAGAGCTGCTGCCTCAACCCAGGGAAACAGAATTTTTCTCTAAAGGCATAACTGAGAAGGCCAGTCAGGAGACTCTTGGCAATCAAATTTACCAAAACTGAGGACAGACAGCCAAGCAGCCAGAATCAATTGGAGTCAAATAAACAAGTTGGAAGAGACTATTTAGGTAATAAGTGAAGTAGAAACCCAGACAGATGGCAATGGGAACAAAGAGGGAAAGTAGACTGGTATATGCCCTGGAAAGCACAGATCAGCAACGGCGCCAGCCAGGAGAACAAGGTGGGCAATGGCAACGGAAGTTAATCCCATGTCTGCCTGGTCATCTTGGCAATGGCACAAAGGATGATGAAAGTAGACAGGCAGGAACTTAGGGGCAGGACATGACAAGTTCCCAAGGGTGGTAACTGGTGACTGGTCCATTTCCTTTGCTTCATCTTGCTCTGAACACAGGGAAGTATTTTATGATGATGGTGAGATCTTGGGACTGCCTTGTACACAGGCACTTGAGCTCAATAGGTTTAAGAGAACAAGACACTAGAACTATAAGCTCGAGAGCTGTCAACAGTCTTTAGAGAGTCATCTGGTCAATACCTTTATTTTACAGATGAGGAAACTGAGGCTCAGGAACCAAAAATGACTTGCCTAAGGTCATCCAGGTAGGAAATTGCAGAGTGATGATCTAAACTAAGTTTTTCTGACTCTAAATAGCCCTGTTTTCCAAAATTCCATGCTGTCCCACCTTCCCCACCAGTGGATCTTCCAAAGGAAATCATTGCTGGGCCCAAAGGGCTCTGGCACTTGCTGGTTCCTTCTCCCTAAAGGGCTCCTCTGCTTTGGAGACAGGCACATGGCCCAGATTGGGTTCAGTCCTGGGAGACTCTGCCTCTACTAAGAGGGTAATGAAGCTTCTTTCTCCTATTCTTCAACTTGCTAAATTCCCACCCCCAATTTCCTGGAGACATTATATATATTATGAAGTTTTGATTTTGGTGTTCATGCCCAGGTCTCTCCAAAAGGGGGGAGGGATATACAAAGGTACTCAAAGTACAATATGAATCAGCTATGAGAGGGGTATTTTTTTCCTATACACAAAAGAAATGCTAAACATAAAAGACTCATATTGCACAGTGGCAGAACAACTTTAAAACAGAATTTAGTAACTTCTAACTATTGTTACAATCTGCTGAGACGATGGATATATAAGCATCATTAGGATGCAAAGCAGTTTGTGGGGCTGCTGATTGGGCATTTCACATTTCACGCCGGCTCTGCCCTGTCTCCCTCAACACTTGTATCTTCTGGCAAGCCAAGCCAGGGGGCTTGTCAGTACCATGCCCAGTGAAGAAGCTTCTCTTGTCACCAGACAGCTTCATTCAATGGCTCTAGGATCTCTGAACCCCCTCACCTCACAGTCACTACCAGGCCTGGACTGGTCCACCTCAGTTTTAACACTTGGCTACCCACAAGGGAGAGGGAACATTGAGAGGAAAAGACATTCAGGGGCCCAAACACAAGCTCACTTGGTGAAGTTTTCCTGTTCTAATGTCCTATGAGAGTATTTGCCATAATATTAGGATGGGAATGGGTCAGCCCATCCCCCACTTCACACTGGAACTCTTGAAGTTACATGATACCACTTGGAGGGTTGAGAGAAGAGAGAGTCAGCCAGAAGTTGCCTCTCCTTTTAACGGATGCAGCATCTTGTCTCCTGGCCACACTCACAGGGTGGATAAGGACAAAGCAACAAGTTGGAATTTTCTTCATTATTTGTAAAAGATGAGTCCTGTCAGCACTGGGCCACCACTTGTCTGGAAGCAGCCTGTAATGTCATCATCCCCAAAAGTCCCAAGCTCTAAGTCATCATGTCCCTAGAGTTCCCAGAAGTTTCCAGGAGAGTTCTTAATGCATCCTCCCTGGGATTGACCCAGCAGGAGAACTGAACCTCCACTGCAGACTAAAACGGGGGTAGGGAATCTGCAGCCTCAAGGCCACATGTGGCCCCCTAGGTCCTCAAGTGCGGTCCTTGGATCGCTGTCAAAGGATCACACTTAAGGACCTAGTGGGCCACATGTGACCTCAAGGCCACAGGTTCCTCATTCCTAAAGTGAATTCCTTAGTTATGACAATATTTAAGAAGACAACTTTTTAAAAAGAAAAACTAAAGATGCATGTCTTCAAATAATCATTCATGGTTCTGTTGAGATGTTTCAAGTTGTTCCAGCTTTCCACTTATGTACCCTAGGTACTATTTGTTATCGGCCAAGGACATTTTCTTCTGTGTTGGCCTTCTCCCCAGCACAGAACTCTGTAAGTTCAGAAGAAAGAGATGCTCCTTCTCACTGGGGAAATCAGTGAAGGCTTCATGGAGAATGAAGCATTTCAAGCAGTCCTTGAAGAATTTCCCCAGGCGGGGTTGGAGAGGAAAGGTATTTTAAGTGTATGAAACAGGGTGACCAAAAGCTCAGAGGTGACCTCCTCCTCCTCCTCCTCATTTTCCTTGTTCTCCTTTTCCTTCTCTAATTTCCTCTTTGCTTCTTTCTTCCTGTAGAGAAACAACAGTAAAAGAAATGAAAGGCTTTCGGTCCCAGGGGCAGAAATCAGGATTTCGAGGACCATGATGGTAGCAAAGGGAACCTACAGGCAGGAAATGCTACTAGAACCCTAGAGCCAGCTCAGGATATCTCCACCATGAAGCCTTCCCTTATTTCTTAGCTAAAAGTACTCTTTCCCTTCTCAAATTTTCCCAGTGCAGTTTGTCTCGACTCCCTTCTCCCCATAGCACATTCAAACTTGTGTGCATTTATTTGGATTTATTTAAATAAACATTACATATTTATTTGGGTTGGCTAGGGTGCATAGAGCATTAGATCTGGAGTCAGGAAGATTCTTCTTCCTGAGTTCAAGTCTAGCTTCAGACACTTACTAGCTGTGCAACTTTAGGCAAGTCACTTAACCCTGCTTGGCTCAGTTTCTTCATCTGTAAAATGGAAAACCACTTCAGTATCTTTGCCAAGAAAACCCTAAATGGGGTCATGAAGAGTCAGATGTTACTGAAACCACTGAAGGACTACATATGTGTTTATTTGTGTAGAGTCTTTCCAACTCCTCCCAACAAATAAAAGTTATTAAGTTCCTGCTGTGTATAAAAAAGGCTGTGTAGCCTACTGAATAGAACACCAGCCATGAGTCAGGAATACCTGACTGCCTCTGACACATACTTGCTGTGTGAACCTGGGCAAGTCATTTAATTTCTCAATGTCCTCAGGTAACTGTCCAAGGTGATAAATTGCAGAGAAATTGTTGGTGTGCATTAGTAGACGGGAATTCCTCCTCATGGTTTTTCCAACATGTCTCAATTAAAAAAAATTAATGCACAAGGCTAAGATACCGGGGATGCAAAGAAAATGAAACCCTCGAGAGGCTTACATTCTAAAGGAGGTACAGCAAATATGTATGTACACAAAAAATAAATGCAAGGCATTTGAAGAGACAGACGTTAAGCAATGGGGGCTCAGGGAAGACAGAGCTTGTAGGATTCTGAGACATGGAATTAGAGAGGGCACAGGATATTGCAGCTAGGAAGTCACACAGCTAGGACATGTGTGAGGCCAAATTTGAGCTCAGGTTCACAATTGACCTCTCGCCAGGTCACACAGTGGCAGAGAGAAAATCAGAATTCATCTTCTGATTCTCAGTCCAATGTTCTTTCCATCCCACTGCTGTCACCTCCCTTACAAATAAGTACTTGTTAATGGATTTCTGGGCAGTTGTGAAGACCCAGGTTTGCTTCCCAACTGAGGTGGGTGGAGTTGAGTTCTCTGACCAGCTTAGGATTGGCAGGGCTTCCTCAGAGGCCAGAGGCTTCCAAGTAGGCAGCTAGCCACTCCTGTTGCTGAGAATTCACCCCTAGGAAACCATGCCTGACAACATCCCCCTGCAAAGTCTTTGGTGGTTATAAAAAGCCAATGGTTTCCTTTATCAAATGCCATGGCCACCTAGGCTCTCAATGGAGGGCCCTCCATGGCATGAGCCAGGGTGAAAAAGGCAGTCCAGCAGTTGTTGAGCTAAGCCTCAGGACACTTCTTGGTGGCCTGCCCCAGAAGCCATAAATATTCACAGCTCATTTGAGCCACAACTGGAAAATGTCCTTCCCTTTAGAACTCAGGCACATCCATGCAGACACTTCTCAGCAGCATGCTGTGAGGGGTGGGAGGGGGGAAGAAGGGAGAGAGGGGGGCCTCTACAGTCACCCAGCGCCAATCTGGGGTTGCTAGGCAACAGCACACCCTCATATAAAGAACGAAGACTATGGAAGAGCTGACAATATTGTGGAATTGTGATCACAAGAGCAAACATTAAGGAGAGCAAATACAATCTGTTCAAAGAAGGTCTTCAAAATTGAAATGTGATTTTAAAAAAATACTTAGCCAGTAGTTGGGTTAATATTAAACAAAGCCATGAAATTAATAAAGAAAGTTATTGCCTTTAAACAGAGAACCAACCCTCTGTTAAATGTCAGTGATGTTTTGGTCTAAGCAAGAGGTAAAAAAGTGTCCTAATAAACATTTTACCTCTCTCTGAGCCTTAGTTTCCCCATCAATAAAATGGGAGACTTGGGAGTGGGAGAAGGCTCTAAGGTTTCTTTCAACTGTATCATTTTTTAAAGCAATTGGGGTTAAGTAACTTGCTCAAGGTTACACAGCCAGTCATTATTTATGTGTGGGTGCTCATTTTCTGAGGCCGGTTTCGATCCTGGGTCATCCCAACTCCGAGGCCGGCGCTCTTACTCACTGTGCCACCTAGCCACCCCTGAATGGATTTTTTTTTATGAGGGGAGAAGGCAGGGCAATTGGGGTTAAGTGACTTGCCCAGGTCACACAGCTAGTGTGTCAAGTGTCTGAGCTCAGATTTGAACTCAGGTCCTCCTGACTCCAGGACTGGTGCTCTATTCACTGCGCCACCTAGCTGCCCCTAATGTCTTATTTCTTGCTAATCCCCTTCAAAAATTCTACACTTCAGTCAAATTGAACTAGTCAATATTACTGAAAATGTTCAGAACATTTGCTAAGCCCTGGGAATACAAAGAAAGCAAAAGACAGTCCCTCCTCTCAAGAAGCTTATAGTCTAAGGGGAAAGACCACATGCAAACAACTTGCATAAACAGGATATAAGCAGGATAAATTGGAGATAATCCATAGAGGAAAGGCACCAGCATTAAGAAGGGATAAGGAAAGGATTCCCAAAGAAGGTGGGACTTTAGTTGAGATGTGAAGTTGAACCTAGAGAAGCTAGGAGTCAAAGATAATGAGGGAAAGAGAGTTGCAGTCACAGGGGACAGTGAGCAAAAACATTCAGAGCCAAGAAAAGTGTCTTGTTCAAGGAACCGTAAGGAGCTAGGTGACACAGTGGATAGACTTCTGGGTCTGGAGTCAGGAAGACTCATCTTTGTGAGTTCAAATCTGACCTCAATTACCCAATTGCCCAGGTGTGACCCTGGGCAAATCACTTAACCCTGGTTGCCTTGGTTTCCTCATCTGTCAAATGAACTGGAGAAGGAAATGGTAAAACACTCCAGTATCTCTGCCAAGAAAACCCCAAACAGGGTCATGAGGAGTCGGAAACGACTGAAACAACTGAACAACAAAGGGAGCCAAAATCAGTGGATCCAGAGTATGTGAGGGAGAAGAATCTTCACCTCTCTGAGACTCAACTTCACCATTTGCTATGAAAGAGTTAGACTAGATGATCTTAGATTTCTTCCAGCTCTTAATGCTCTGGTCCTATAAATACTGACTATTGGGCTTTAATGGACCTCGAGAAAACAGCTGGGAATCCCTCTACTGAGCAGCAAATGGACCCATTTCTCAAGAGTTCATCTTGCTGAGTCATGAAAAACTTAATTAAATGTAGAGAAATGATGTCATTTCATTCTTGGGAGGAGAACAAAAGGTTCCTCTTGCTAAGGGAGGTAAGCAGGGAATATGTTAATAGTGACAATTCGCCATTTTTCATCCTGAGTCCTCTCACAGTCACTGCAAAAGCTGATGCTGCCCAAAGCTACTGTTTCTGCCTCGGACCTTCTGTACCCTGTGCATGATTGCTGCCAGGAAAAGGGAACTTCTCTCTGCCCCAACTCATACATATTCTCACAGAGCTTATGGTCTTTGATATAGAATCCTCACTTATTTACAGAATAACCAAAGGGCTGTCCGTAGCATGGATGAGAGGTGAGACATAGGTCCAGTATCATTAAGGTAGATTGTCTCTCCTAGATTGTTTCTCTAAGGCCTCCATAGTCTCTTCTCACCACTAAATAGAAACGGGAAAGAAATAAATAATTGACATTCATTTAGCGCTTTGTTTACCAAGCACCACATATATATTATCTCATTTGAGTTTGCAACAACCTTAAGAGATAGGCATTATATGTTTTATTACCCCCATTTTATAGATGAGGAAACAGCAGCTCAGGGAGATTAAGCGATTTGAATCATGGTACACAAGTAAGTGTCATTGGTTGTGTTCAAACAGGAATACTGCTTGACTCCAAGGCAAAGACTCTTCCTATGGCACCCCACCAACTCAAGAAATATTGTGAAAGTTTTCCTAGGTATCAATTGGTTTGGTTATAGGAGTCAAGGAATTTACAGCTACAAATGAACATTTAGTGATTAATTAGTGTAACCCTTTCATTTTATTGATGAAGAAATAGAAGCCCAAAGAGTTTAGGTGATTTACCTAAAGTCATACAGGTTTTGTACAGCAGAGCCAAAATGCAAAAACTCAGGTGTCCTGACTTCATGCCTAATCTTCATTCCGCCATACTTTATGGGAATGACTAAACTGAGGGACTGAATAAGCAAATCCTAAAAAGTGAGCTCAAGCATGAGTTCTAAGCCTCAGTCTGCCAAGGAACTGGGAAAGAGTCAGCCACCAGGACACAGGGAACGCTTCGCAGTCAATGTGTTCCAAGAGGTTGGGTGGCAAACTCAGCTCTCTGATTAGTCTGTAGTCATGGTGATCGCCTCGAGCAACCCCACGTCCCCAGCTCTGTCTGCTTTCTGGGTGGAGCTGCTGTCAGTCTCGGAGCATCCACAATGAGACACAGAGGCTGACACAAAGAGTTAACAATCCTACCATCTCTCCTTTCTGATCGCCCCTGCCCGGACCTCCAGGATAATGACTTTAAAAATAAGTCCCATCATATTTTCCCCTTTCCCCAAAACCTTGCTGTGGCTCCCCCTTTCCCATAGCAGCAGTCTTGGAACATTTCTGATCATGCAGTCCTATCAATAAAAAACATGCACAAACCCTTCCCTGATCTCCCTTCCCCCTTCTTCCCCAATTATCTTCTACCAGTCTTGTAAATATGGTATTGACCCATACGTGTGCCTATTGTCTTCCCCAGCTATAAGCTCCTCAAAGGCAGGGACTCGTCAAAGGCTCCCTCAAGTACAGTGTCCAGTACTTGGTAGGTACTTGGTGAGCACTTCTTGACCTTGTTCATCTTCCACCTGTGCCTTAGGCACTGGCCTCTCCCAAATGCCCCGCCCCTTGTTCAGCCTTCATCCATCCCCATGACTATCAATACCTGCCCATCCCTCTGGGGGAAGTAAAATGGAAGGGGAAAAGCATCAGGCAGCCCTGATGGGCCTCCTGCCCACACTGCCTCCCCAGATGCTTCTGCTTTCACTCACTGTCACCCCCACTTATTGGAAGCTACAGCCATTCTTGGCCCCTGAGCAAATGTTCCTGCTCCTGGCCTGGCTGCCCCAGCCCCTCCAGCAGCTCAGAACCATCACTGCCACCACCCCCATGGCCCAGCCTCCCTTCACAGCCTCCACCATCCATGGCTCACCACCCCAGGGTCCACTTCTGCCTGGCTTCTCTGCTAGCAATGCCCTGAGTTCTTTGTGGGAAGTGGAGAAGATGGAGTAATCAATGTCTACAGCCTATCCTATTAGTCATCCTAATAGAGTAACTTTTGCTAGAAACTCATTGAGTCACAGGGAGGACCCAGACCCTTATGTTCTTTATGCACCCCCATCAATTATCTTAGAGTCCATAACCCCCACTTTGGAGACCACCGGCGTATAGGATAAAGTCCTGACTTGTCAGTCTTGCATTCAAGGCCCTCTATAATCTGATGCCAACCTACCTTTAGTGTCTTATCTCTTGCAAATTCCCTTCAAAAATTCTAGACTCCAGTCAAATTAGACTGGCTTCCACTCCTGAAATGCCCTGTGCTTTTCTGCCTTAACCCCTTTGTTAATCCTATTTTCTTTGCCAGAAATTGTCTCCTCCTCCTAGCACTATTACTAAAATGTCTATCCATCAAGGGTCAGCTCAAAAAAATAAAAACTAAAAAGTTTTAAATTTTTTAATTTTTAAGATTGACTTAAACATTATTTTCTTCATGAAGTCTTCTGATTCCTACTAGTCAGAAATGACTTTTCCCTCAACAGATCTTTCTTGAACAGTATTCCCTACTTCTCCTATGACAATTATCTCACTTATTTTTTATTATATCTATTTGTATCCATGCCACTAACTACCTTGTATGACCTTAAGGGAGTGAAAAAAATTCCTCTGGGTCTCAGTTTCCCTATCTGTAAAATGAGGGAGGGAACAGACTAGATGAATCTCCAGCTCATGGTTTTCTGTTAGTTTTTTGTCTCCCATTCTGTTATCAATTGTTATCAATGACTTTTGTCATTTTGAAGTCAGAAAACACTTATTCACTTCCATCTCCCCTTCAGTGCCAAGCAACAGGCTAGCACAAAGTAGGCTTCCGTCAATGTTGGTGGCACTGAGTTTCTCATTTTGACCTCTCTCCCTGCCAAGATACAGAAACTCCCTGTTGGCCCTGCGGTCCAAACTTTATAGCTACACCAGGACACAAGAGCCAAATACATTCACTGCATTTCCATTTCACATTTTTCAAAAGATGAGGGAGACATATTGAAAAGAGAAAGAAAATGAAAATTGGAGAAAGTTAATAAATCATTCGGATATTGCTTTCTTCACACTCATAATCTCAGCAGTGATAATAAAGCAGTTGTTGGTCAGTGTGGATCTTCTCTACCCCAGACAAGAGTGAGGGTGCATACGAGGTCAAAGGGCAGCTGCAACAAAAACAGGGCTCCGTTGCCCTGATACATTCAGACCTAGGACATCCAAAACCCAGCGACCAGCCAGACCCACAGGCAGAGTGGGGTGATTCATCAGGTCCCAGAAGCAGATGATGTCATAAAATCACAGAATGGGAACTGGAAAACATCAAGATGGCCCAGCAGATAGGGCATTGGACCTGGAGTCAGGAAGACCTGAATTCCAATCTGACCTCAGATATCTGCTAGCAAAGTGACCCTAGGCTAGTCACTTAACTTCTATCTTCCTCAGTGTCCTCAACTAGAAAAATAACATAATAATAACTCCCAGGGTTATTGTGAGGATCAAAAGAGATGTTTGTTGAGGGGGGGTGGCTAGGTGGCACAGTGAATAGAGCACTAGCCGTGGAGTCAGAAGGACCTGAGTTCAAATCTGGCCTCAGACACTTGACACACTTACTAGCCATGTGACCTTGGGCAAGTCACTCAACCCCAGTTGCCCTGCCTTCCTCCCTCCAAAAACAAAAAACAAAAACAAAAACAAACAATCAAAAAGAGACGTTTGTTAAACTTAGCACTTATGCACTTTGTGCAGTCGGGCACACAGCAGGCACTCAATAATTGCTTGATTCCTTCCTTCCTACCTTGTTTTCTTCCTTATTACCTCAACAGTCATCTAGCCCAGCACATATCTGAAAGGAATCCCCACCATAGCATGCCTCAGAAATGGTGATCTTGCCTCCCTAAAGAAGGGGAATCTTCCACCTCTTGAGATATTGCTGCTTTCAGACTGCAATAAAGATAAGAAAGTACGGCTTTTGTTAGTTTGGGTTTTTCTGACATCCACCCTAAATCTGCCTCTTTGCAGCCTGCTGCTCCTATTTCTGTTGTCTGAAATAAAAGAGAACAGGTTTAATCCTTCTTCCACATACTTGAATGCAGCTATCGTGTACCATGTGGCAGCTAGATGGCATAATAGATAGAGGATCATGCCTGGAGTCAGGAAGACTCCTTTTCATGAGTTCAAATCTGGCCTCAGACAATTACTAACTGTGTGACCCTAGGCAAGTCACTTAACCCTGGTTGCCTCAGTTTCCCCATCTGTAAAATGAGCTAGAGAGGGAAATGGCAAACCACTCCAATATCTTTGCCAAGAAAATGCCCAATGGGGTCACAAAGGATCAGACACAATTGAAACAACTAAACAATAATATCATATACAGTCCTCCTCCCCCTCATCAAGTCTTCTCTTTTCCTACCTAAATATCCCTAAATATTCTTCACTAATCATCATATGACATGGATTCAATTTCTTTCACCATCCTGGTTCTCTCCACTGAATATTGTTCAGCTTATCAATTTTGTTAAGTGGAGGAGACAGAGTAGGAACTTGGACCTACTAAACAAATCAAGATTCAGGCTAGTGTTATTATTGGGGACAAGATCAGAGCAAGACTGTCAGACCAGCTATGCCGAGTTGCCAGCCCTTATGCCCAAGGGCTCCAATTTCTTTCCCCTGCTGGATCAGCAGGTGGGAATTTGCAGGCAGAGGCTCAGTGGCCTAGGCAATAGCAGTTGGACAGAAGAAGAGACAGTGAGTCAGGCTAGTCGGGACAACATGCTCAAAGGACAGAAAAATTGACTCACTCTTTTAATTATTTGTGCATCATTCCAGTCACTAAATATTTATCAAGCTTAAACAATTGTAGGCCTTTGTGTTGGGTTGTTAGGAGAAATGTAAAGATAACAAGGTGATAACAAGGTTCCTGTCCTCAGAGAGCACACAATCTAGTCACAAGAACAGTCTTATGTCCAAATCTTTATAACATAATTTAATAATATTATAATATATAACTATTATGCTATAATAACTATATAATGTTGTAACATATCACACACCAAAACATAATAAATGTGAAAATAAGGTGGGGAACCTGCGGCCTCAAGGACACATGTGGATTAGACCTTTCATTTCATTGGTATGAGGAGCTCTCAGATAAGATAAATCCCTCTGACCTATATAGATTGTTACCTTCTCTGCAACTTAAAATCTTAGAGAGTTGTCCAAAGAACTGAGAGACTAAAAGTCTTTGCTAGGGTCACACAGCCAATGTGTGTCAGAGGCCAGGCTTGAGCTCACATCTTCCTCACCCCAAGTCTATATTATAACAAAACTACTACTACAGAAATGAGCTTAGTCAGGCTCTCTTTGTCTCTATCCCATAAAGACTTTACTAGCCATACACTCAAACCAGTCTTTTTTCTTTTAAATGTTGTTTTATTCTGAATTTAAGAAATAAAACAAGCATTTCCATAACATAGTAGGATAGAAAAATATGATTGTACATGAAAATGCAAATCTATTATGTACAACTTGCTATTCCTTTTAAATACATAATAAAGTTATCATGTAACTTTATTTTTCCTTTTTTTTCTTCTCCATACCCCCCCACCCTAGAGATGGCTACCATTAAACAGAAATATGTATATATACATATATATATATATGTATATATACATATATTTGTAAAATCATTCTATACATCTATTTATCAATTCTTTCTCTGGATGCAGATAGCATCTTCCTTCATAGGTCCTTTGTAATTAATTTGGGTATTTATAACAGTAAAATGACTTAGTCACTCAAAATTGTTCTATTGTTGTCACTGTATACAATGTTCTCTTGGTTCTGCTCATTTCACTCTTCATTATTTTGTGCAAGTCTATCCATGTTTTTCTAAGATCATCAAGCTCATCATTTCCTATAGCACAGTAAAATTCCATCACAATCATATACCAATTGGGGAATGGCTGATCAAACCAGTGTTAAGCTGAAAGTGACTGCTCTACTAAGGACTATGAGGGCCTCACAGGGACAGATTATTTCCAAGGTACTTCTCAATCAACTTGAGATTGGAATCCATTTCTAAGCTACTTCCCTCATGAAGTCTGGACCTCTCTCTCTCTCTCTTTCCTCCTCCCTCTGCCCTGCCTCCCCTTATTTTCCTGAAAGACAAGTCTCTCTGTCTCTTTCTCTGTCTCCCTCTGTCTGTGTGTGTGTGTGTGTGTGTGTCTGGGTGTGTGTCTCTCACTGTCTCTAGCTCTCTCTGTCTCTCTGTCTGTCTCTTTCTCTCTTTCTCAGAGTTGATTCTCTTAGATATCCATTGTTTCTAATCCAAATCCTCTCCTCTATTAACTCAAATTCATCATTTTAAACTCCCTTTTTATATCTCCCCCTTTCCTCCAGCCTCAGTCACCTTGTTCCACTTGATATATGTCCTGTGACATGAACCTCATCTTTGTAAGCCATACCAGTAACCCCAACCATAGCATGGTTAAGGACCCAAAACCAAGACTGTTAGCATGCTGTACAGTCAGGTCCAGAAATTCAAGAAGAGACAAAGCATCACACTCAGTTGATCCAATTACAGAGCTTAAATAATATCCAAACCATTGTGAAATACTCGCATAGGAAGAATACAAGAAGATACGTGCACATCTTTGGTCCAATTCACTGTCAAATGCTGTGTTTCCCCCTTTGTCTGGCCCTGGGGAAATGGGGCTGCATATCTAACTGACCTCAAGGCAACTGTATCCGAATATCGCCGATTCTAGGACTGATGTGTTTTTTTTAGCCTTGCCCTCCCATCTATTCTTTCTGATCCGCCCTGTACAGACACTCCTAGAGGTGGAAATAGACAAGGTAGAAGCAGCCTTTTACAAATGCACCAATATTGGGCAGACTGGAAAAGGCTAAACCCAAGGGTTGGTAGAACTGCTTTGGGACGAATGGCTGCATTTTCGGGCATTCATGAGTCACTCCAGCCATCACTATCTCCATGCGACCCCTCCCACCTCCTCTGAGTAAAGGAAGGGCTTGTACCAACTAGTCTTCACCCCATAATAACTGGGGGAACCCAGTGTCAAGCGGTGGGGGCAGGTAAGCTATATGTCCAATAGTTGTGCCACCATGCTTATAGGTAAGGATAGTAGGAGTGCTGAAGGAGGACAGAAAGGACAATTACTGAAAGGAAAGCTTGTCTGTCACTATGCCAGCTGAGAAGAATTGGTTCAGCAGTAGAGAAAGGATCTGACCTAAGTAATGCCCCACCTCTTCTATTGGGTGAGGGAAGGACACAGCTGCAGCTGTGGAGATAACCAGGGGAGTTTTCCCTTAACCTGAGTTCAAATTTAGCCTCAGACATTTACTAGCTGTGTGACCTGGGAAAGTCACTTAACCCCAATTGCCTCCAAAAAAATAAAATGTAATATTATTTTTTAAAATGAACACCTTGTTATTCATTGTATTGGATATGTCAACCTGATAGGAAAAGGGGTGGCAGTGGGCAAATCATACTATGTCTTCCTTTCTCCAATTAGACATCTTGTGTGAAGCAATTGTGCTTGTTACTTGTTCCAGACTAGGGGTTCAACTAGAAAGATGATGTGTAATGAGAGGGTAATTAAATTGTAATGTGGACCAATGGTTCCCAAATTTTTTTAATGTTTAGAAAAAAAGTCATGAATTCTCCCTAATCTAGTGATAGCAATTATGTTATTAGTATCTGGTTGATTAATAAAATACATAACAAAAAGCTACTCTGAATTCAGACATGCCTTGAAATGAATGGATTTTGTTAATCACAGCAGCATCTGCACATGTTTGAAAAACAGTCATTTGTGTATGTGTGAGACATATTATTTATTCAGTCCACAGAAGGTATGTTTGCTTATTAGACTGAGTCCTGCTGCATATTTTGCTGAAGCTAAATAAAGATCTAAATACCAATACTTAGCATTCATGAGTTTGTGGACAACTTGCAATAATAGACATGTCCCATAGGGGTCCCTAGGGGTACATAGGTTAAAAATTACTGGCCTAACCCATTGATCTGATATTCCGCCCTATTCCTGCAGTGGTATATGTGAAGAATTCCAGATGTTACCTTTCCACCAGCTCCCTGGTAAACTGAATGCCACTCTCCATTCTGGAGGGATTGGTGTAAGACGTTCATAGACTCAGGGAACAATTGCATGCCTTGTAAGCTGTGACTTCTGGGCGGGGGGTCACATTTATTTTTACAGTGGCTACCTCATACACACACACACACACACACACACACACACACACACACACACACACACACACCCATTGCCACATGAGTGCAGCAGCCACACCCTAACATGACTCTGCTACAGTCTCATGGTCTAAGGACAAGAGGAGCAGATGCCGTTCTTTCTTGGCCAAGATGAACTTATACTTCTGTGAAACATCAGGCTTTTGCTATCAGGAAATCTGGACGGGCCCACCCTGGAGTAGGCGTTTCTTCTCATAGAAGAAAGGGAAACTCTCTGGTGGAGAGGTACCAGCAGGTTAAGGCTGGGTTCAATTTCAGGCTCCTCCCATCACAAGAAGAATGTGGGTACCATCATGCTGGTCCTCTGATAGGACCAAATGGACTATTGCTGTAGTAGGATATAGTTAACAGAACTCAGAATTGGGATTCTTGGAGGCCTGGCTTATAATTCCCCCCTCAGATACTAAGTAGCTGTGTGACCTTGGACAAATCTTTTGATGTCTCAGCCTCAGTTTCCTCTTCTTTGAAATGAGGATAATAATAGCATCAACCTACTTCCCAAGGTCCTGGAAAGGATCAAATGAGATCATTTATGTGAAGCATTTTGCAAACTTTAAAGTGACTATATAATGTGAGTTGTATGACATGCTCTGATGGAAGCATTTTAAAAGGGTTTAAACTGGAAAATAAAGAATCATTTAATAGGGAGGGACATAATGGCTCCTACGCCTGGGGACTTGGTGGCATTAACTAATATGACTTTATAGCTGAGTGACCACTAAAAGAAAAAGATGTTCAAGACCCAGAAAACTACTGGTGTGGCAGGAGAGACTAGAACCTAGCCAGCTGGAAATTTTTAGTCCCCTAAGGGGGGCTAAATTCACCAAGGCCTACATTTTGGCATAGTGTTCCCAGAAAAACTGTTGTTCAGTCATGTCTGACTCTTCATGACCTGTTTGGGGTTTTCTTGGCAGAGATACTAGAGTGGTTTTCATTTCCTTCTCCAGCTTATTTTGCAGATAGGAGACTGAGGAAAACACGGTTAAATGACTTGCCCAGGGTCACACAGCTAGTAAGTGTCTGAGGTCAGATTTTAACTCATGAAGAGGAGTCTTCCAGACTGCAGGCGTGGTCTTCCATCATGTCACCTAGCTGCCCTTCGAGCTTAAAAATGAAAATGGGGAAAGTAGGAGAGCAAGGGAATGCTGAGATCAGAGGTCAAGAAGTCAATGCTGAGATAAGGTCAAGAAGAGAGCTCTACAGGGATCTCAGTACCCCAGGTTGGAGTCATGCCAGAAAGGCCAGGACCAATGCTTCTACACAGGCACACCAGCTTGCCTGGCCCAATCGTGTAGATACCAACCAATCACAGGGAGGAAGCCAGCCAACAATAGGCAAGTCTCCTCCAGTGGTCATGCTTGAGTAAGCAGTTGACTAGGGCAAGGGACTAAGGGAGACTGAACAATGGAAGTGTCCTTGATTTGGGGTAATTACATTGCTCTAAACTTAGCAGTAAACTGAGGCATAGCATAAGACTTTATGGTAGACTCTTAACCTTTTTTGTCATAGACCACTCTGAATATTTGGTAAGGCCTGTGTGCCAAAATAATATGTTTAAGTATGTGAAATAAAATACATTGAATTACCTCCAAAAAAGTCAATTATATTAAAATACAGTTATCAAAAACATCTTTTTCAAAAAACAAATTCAGAAACTCTCTATCTAGCTGATATATAGAGGCAATTGGTGGTGCAGTGGATAAAGCACTGGCCCTGGAGTCAGGAAGACCTGAGTTCAAATCCAGCCTCAGATGCTTAACTGGCTGTGTGTGACCCTAAGCAAGTAACTTAACTGCCATTTGCCTCAGTTTCCTCAACTGTAAAAATGGGGATAATAATACTACTTTGCAGGGTTGTTGTAAGAATCAAATGAGATCATATTTGTAAAGCATTTGGTACAGTGCCTAGCACATAATAGGTGCCATATACATGTTTAGCCCCTGCCCTGTATCCACCCACCCCAGATTAAAAACCCCTGCTCTAGTGGGGGCTATCCCTGGTGAGCCATCACAACTAAAAAGAGGCCTAGGAGTAGGACTGTTGTGACAGGAGCACATTTCTATTTGGCAAGATAGTTTCATAGAGGGTCAACCAAATTTCCTATGCTCCATAGGTCTGTCCCTGCTGGGCCACAGCCTAACAATGGAAAACTGTCCCTTTCCCACCTGGGGAAACATCCAAATTCCCAACTCCTAAGGTTCTCCTTTCCACAAAGGTTAACAACTAATTTACATTGTATGAGTGATAGTTGCTTAATGGGTTTCCCACTCCCAGGGTATTTGGATCTTAAAAGAAGAGTTAGGAGCTAGCAGTTTGACAGTCCAAAGATATTGTAGGGGGAGGAACTTTTTTTGTTTTGTTAGTTTTATTGGGGTCAAGAAGAACCGATACTCAGGGTGCATAGGATAATAAAGATTTAATTACCAATAGGTTGATAGAGTAGAAAGAATGCTGGAATCTGAAGCCAGCTTGAAGCACCAAGCTGATTATCACATTTTCAATGAGACCTTGGAAGTTGACAAACACTACAAATCAGAGTCTGATTTATTGTCTAGGCTTAAGAAAATGATGGAGAATATGTTAGCAATGTGGATTAAATTTTAAAATGTATTCTGCTTCCATTTTTTTGGAGAGCCAGTCCTTAAGCATTTGCCAGCAAGCCGCTGACTTAGAGTCAAGAGAGACCCAGACTGGAATCCTGCCCTTAACATTTAATAATTGTATGATCACGTGGCAAGTCAATTAACTTCTCTGATTCCTGACTTCCTTCTCTGTAAAATGAATGAATTAATACCTGTAATACTGACCTCATAGAGTTAACCAAAAAATCAAATGAAATAAAATAAGCAAAATGCTTTGCAAACCTCAATGTACCATTAAAATGTTCTCTATCAAGCAGACTGCTCTTTAGCATGGGGACTAATAGGTTAACTGAGAATTGAAGCCCAGGACAAGTGAAGAAAGGTAAAACAGTACCAGGACATCTTCAATGAATTCAAATCACCGGGACCAGAACATGTACATTGCAGGGACGTGATTACTGAGCAATGTTACTGATCTTTGTAAATTTGTGGAGAACTGATAGAGAGGACACACAATGGAAAACTGGCAGATGTACTGATTAAAAAAAATGTAAAAGGAAACTTATAGCTTACAAGCTAGTGGTGAGCATGATTTCAATTCCTGCAAAAACTTTTTAAAGTATTATTAAAAAGATGGCTTGCAAGCATTTAGAAAGAGAAGCATTAATCAGTGCAAGACAGCATAGATTCATCAAGAACAGGTTGTGCCAGACTAACTTAATTTCCTTTTATGGCAAGACAACTAAGATTGTATTCCAGGGAAATGTATAAACGCAATGGACCCAGGTTTTAGCCAGGTGTTTGACAAATTCTCTCATGACAAATTGAAGGACAAGATCAAAGATGTGGGCTAAATGATAATAAAAATGTTAAGCAACAGGACCAGTCACTAGAGTACTCCCTTAGAGACTGCCTTTCAAATTCACATAGAACCATTATTGAGTCATTAATGGGTTAATTTCAACCTGAAAAACTAGGGGAAGGTTAGAGTAGTTACCTATGGATCTGTCCTTGGTCTTGTACTGGTCAAAACTTATGT
Organism: Gymnobelideus leadbeateri; assembly: GCA_011680675.1. Taxonomy (NCBI): domain Eukaryota; kingdom Metazoa; phylum Chordata; class Mammalia; order Diprotodontia; family Petauridae; genus Gymnobelideus; species Gymnobelideus leadbeateri. The sequence continues at coordinate 300,825 of WOXC01004958.1, forward strand.
CAATGTCTTGGGAGAGAATAGAGATAACATGCTTTTTGAATTTGCAAATTTGAAATGGGAAGGGACATCTAGTAGGATAGATGTCAAAGGCAGGATCAAGAAACATCTCAATAGGCTAAAATGCTGAACCATATTTAATAACTGGATGAAACAATGCAGATAAAATGTAGTCCTACACATGAGTTCAAATAATCAACTTCATAAGTAAAGGATGAGGGAAACATGGCTAGACAACAGTTTGGGTGAAAATCTGGGAGTTTTAGTAAACTGAATGTCCAAAATGAGTCAACCATAGAATATAGTAGCCAAAAAAAAAAAAAATCAACCCTGTGCTAGGCTGCATTGAGAGGAATAATACCCAGACCAAAGGAGAAGACAGTCTCAGTCACTGTACTCTGTACTAAGCAGACCACATACAGGGCATTATGTTCAGTTCTGGGCTCTCTCTTTTAAGGAAAGACATCAACAAGTTGAAGTACATCCAAAGGAATGCAGCCCAAATTGCAAGGGGGCTAGAGAAAGTGCCATACAAGGATCATTTGAAGGGACTGGGAATGTTGAACCTAGACAAGAGAGAATTTAGAGGACATATGATAGCAAGTATTTGAAGGGCAGTCACGGAAAAGAGAACCTAAACATGTTCTGTCTGGTCCCAGAGGGCAGAATAAGGAGCAGTTCAATTCAAAAATATTAATTTAACAATGCATAAGGCACTGTTACTTCAATGCAAGTTATAGAGAGGCAGATTTAAGCTTGATATAAAAAAGAACTTGTAGGGAAGGAGGGGGGTCACTGCTAGACCCTCATCCCCAATTTTCAGCCAATCATATTGTCCCTCCACACCTCAGTTCTGTAACCAATCATAACTTGTTTCCCCTCCTACAAAGTCCTTTACCTAGTTTCCTGGTACTTCTAGTGACTGGATGTCCTGCCCTTGCAGAGCTATCTGCCCTGACCTTATCTCCCAATGCCATCCACCTGATCATCTGAACCTTTACCAATCACTTTCATCTCGGATCTTCACCTGCTACCTATGTATAAAAGTATAAAAGGTAGCTGTTTCTCCACCTTGGGGTCTTCTGGCTAACTGAGGCAGTCATTAGACCCACTTTATTGCCAGGTTCATACCTTGCTAATAAAGTGTTGTCTTGCTTGAAGAAGAAAAAAAAAGAACTCCTTGACAATCACAGCTGTCTGAAAGAAGAATGGGCTGCCTGAGAAGGAAGCGGGTTCTCCCTCATTATAGGTCTTTGAGCAGAGGCTAACTGACCACTTGGCAGGTATGTTGTAGAGGAGATGTCTATTCAAATATAGGTTGGAATAAATGGTCTCTCAGAGTCTTTGACTCTACCAACCAGCAAACACTTGCTAAATACCTACTGTGTCTAGGGCCACCTACTAATCACTATAGATAGACAAAAAGACTTTAAAAATACCCAAGGCTCAGTGAGATTGAGAAGCATGACGTGCCAACTAGCTACCTTGTCTTGGCTATATGAGGCCTAACCTAATAAGGGAGTCCGTGATCAGGGTTTGATATTCGCTCCAGACACAGAGGGCTAAAGGAGCTCCTGTGATAGGAAGGACATTGGACAGAGAATATTGGGTTCTATCCCCAGCTAAACCACCAACTAGCTGTGTGACTTTGAGTAAGTCATTACCCTTCTCTAAGTCTCAGTCTCCTTACTGAGAAAATGAAAGGGGGTGGGTTGGGCCCAATGGCTCTTCAAGATGCTTTCTAGCTCTGACGTTCTACAAATCTTTGCCTCTTGACTTCAATTTTCTCCAAATGTCAGCTGCCTCTCTTTCTCTGTCATAACAAGGGTTTTAGGTGGTAATTGGACAGATGAGGCTAAGGATGGACTAACCCAAATATTTGGGTGAAGGCTGGGGTTCTGATCATGGCTACTAATTTATTATTCTAGGAGAGGGCACCCAAGAATGAATGCCTAGAGCCGGAACTCTTAACCTGAGGTCCATGAACTTGTTGTGGGGGCTTTTATATATTTTGATAACTTTATTTTAATGTATTTGGTTTCCTTCATAATCTTATGTATTTAATTTTCTGCTTTTAAAACCATTATTCTGGGGAGTCTATAGGTTTCACCAGATTGGCAAAGGAATTCACAACACAAAAAAAAGTTTAAGAACCCCTGGTCTAGGAGGAGTATGAAACCAAGATATACCAGTCTCCAAGGGAATAGAACAGGCAAAGCATGAGTATGTTGGTCATGGTCCAAACCGGGTCCCAGATGCATATATAGACAGAACAAAGTAGGTAGCAAGCAAAGATCCAAGAAGGAAGTGATTGGTAAAGGTTCAGATGATCATGCAGATGGCATTGGGAGATAAGGTCAGGGTATATAGCTCTGCGATGGGCAGGATATCCAGTCACTAGAGGTATTGGGAAACCAGGTATGAAACCTACTGGGGAACTGGGGCACTGATGCCAAAGGAGAACCAGCAGAAAGTCTGGATGCTGAGTCAGTGAGCTCCTGGTCTAAGCCCTCTTTTCTCCCCTACTTTTCTTTCCCTCCTTTCTGTTTTGGCCCAGATCCTGCAGATTTAGGTTCAGTAAGCATTAGAAGTAGCCAGACAGGTCGTTCCATTAGCTTCTCCTCCATTACCCTGGGGACAAGCAAGGGAGACCTCACATAGCCCTGGTGCATGGCCCCCTCTTGTCCTCTGCAGGAAAGGGCAATGCCCAGATTCTCCCTCTGGGGCCGTTTCACATGGTCGATGAGCTACAAATACCAGGCAGACTTCAAACTCAGTGACCTTTCCTTCTGAGCTATCTCTTTGCTGTTAAAAAGCCCCTGAGACAGCAATCTTGTGTGTTTTTCCAACTAAAAGTCCACTTAGGAGACCAAGAAATATGAAGACGAGCTTTAAAAAAGAACCCTCCGGTGTGTGCTAATAAGATCCCCAAAGTTTGTCCAGGTACTTATGCTCTCTTGCTGGTGTGAGAATTAGTTCACAAAGGTTTGCACAAGAAGGTCCTTGATGAACAATCTCTTGGCCTCTCCTACTCAGGCCTATGCCTTCTAATTTCCCACTTTCAATTTCTACTCTTTTGAAATAAACACTTCCTAGCCAGGCTTTTTCTCCTCAATCTTTCTCAGCTGTCCCTCTCCCAGGCTCCTTACTCTACTATCTTCTGCTTGCAATCCTTTATCTCAACCCTATGAGATTAGTAGGGAAATCATAAAATCAAACTCCCCAAAATTCAATATATGTGATTGTTTCAATTTAACTCAACAAACATTTAATTTCCTGCTGTGTGCTGGGGGTGGGTACAAAATTTAAACCATAAACTCTTAAGTATTATGTAGTGTACTTACCCCATGGAAACTGCCCCAATCTGTCTCCCTCTAGTGGTTTGGGACCCCCAGAGATGCAATTGACTATTCCCTCTCAGTATCCTATGGGTCATTGATGGGCTTGGTTTCTAGTACTTTCTTTCATAAACCCCTACCAGTATTCCTGCAACCCCTCCCCACCCTTAACAATCAACCAGTTGACTCCATTAGAAAAAGTTATTAATTGAGAAGGTGCCGTATGAACAGTTGGTACAAAATATTCTTCCCAAACTGGATGCACAGTCTCATCTTTACAAAGAAGACCCCTGGGAAAAGTGGATTCCAACTTAAAATGTGATGATGGTGAGTAAAAGGAACACAGGTGGCCAAGGGGTATCTCCTGACTCCTGGGCCTGGAAGTCCTCATCTCCTTTCATAGAGACTTCATGAAGTTTCAATTAGGCCCAGAGTCAGTGACTGTGATGGATCCAGAGCTGGTATTTGTCTCCACCAAAAATGATCTTGCACCCTAAAGTTTCCACCATCCCCTGGCAGCTGTATTTCTAATTCCAATGCTTAGCACAGTGCCTGGCACAGAATAGGCTCTTAATAAATGTTTATTGATTGATTGATTCTATCTACAGTCACTTTCATTTCAGTCACTCTATCTCCAATGGCTGCTCCTCCTGCCACCATTAAGTTCCTACTAATAAAGGAATGTCTAATGTGACCTATAGATCTCCAGAACTCAAAAGGTTGCCTGGGAGCTTCTATCTTAAAATACTAATGCTCCTAAGAACAGAAAAGAATGATCTCAAAGTAGTCCCAGGTTACTTATACTTGTTATTCATAGCCACAAGGGAAAGAGAAAAGACTTAAGATATGGTTGTCAACCCTTTTAGATGCATCCTCAGTTCTGACTCAGCAACCTCTAAATCACCAGTTCTTATGACTCTGAAACCAATAAGAAAAAATTTTGTCATCACATCCTTGAGTTGTACATGTCTAGAAATGGGTTCCCCTCAAGTTCCCAAACGGCAGCTTGAAGTAGAAACTGGCAGGGAACAGCAATGAAAGCTTCAAGACCATGCCCTCATAAACCAGTCCAGGCTCATTACATTCTTTCTCCTATTAAATACTTACTGTCCTAAGCAAATCAGCTGGGGTACACTTTGAACCCATTGTCACTATCCCCAGTCCAGAAAAGTGACTCCCTATTATCAATAAATCAATAATTGTTTATTAAACACAAACCATATGCCAGGTGGGGATACTGGAACAAAGAATGGGACTCATGATGAGCTTACATTCTAATGGGGGGAGAAAGCAAGCACATATAAAAATATATACAGCATAAATATAATATTGATAAATACATGTCTATACATATATAAAATATATATTATATTCTCTAATATCTTGCCAATTGCCTTGAACTAAAGAATCTCAAAAAAAGTCCACATGGAACAGATCTTGTACTGACCCAAACTTACAGATGGAAATTGCACTCTCCTCCCATATACAGAGTTATACACATTCAACAAAGGACATTTTCAAGATGGCAGAGTAGAAACAGCATGTCCAAGGCACTCTCCCTGCAGATCACCTCCAAAACATGTAAAAGGGGACTCTGAACAACTTCTGGAGCCCCAGCACCCACAGAACGACACTGAGAAGCTAACCTCCTACTGAGGACAGCCCAGCAGCCCTGCAGAAAGGGCCAGCTCAGCACTCTGGGAGCCGACAGCCCAGCGTGAGGAGAGCCAAGCCCAGATCCACATGAGCCGAGGTTTTAGCCCCAGGGTGGCCAGGCCAGCAGCTGCTGGAGGGACCCCAGAGCACCAAAAGCTGTGGTGATTCCAGAATTATCAACACAGACATGCCTAGGACAAAGTGAAAGGTTAGTGCCCTATGGATTTTGGGACCAATATTTGGGGAACGCATTGGCTTCCTCCCCTGGGGGCTAGAAGCCGCTGAGGAGACACTCTCCATTTTGCAGTTTTCAGTGGCAGCTCCAGCTCCTGGCCTGCGAACTGTAGGGAGATCCAGCGATCAGTCTTGAGGGGTAATCACTCTTGCTTTAACCTCCCTGGATCTGGATTGTGGTCTGGGGTGGAGGTCGTGAGGTGGGTATCCAACTTGCCAGAATCAGAATTTGTGAAGACCCCAGCTTTAGGACAGAAGCTCCCCTGTCTGGTGGCAGAGTCCTACTGTGGCAACAACCCCAAAAGTCAAGTAATTAAGTGGCAACATGCCAAGGCAAAGGAAACAAAATAAACAGAAAAATGCAACATTAGACTCCTATTTTGGGGGCAAAGAGGATCTAAGAAGGGAACAGGAGGAGGACTGTGAGGTCAGAAATCCTGCTCCAAAAGCCCCAAAGGAAAATATGAGTGGGTTACAGGCCATAGAGGACCTTAAGAAGCAGATACAAGAAGTGGAGGAAAAATTGGGAAGAGAAATGAGAAAGATGCAGGAAAAGTATGAAATGAGAGTCAACAGGCTGACTGAGGAAAATAACACCCTAAAAAATAGACTAACTCAAATGGCAAAGGAGGCCCAAAAGGGCAAGGAGGAGAAGAATGCCTTAAAAAGCTAAATATTCCAGATGGAAAAAGAATCTCAAAAGCTCACTGAGGAGATTCATTCCTTCAGAGTTAGACTGGAGCAAATGGAAGCTAATGACTTTATGAGAAATCAAGATGCTGTTAAGCAGATCCAAACAAGTGAAAGAATAGAAGGCAATGTGAAATATCTCATGAGAAAAACCACTGACCTGGAAAATAGATCCAGGAAAGATAATTTAAAAATTATTGGACTACCTGAAAGCCATGATCAAAGAAAGAACCCAAAAATCACCCTTCAAGAAATTCTCAAGGAAAATTGCCCTGATGTTTTAGACCCAGAGGGCAAAATAGAGGTTGAAAAAATCCACCTATCACCTCCTGAAAAAGATCCCAAAAAGAAAACTCCCAGGAATATTATAGCCAGGTTCCAGAATCCCCAGATCAAGGATAAAATACTCCAGGCAGCCAGGAAGAAACAATTTCAATATTGTGGAAACACAATCAGAATAGCCCAGGACCTGGCAGCTTCTACACTGAGGGATTGAAGGGCATGGAATATGATATTCCAGAGGACAAAAGAGCTGGGAATGAACCCAAGGGTCACCTACCCAGCAAAACTGAGTATTTTGTTTCAGAGGAAATTATGGTCATTCAGTGGAATAGAAGACTTTCAAGCATTCTTGAGGAAAAAACCAGAGTTGAATAGAAAATTTGACATCCAAACACAAGAAGCAAGAGATACCTGAGAAGGTAATCAGAGAAAAGAAATCAAAAGGAACTTATCAAAGTTGACCCATTTACATTCCTATATGGAAAAACAATAACTGCGACTGATAAAACCTTTCTCAGTATGAAAATAATGGAAGAAGGGTATATGGGCATATGAATATATATGTGAATGTGTGTATATATGTTTACAGTTATACATGGAGAGAGGGCATAGGTTGAATTTGTTGGGAAGGGATGATACTTAAGGGGTGAAATTATGAGGTGAGAGAAGAAAGTGTCAAGAGGAGATGGGGAGAGACAGGGTAGGGTAAACTATCCCATGTAGAAGAAGCAAGGGGAAGTGGCTGCAGGGGAGGGGAAGAACAGGAAGGCAAAAAGGCAAAACCATATTCTCATTGAATTTGGCTCAGGGAGAGAATGACATACATACTAAATGGGATATCTCAACCTGCAGCAGAATAGGGGGAAGGGGGATGAGAGGGGGATGATGGAGGGGAGGGCACTCTGGGGAGAGGGGAGATTGGAAGTACCCACTATCGAAGAGAGACAGGATCAAGTAGGTAATGGACCAGGTGGGGAGTGGGATGGGTGGGAGGGACTTATAAGCAGCCTTATACAATATATCTACTATGGTAATGTTTTGCATAGCTAGACATGTACAACACATACTGAATTACTTATCTTCCCAGAGGGAATGGGTGACAAGGGAGTAAGGGAATGGATCTGAAATCCAAGGCCTTAAAATTAAATGTTTCAAATATATATAAATACTATTATTTTTTTTAAAAAAGACATTTCTTCTTAATTTGAAAACTACTGATACCAAGGGATTCAGAATACAAGTAGAAATCTTAGTTTAAACCCAGTAATAAATTTAATGTGGATGTGCATAAGGAAAAAAAAACAAAGGACATTTTATGAAGCTTATCAGAGGTTAGTACTTCCTCCATAAAGGGCCTTTCTTCATGCTTGCAAAAGCCTTCACAAGGCAATAAAGAAGACAGAATAGAAAAATCATTCTTATCAAAAAGGGTCAATCCTGGTGCTTGAGTTCCTAATCTATGTAGGACTCTCCCAAAAGAGAGCAACTGAAAGTTACCCCCTCAGCCTTCAGAGGAGAAACCAAATCAGTTTTGTTAGGGGCTTGTGTAGCAACATTAACTCATTGACACCAAGGGGGGCCAGAGCACTTCTCTTTTTCTCTCAGTGAAGAGCTCTTCTGCTCTGAGCTCAGGGTTACAACAAAGCCACACAGGGTCAAGAAGTATGCTGGAAAATGTGCCTTTTCCCTTTCTCACTAATAGCCTTTCCCTGCCCCCTCCAAACCTACATGCACAAACCAAGTTTAATCCCAAAAGATTTCTATGGGACACTGAAACAATATTGGGCACCCAGGATTTCTCCAGAGAATCTCTATCAATGCACAGTGCAATTCAAATTGATTTTCTAACTTACCCAACAATAGGAAAAGCAGATTCAGTTCAAAAAGAAAGAGAACAGGGTCAGGTAAGCTCCAAACACATATAAGAATTCCAAAGGGAATTGAGCATTTAGGGTTGATTATACATGGTCCCTAGGCTAGCAGGCAAAATTTATTCTATGGACCTGCAGTGCATAAGGATCTTACAATAAAGTGAGTAGTCTGGGTCTACTTAAAGGAAAATAATGAATATTTATGAGTGATAAAAGTGTGTTCAAATCAAACTGCCAAGTGCAAATATTTTAAGAATAAAAAATCCATACTGCTCATATTAACTGCAATAATGTGACTAAGTAGTTAGGTAATATTGAACAGATAGGTATAGTAATACAATATATATTAGTTCATAAGCATTCAAAAGAACTGATTTAGCTTGTAAAGAAAACAAACCAAAATCTAGACTGTTCCATTACAGCCTAAAAAGGGAGGAAAATTGCTCATTTTTCTCTAGTGGATCCCTGAAAACTAAGGCTCTGTCTGTTAAAAGGATACCCAAATCTGTCCAAAATAAAGACCCCATGTATAGCACCCCCATTTTCTAGGATCACCAAAAACCAAACAAAAATACTCCAGGCATTCATACTCACAATTTGAGGTCCCAAAGTATGGCTGACTGTTTTTTTTTTCCTTTCAGGATTCTAAGAATAACTTTAAGAATGTAGGAATTCTAGTAATGTTGGTCATGAGCCCCCGACAATATGTTCCCCTTTAATAGTTGGCCAGTAGATATCAATTAGCTTCAGAATAAGGGATTTTACTGGGAGGCTATAGCAAGAACACTTGGCATAAAACATTCCCTCCAAACTCGGGTGTTCTCTCCCCTGCACATATAACGTCCCTGGGAGAATTGAGCTTAAATTTAAAGTACAATAATACTGATAACACGTGTATGGGGAACCCATGTGACAAACACTCCTGACTCCTGGCTACAGAAGTCATTTCTTTTTCTTTTGTGGAGTTGCCATGAATTTTATTGTGGATGGTGAAGGTGGTGAAGGACGAGATGTTCTTCTGCTCAGCTGGGATGCATCGGCAAAGGATCCCTGCAGCAAACTTCATGAGCACCCGACAAGGGAAGAAAAGGCATCAAGGCCCCAAGACTCCAGAGCTGTGAGCTCTCTTGGCCATATGAATTCCCTACGTGTGTAGTCATGTACACTCTTTCTCCTGAAGACTCTGTGTCTGTGGAAGATTTGGGAGAAAATGCTTTGCAACAACTGTTCTTGCCATGCCATTTGAGCAAATGCCTTACTAAAAGAATTGAGTCTGCTAGCTGATCATTAAGAAGAAACACACTGGGGGCTCACGAGCAACAATATTACAAGGATAGTTACTCACAGGGTTACTCCTAGAATCCTGAGAGTAGTAGCAATCACCCTCTGGAGACCCAACCAGCCAGTGCCAACATGGGCTAGGAAAGTAAGCCTAAAAGAAGGTATTCCATGGAGATAAAGAAAATAATATTTTACCTATTTCATAGGATTATTTCAAAATACTAAATTAAATATAATAAATATATATTATAATAAACATATTTATGTTACATAAATATATTTGTATATTATAGTCCATAAATATTAATATAAGGAAAGCTTTCCAAACCTTAGAGTGCTCTATACATATCAGCTGCTATCACGATTATTATATCAATTATGGTGAAGGCAAAAGTTTTTCCAGAAATCCCTTTATGCTCCTCTCAGGGTCTCTGTCTTCTTTAGGTCCCCTAGGACTCCGCAAAGATAGCCCCTATTCCAGGTTCAAATCCTGTGTGACACTCAATAGTTGTGGACAATGGGCAAGTCACTTTGCCCTCAGAGCCTCAGTAAACTCATCTGTAAAATTGGGATGATAAGTCTTGCTTTACCTACCTAATATCTGGGTAAGGAAAGTTTCTCTTCTAAACGATTAAGAAGATCCATCAAATAAATAGTCTAGGCTAGGGGGAATTTGGCTTTTGCCTTCCAAAGTACCCCATCCATCAGTCTTGTGTGAAGCCAGTATTAGACAGGGACATTTTGCCAATCAAAATCTCCAGAAATTCTCCCAGTCCTATTTTAGCCCACAGTCTTAGCTTCCTTTTTATTTTTATTTATTTAATTTTTAATTTGTAGAATAAAACCTTTCTATAACATGGTATAATAAAAAGATGATTGCACATGAAACTACAAATCTATTATGAACAACTTGCTATTCCTTTTAAATATAAAATAAAGTTATTGAGTAAATTACTTTTTTTCTTTCTTTTCTTCCCTCTCCTCCCCCACCCTAAAGATGGCTACCATTAGACACAAATATATACATATACATATATATATATGTACATGTGTGTGTATGTATATATAAAATCATTCTACACATACTTCTATTTATTGGTTCTTTCTCTGAATGCAGACAGCCTCTTCCTTCATACATCCTTTGTAGTTAATTTGGGTATTAATAATAGTCAAAATGACTTACTCAAAGTTGTTCTTAAAACAATATTTCTGTTAAGAGCAAAATTAGTTTCTTTTTTTTTCTAAGAGTTACACCCTCTCCTCCCTTTCCTTTGTGTCCCTGCCCAGCCTCTAGAAATACTCTGAACTGGGAAGTTCCCAAGAAGTTTAGGAGAAAGAGAACCCTAGATGATAGGTTTAGAGATAGGAAGGACCTTAGAAGCCATCTAATCCAACCCCCTCATTTTACAGATGCAAAAACTAAACTTTATGAATGAATGAATTTGTGAATCAATGAAAAAACGAACCTTCAAGGTTAGACAACTTGCCAAGGTGACCTTGTGATGGAGGAATAATTTGAATCTAGCACCTCTAACTACTTATCCAGTACTCTGATGGAGCCAAGGGAAAGAGGAAGAACTGAGTAATTCACACACTAGTTAGAGCAACAGCCCACAGGAGCTGTGAGTTCATTAAACTGAGAGATGGTAGTGCCCACAGACCACACAGGGATGGGGAGGTCACTGACACACATCTGTGCCATGGATTATTCATCCAATTGTTCCTCAAATTATTTCAGAGCCACAACTATGCACAGAATCCCATGCTACAGATCCTCAGTATCTCTTAGTGAGCCTCTATATGGTGAAGCCTACTCTCCCAAGGGGCCTTGAGTATACTAGGAGAAAATGCCCCCATCATTTGAAAAAGAGGTTTTATACTAATTGTTTTTGCTATACCTTCTCAATAAATCCCTTTTGTAAAAGTAATTACTGCCAAGTGGTTGATTATTAATGGAGAGCATACCAGTGGGGGTACTAGAACCCCCAGCCCCTTAAGGTCTACCCACAGAACTCTCAGGGGAGAAGTTAGCTTACCTCTGGAAACTCAACATGCTTCTCAAATGCCTTGCTTCTAATAAGGAACTGTGTCACTAGAGAGATCATCCAGCTCCTGGGATGGGTCAAACAGGTTGCTTGGTTGATTGTTAACCTGGGCTGGTTCACTCCCACTCTTCAATCTCTCCAGACCTTGTAGTATTCATAAGGTCACTGCCTAGACACACTCACCTCAAAGTCCTCACTCGTCTAACAAATATCAGTGAATAATAAACACAAAGAAAAAAAAAGAATAAGTACAAAAATACAGGGATGGTCACATGCTCACGGCTATCACTGATGGCTGTGGAGATATTGGGTAGCCACCATCCACACCCCCACCTGACTCCTAGCTCAAAGCAGCCCTGCCTCCTTGTAGTTGCATAGAACAAAATAAAAGACAGAGAGAGAGAGAGAGAGAGAGAGAGAGAGAGAGAGAGAGAGAGAGAGACCTGTCATCCCTTTTGCATGCACACTGGGTTCTTCCAATTATGTAGAAGACTTTGTTATCACATGGTACCACCCCTGAGTCTCTCATGGCCAGAGACCAGTTTTCCAAAGTTTCCATATGGCTGCAAATACATCTCTGCATGTTTCAAGGATTATCCCTCAAAGGCCTATCCACCCATGATAATATACAAAGTAAACACAAAGCGTTAAAGGAGGGAAAGAAAGGGGGATGAAACAAGGAAGTTCAGGAAAGGCGTCATGTAGGAGATGGGCAGCTAGGTGTCACACTGGATGGAGCACTGGACCTGGAACACTCATCTTCTGAGTTCAAATCTGGACTCACTACCCAGGGCAAGTCACTTCATCCTGTTTGCCTCAGTTTCCTCATCTGTAAAATGAGCTAGAGAGGGAAATGGCAAACCATTTTGTTATCTCTGACAAGAAAACCCCAAATGGGGTCATGAAGAGCTCTGCAGACATGACTGAAATGACTGAATAACAACAAATAGGAGATGGCAGTTGGGCTGTGCCCTGGAAGAAGCTAGTGATTCCAAGAGGCAGAGACAGGTCAGGAAGGGAAGCATTCCAGGCATGGGGCACAGATCGGCCTAGGTACTCTCATGCTCTCCACCAAATTTTTAGTTCTTTGGGGGCAGAGTACTATACTATTTTCACTTTTGAAACCCCAGCTCTAAGAACAGTGCCTTGCACATAATAAATGCTTAACAAGAAGTTATATTATTTAATTTAATTGGATAGCACATAGACCCTGCCCTCAAGGAGTTTACAGTCTAATAATCTGACGCCTCCATCAATAGCACTAGGAATAGGCCTATGCCCAGTCTTCCAAACATTGGAGTTCCTTTTTCAGCCCCATCTGGTCAGTCATTACTTCTCATTGTCACTGTCCCTATACCTGCAGCACCCACACCTAGCTGGATGTGGCTCATAGCTACTACGGAGCTACAGATGACCTTGGCTTCCAGCACTGCCATTTCCTACCATCTTCAAACACCATCGATCGGATTTCAGAAGCCCCTTGAGGGACTAATTTGGCTCATCAGCTTTGGAAACAATTCAGAATGATTTTGATTTCCTACAGCGTTTGGCTGCAAGCCATCTTTCCTTCAAACTATTCAGGAAGCAGGAATGAAAGATCTTCAGAGAGCACCTAGATGTTTTAACTTAAAACCACAGGTTTGAAGTAGCAAATCTAAATATTTCTGGTTGTTTTTTTTTTATCTCATTTCTGGATTAACCAGGGATTCTTCTCTTGGCTTCTTGTTTCCTTGTTTGAGAGAAAGTAGACATAAGCTAAGAACTGTATCACACCAGTAGACACTGAATGCCCTCGGGACATGGATGGTCCAGGTAATAGCCCTACCATGTGTCTCACGGAGTTATGAAGAACAAGAGGGTAGATGTAAAAATTCTGGCTTGGAAGTATTGTGTGACTCCCGAAACCCACAGGTCTACTGATGTACTAAGCCAAGGAGACCAACAGAAAAGAGTTTTTAGGTTTTGTACCATAACTTCTTGGACCCAGGTCTACCCTCCCCCTGTAGTTATGAAACCCACTAAGGTCTAGGAGTTCCCTGAGAGGAACCACAGCTACTGGTCCTTTACTCAGAGCATTAAAATATTCAAGTAACAACTTCCATAAGCAAACTACAATCTATTAAAGCTTTAATGCTTTTGCTTTCATTGTGGAAACTGATGCTCCTTTCTTCTTGTCCTAGAGACAAACAAACCCACCCAGTATTGTTTCAAACGAATTCAGAACTAAGTAAATATAAATTCAGGTGACGAACTGGATAGCACACTGGGCATGTGCCTGAGTTCAAATCCAGCCTCAGATACTTACTATCTATGTGACCCTGGGCAAGTCATTTAACCCCGGTTGCCTCAGTTTCCTCATTTGTAAAATTAGCTGGAGAAGAAAATGGCAAACCACTCCAGTATCTTCGCCAAGAAAACCTCCAAATGGGGTCATGAAGACACATTTGGACATGACTGAAAAACGACTGTTATTACAAATGTAAATTCACTTTGAACAGGAGTTCATCCCATACATAACTGAGGAGAAACAGACAATTGGTGAAGGAACTGAAAAAGCAGGTCATATAAGGAATAGTTTGAAGGAACTGAAGATGTTTAACCTTTAAAGAGATTTGGGAAAGACATGATCACTGTCATGAGACCTGGTTGTCATATAGAAAAGTTGTTATACTTTTTCCACCCAGAGAAAAAAAGTAGGAGTATGGGGTGGAAGGAGGAAGGAGGGAGGGGATCAGGAAAAGGCCAATGTTCAGGTCAATAGAAGAAAGAATAGCCTAAATATTGGAACTAGCTAACAATGAAACCGGCTGACTTGTGCGATAGTTGCCCCCCTCCCCACCCTGACTCCTGTCACCAGAAGTGTTTAATTAAGGACCTGGGAGCCACTTGTTGTAAATTCCTCAACACAGACGGATGTTGCAGTAGTTGGTCTCTGCTTCTGCTACTCTAGGTTAACCTTTGGGAAGCTCAAGGAAAATTGTGAACAAGAGAAAAGGCAAAAAGTGGTTCTTCAGAAAAAGACGAGAACATGTTGGTAGGAATGGGGGAGGGGATAAAGAAGAGCGAAAAGAAACCTAGACTAGAGCATTTGAGCAGGAAAAAAAAAAGGAAGTAGGAAGTGAGGTGAAAACATCTGGGGCAGGGACAAAGGAATAGGGATTTAGAGCTAGATGGGCCTTTGCAGATTATCCAGACCAACTTTTGCATTTTGAAAAGCAGGAAAATGAGACCCCAGAGACTGAGTGATTTGCCCAAGGTCATACGGGTGATAATTAATAGGATGAGATCTGAACCCAAATTGCCTGCCTCTAATTATTGTCAAATTATCTGTGCAGGAGCTTACATTCTAGTTTAGAATACACACTCTCTCAGACTATGAATATGCTAGATATACCTTTACTGAGAATCAAAAGATGTAGGAATCAAAGATTTATGATGAAAAATCAGACTCACTGGCAGTCAAACGGTCTCCCTGTGTCCTTGACTCGACAGCAAGCCAAGAATGCTAAGAGTCTCACCAGGTCAAAGCAGCAGTAACTGCCCTTCCCAGGATAACTTTTTTCCTCAAAATACTTAGAAGCACCAAGTATCTAGAGTCTCCCTCTCCTCTGCCTCAGTTACCTCATCTGTAATATGAGGATGATACTAGCACCTACCTCCCAGGATTGTTGTGAGGATAATATTTGTAATATTTGAGACAATATTTACAAAATGCTAAGTAAACCTTAGAGAGCTGTATAAATGCTAGCTATTATTAATTATTATTGTTGCCAGTAATAATGATAAACATTCAGTGAATTGAGCAGAATTCCTTAACAACTTTCTGTCCTCATTTCCCTTTACCTTCCTTGCCCTCTCAGGGGGTCAGAGCCCTCAAGCAACAGGACAAACTGCAGAGAAAGAAGGAGAAATCCCATTAGGCAATGGAGACCCAGGAAAGAAACCTTGATTCTCAAGAGCCCTCCATAAAGTAACTGTACCTTGTGGGGCTCAGACATCGTGTGCAGATTGACCTAACCCCTTCCAGACACCAGGTCTGCAGCCAGCACCCCCAGGGAGAAGCAGGAGACAAGTTACAGCAGAATCAGCAAGATGAATTGATGTACAAAATCTCAACCTTTAAAAAAAAAAAACCTACCTGAGACCTACCAATGCCTTTTTAAAAAATGGTAAAAACAATTCCAGGTAACTACCATTTATTTCCCCATGTGAACCCAGTATTTTACTGCATCATCATTTGCATTTCATGCTAGGGCTTTCCGTTATCATCAGGACTATTCCCCAAACTGGGTGAAATAAACATGAATTCACAACCCAAGCAAAGGAAATTCAATGAGCAAGTCCCCCAAATGAGAGGAAGAAACACAAAGAAATGGAGTTGAATTTGATTCCCAGAAACTTGTAAATTTCCACATGCTCTATTCAATTCACTGTCCTTTTCTAATAATAATGAGGCGAGTTGTTTTTTATTTTTAAGGGAGGTGGGGAGGGAAGAGATTGCTTCATGTGTCCACACCTCACTTGAGTCTGTCTGGGAGAGAATTTTTAAACTAATCACAAATGTACCATCTCAGATTGTTCCCAGGAGAAAGCTCACGATCTGTTCTTCTTCAGTTCATATAAATAGAAATCCCGGCTCCCTTCGATTTTTCTCTCTGCTTTCTCCCTAGCTTCTTTCTTCCCTCCTTCTCCCCACTGGAGGAAATGTTTCCATTCAATCCTGCTCTGTGCTGGGTTAATATCTTCCAATAAAATCAAAATGAATGGAGACTTTCCTTTGTTATGTTTTCCAATCAAATCAAGGAAACAAGATGTGGAGATGGCAGAGGGTAGGGCCTGCTGAGGTACCAGAAGGTAGGGTAATGGGTTTTGCATAGCTGGTAGCTCCCACACTGATTATCTGCCTGAGTTACTGTCACTGATTATATTATCTCTCCTTTTTTTTTCTCTTCTTGTAACACCCTCAAGACTGCATATCCTGGGACCATGGGACCCTTTCCAGCATCTGAAGTACTCACAGAGAGTAGGGTCTTGTGCTTGGGTAGGAAAACAACCTTTTAAATGTTGTTAAATGTCTTTTGAATTCCAAACAGTTACTGCCCTCACCCTTGCCTTTAGCTTTAAGATGCAGTGGTTTTTAACATCTTCGTCCTTCAGTCATTTCAGTCTACCCTTTGTGACCCCATTTGGGGTTCTCTTGTCAAACATACCGGGGTGGTTTGCCATTTTCTTCTCAGCTCATTTTGCAGATGAGGAACCTGAGGCAAACAGGGTGAGGTGACCTGGCTGGGGTCACACAGCTAGTAAGTGTCTGAGGCCAGATTTGAACTCAGGAAGACAAATATATACATGCATACATACAAACATACACGTGTATATGTGTATATACATGCATAAATTTATTTATGTATATGTACACACACATGCCCTGGGCCCCTGGAGCAGTCTAATGAACCCTTTCTCAGAATAATGTCTTTCAATACACATACTAAAATCCACAATATTACAAAGGAAACCAATTATCCCAAAATACAATGTCAAAATATTTTTAAAAGCCAAATTTGTAGGATTCCTAAAATCTATCTACAGAGGGGATCCATGGACCCCAGTTTAAGAAGCCTAAATGAGCATCTCTGAGGCCCTTCTCTGCCTCTGACTTGGCCCCTCCTGAGATAGCTAGTAACATGTGGCTAATATCTATAATAGTGTTCACTCTGTGCCACATACTCTGCTAGGCACTTTACGAAAAATAATCTTGTTTGATCCTCTCAATCACCCTAGAAGATAGGTATTATTATTATCCCCACTTTATAGATGAAAAAACTGAGGCAAAAAGCAGCTACGTGACTTGCCCCTGGTCACACAGTTAGTAAGTGTCTGAGGACAGATTTGAACTGAGTTCTTAAAACCCCAGGCCCAGCTCTGTCCACTGCACCATCTAGCTGCCTGTAGGCAACTCAGGTATGGGTTGGACATATTTCCCCCTGGATATTCCAATCCCTGGGAGGTACCCTCACATTCCTTTCTCTTTATAGGCTCAGAGCATGGCCTCCCAGTTCCCCTTTTCTCATTTTCTAATTCTTCCATACATACTTCCTCTCTAGTACTGATCAAGGGTGCTAGGCCACAGCTTCACACCTCCTGTCCCCAAAGACACAGTCCTTTTAGCATTTTCTGAATATTGGGTTGGTTTTTTTTCACTACCAGTTAAAAAGAAACAAACTGATTTAAAAATAAATAGACAAGTTATAATGGCAAAAGAACCTCATAAGTCTAAGTTTATCACAGACTTGGAGCTGGAAGGGACCTTAAAGGTCATATATACAACTTCCCTATTTTAGAGATGGCAAACTGAGACTTGTCCAAAGTCACATAGATAGTGTTCAACAGAACCTGGATTGGGCTCAAGTCTTCTGACTCCAGTGCCCTGCAAGTCTTCTGACTCCAGTCCACTGCACCTAGGCCAGAACAAGACCCAAACATGTGTCTCTATCTCTGTCTCTCTTCCTCTCTTCCCACTTCACATAGAAAAAGCAGGCTGCTTCAACACAACCTCTCATCCCCACTAAAGAATAAGCATCTTCCCCATGTTTCTCCCTAAGGTTCCCTCCAGCACTGAGACTCTACCTGGAGACAGGAAGTTATGTCTTTCTGAGATGCTTAACTCACTGTGGTGCTTAGGGACACAGTTCTCACTAGGGCTTTCCTTCCAGTTATTGGGATGCCTCATAAATATTTCTGGGGACATAGAAGTACAGTGAGAGGCACTGTGATGTTAGTCTCCAAGCCAAGAAGATCTGAGATCAAATCTCACTTCTGACACACAGGCTGTGTGACCCTAGGCAAGTCACTTTACTCTCAATGTTGCAGGTGGTTCTCTAAGACTGTAAGTTGAAGAGAAGGTGCCAACTTGCATTGATAGAGGGAATTTCCTCACCTAGAAACTACCTATACTAATAAAATCACAGTCCCTATCCCTGACCCTGTATTACTACAATATTGCAACACCTGGACCTGTAACCCACACAGCAATCAGGGAAGCAACAACACCTGCACCCCCAGTACACAATCCTCTTTATTAGATTTGTATCATCCCCCTAATCAGTCATCCTCTGCCAGCAGGCTCTCCCTCTCCCTCTCCAATCCATCCTGCTCACACTATCCATATAATCTTCCTAATAGCTTTCCTAATTATGTCATTCTTCTGCTTAAAAACAAGCAGGAGTTCCCTATCATCAATATAGAGAAAAACTCCTGATCTGGGCATTCAAGACTTCCTACAATCTGGACCAGACCTAACTTTTCTAGCCTTTCTCTCTCTCATATTCTCTACTAGAAGGAAGTTCATCTTTTTAATACCAGCTTTCTGGTATTTGGAGGCTTGACATCAGGCTAAAAAAAAACAAGAGGGTCCAAAGAATTTAAAATTAATATCATACAGAGGACAATGGAGAAGCACACAATATGTGTGAATGGGCTGCAACTTATAACCAATAAGGAATTTTGAAGAACAGAAAAGATTACAAGATGTCATCAAAGAAGTATATGCTAGAAGAAGAAAATTGGCCAGTCATGAGGCAAAAGGTAAAGGATGACAGGTGGATAGCGATGGTGCTCCACCCTCATGATGTCAGAAAAAATAAATAAATCTAGGATGGCGGAGGGGGCAAGGGAGGGGGAAAAAAAGAAATGTATAAGATAACTTCAGTGTATGTTTAAAACGAATAACAATTTGTACATAGTAGATTTGTACTTTCATGTGCAATCATCTTGCACATTTTTTATTATACTATGTTATGGCAATGCTTGTTTTATTCTATAAATCAAAAATAATTTTTAAAAAAGAAGGAAAGAAATCAAAGAAGGACTCCAGCACATTGGGAAATCCTCTGTGGTAAAGTTATAGCAGGGCACGGATAATAACCACAAGGGATGGGCAGGAATGGATTTGGAAGAAAACTCCCAAATCAAAATCAAGGACCTATTTGGATATTTGAGAATTTCCTCCATGACTTAGCACAGATCTCTGTACATAAGAGTAGCAACTTACTCATTTTTTTAAAAAATTGAATTTATTGGCCAATATCCCTTCAGCTCCTATTCTGTGGTAATTCAGAGTTCTGTGGGAAAGATCTAGTATTTCATTATCAAAGTGACTTCAATGCAATTATGTATTGGGGAGGGGTGAGGAAACGAGTCCATTGATTAAAGAATGACTGAAAATCTGTCATACACCAAATGGAATAGTACTGCATGATAAAAAATGACAAATAGGAGGAATCCAGAAAGTTTGGGGAAATTTTGCATGAACTTCTGCAGACAAAATGCAAAACCAGAACAATTACAAGACAATCATAATGTACAGGAAAATAACAATGAAAGACTTCAGAATTCTGATCAGTTCAGAACATTGACCAATAGTTAAGTTCAGAGGGATAACAATTAATTATGTCTCTTGGCAGAGAGGTGGTGAACAAGTTCAGAATGAGATATATATTTGTCAGACGTGGCTAGTATGCTTATTTATTTTGCAAGGGAGGGTTCTTGGATGGGTAGGAGGGAGAAGAAGAGAGGGAGGAAGAAAGGAGAAAAGAAGAGAAGAGGAGGGGAGAGGAGGGGAGAGGGGAGGGGAGGGAAGGCAAGGAGGAACAGAGAGAGGGAGGAAGAAAAGAAGGAAAGGAAAGGAAAAAAGGAGAGTGGGAGGGATGGAGGGAGGAGGGAAGGAGGGAGAGGAAAGAAGGAAGCAAAAAAGAGGGAGGGCAGGAGAGAGGGAGGAAAAACAAGCATAGGAATTCAACTTGAATTACGTACTGGACCTGCTACTAACTCACTATTTGACCTTAGGCAAGTCACGTGTCTTTGGGCCTCGGTTTCCTCATCTGAAATGAAGTTCTATGTCTCTGAGGTCCCTTTCAATCCTAAAATCCCATGAACCTATGAATTTGATAGTCATCTAATTATAACCACTGGTTTCCCGTCGTCTTTCAACTCCCACAGCCATGAACAGGCTTGTTTGAAAACAGAGATGATTAAATATAATCCTTCTCCACTTTTACATGATGAATGTAACAGGCTAATCTTTTTGTGAGAGCATCATCAATATCCCCCAGGCCTGTGCAGGGTATGAGGAGGATGTTATTGCTGCAGTGTTCTATTAAATTATTCTTGGAGAAATTACAGGTAGTCGATGAATAATTCAAAGCAAAGAATACAATAACATCTAATAAACTCTGTATATAGTACTGAACTTTGACATAGTTACAGTGATATAGGTTATCAAGTTGCACGTTCACACAAAATTAGAATTCAGTGCCAGGAGATTATGGGATGATCAACATTTCATAAGAAACTCACTTGAAAAGGCCAGTGGCATTAATTTACTAATTGGGAACTGTAGAAGAGAATCGTCTTTTCCCTTGTTGCAAACTCAAGTGATCCAATCACAGAGGTCTCTTTTCTCATTCCATGTTCCTCAATTCTCTCAACTTTCTAAAAAGTTGAATAAAAAGATGGCTAGAATTCTGTGGCTGCTGTCAGGTCAAGTGTAAAATCTTTAGAAGTGTCTTAGTGTAATATGTTGAGAGATTTGTTAAATATTGTACTGTTTCTTGAAAAACAAAAAAAAAATCAGAGAATGTTGAAGCTGAAAGGAACTTCAAAGATCATCTAATCCAATTTGGTCACTTACAAATAGGGAAACTGAGTCCTAGAATGGGGAAGTGACTTGCCCAAGATTGCACAACAAAGAATTCACATTATGTTTCCGTGTAAAACACTAGAGAAAAGCTCAGCTAGTGAGGGGAAGAATAGATTCAGAAAGTATTTCAGTGCAAAAACAAAAGGCATTGATAAAAAAAATAAGAGAAAAACAAATTAACATTTGGAGTCACAAAGGAAAAGTTGACCCAGCCTCTGTAATTAAACATCTCTAAGAGAGAGCAGACTTTGCAGCCTAAGGACACTGAAGTTTACAGTAAGGAAAGCTCTTGAGTCAGGCATCTAGCACACCAGAAATATTCTCATATAAAAGTCAGCAATTGAATGTATATGACCAACTCTTGGCACACTGCTTGGAGACAAAGCCTGGGTTTGAATCCCGCCTCTGAACGTGGTCAAATTGCCTCACTTCTCTCAATCTGTTTCTTGACCTTCAAAATGAGAGAGTAAGACAAGAGGTATCTTCCAGCTCTAGATGTCTGGAATAATCAAAACTCATCTCTATGGTAATTTAAGTGGACAAAGTGCTTTCTTCATAGCCACCGCATGAGGCAGAAAGTGAAATTATGATGATTCTTACCATCCCCATTTTACAGATGATAAAATTAAAGCTCAGCAAAATTGTCTTTGACCATGATTTTGCTGTTCAGTTGTTTCAGTTGTGTCTAACTCTTCATTCTACACACGAAGAAACTGAGGCAAACAGGGTTAAATCACTTGCCCAGGCTCACACAGCTAATGAGTGTCTGAGGCTACTTCAACAACTACCTGCTGGACATATCCACTTGGATGTCCCCTAAGCATCATGTCCAAAAGAGAACTCAACGTCTTCTGCTTCTCCTGGAGACATTCTATCATGTGTCGGGTAACATGAAACTTCCATTTGCCCTGATCCACGAGCTCAGAGGCATCTTTGACCCTTCCTTCTCCCTTACCTCACAAACAAACCTATGTTTGCCTAAGATACTATTTTAAAAAGACCTCACATAACAGTCAGAAAAAAAAAAAAACACAACACAAGGACACTCTCAAGGTCACTCTGAAGAACTCTGGAATCAATCGCATGAAATGGGAGATGATAGATGGGACCACCCAGAATGGTGTGCCTGCATCAAAGAAGGCACTGTGCTCTGTGAGCAAAGCAGGATTGCAGTAGATCAAAAGAAACATGAGATGTGCAAATGTAGAGATACCTCCACTCCAAACGTTCATGTGGACTGTATGTGCCTGACCTGAACCTTCTGAGCCCATGTCTGTCTGATCAGCCACGGTCAGACGTATTGTGAAATAGTGACATAGTGGTATCATTTTGGTCCTCTTCGATAACAATGGACAGCAACCAACCAACATATCCATTGGATTGACATCTGATCAGCTCTAACTCCAGGGAATCTCTCATTCATCTCCTCTTCATCAAATGGAGACCACTCTAAACCAGACCTTTATGGTCTCTTACTGAGAGTCCTACTTCCTACTTCCAATCTTTCCCTTCTTCCATTCATCTTCCATCCACATAGCTAGTGAAATCTTTCCTTGAGGCACAGGTCTGAACATATCACTTTCCTAAAGAATCTTCAGTGATTTCTTACTGCCTCTGGTCTAAAATACAGTCTATAGCTTGGCATTCAAAACCCTTCCAAGGAGGCAGCCAATGGTACAGTGGATAGAGAACTAAGACCTTCCTGCTTCCTACTTCTAGTCTTTCCCCTCTTCCATCTATCGTCCATCCACATAACTGGTGAAATCTCTCCCTGAGGCACAGGTCTGAACATTTCACTCTCCTAAAGACTCTTCAGTGACTTCTTACTGCCTCTAGTCTAAAATATAGCCTTTATCTTGGCATTTGAAACCCTTCAAAGGAGGCAGCCAGTGGTAGAGTACATAGAGAGCTGAGACCAGACTAAGACTTGAATTCAAAT
This sequence comes from Gymnobelideus leadbeateri, assembly GCA_011680675.1. NCBI lineage: Eukaryota > Metazoa > Chordata > Mammalia > Diprotodontia > Petauridae > Gymnobelideus > Gymnobelideus leadbeateri. The sequence goes on from WOXC01004958.1 coordinate 323,855, forward strand.
CTGACCTCAGACACTTACTAGCTCTGTGTGACCCTGGACAAGTCACTTAAGCCCTGCCTGCCTGTTTCCTCAACTGTAAAGTAGGGATAATAATAGTGCCTACTTCCCAAGGTTGTTGCAAGGATCAAATGAAATAATATTTTTGTAAAGTTCCTGGCACATGGCAGGCACTTAATGTTTGTTTTTCCCCCTTCCTCTTCCTTTTCAGTTCACATTGCTCCCCTTCTCACACACATACACAGTCTTCCAGGCAAACCAGCCTGTTTTCTGTTCTCTAAATTTACCTTTTCTCTCCCCACTTCCCTGATTCCCTTCATCACCTCCACCTCTTAGAATCATTAATATCCTTCAGTATTCACTTCAGGTACTAGATCCCATAGGAAGCCTTTTCTGATACCCTGGTTGTTAAGGCTCTCCCCTTAATGAAATCATCTGAAATGTTCTTACCTGTGTAGTACCTTAGTAGTACTAATATATCAAATAATCAAGCATTTATTAAACACACACAAGACACTGGATTTAGAGCCAGAAGACCTGAGTTCAAATCCAGCCTCAGACATTTACTAGCCATGTGATACTGAGCAAGTCATTGTAATGGCAAGCAAAGGAGTACTTAGCTCCTTGTTTCAGTTATTCAAATCTTTAGCACCTTGTTTCAGTGCTTCAATTGCCTTTGAGCCCCACCTGTGATTTGAAGGTGGGAGGAACTTGCTGATGCAACAAGAAGGGTGGAACAGGAAGGAGAAACACCATATAAAAGCAGGAGCACAAACTGGAACAGAGCAGAACTGAGGAGAACACTTTGTGGTGTCCAGCACTCTGTTTGTCTGTTCTGTCTGAGTTGATTTATGTTTGTGTTACTTTGTCAGACAAAAGCCTTCTGTCTGTTGATTTGTGTTACTTTGTCAGACGGATGCACCCTGTCTGTTGACTTGTGTTGATTTCACAGGCAGAAAGTGAATTGTGGTGATAGTGCTGGCAATGTGCATGAATGTTGTTGTGGCTCTGTTAAGCTTTGTCTTCCCAAAAACAGAAACTGCTAAGGGCAAGGGATTGGATGAGGAGTGGACGAGGAGCTGAGAGCTGCCTACCTGTGAATCCAGATGATGGTTGAGTGAATTCAGGCAAAAGCTGTGTGCATGGAAGAGGAATCATGGATTTTGGGAGTCATCCTCAAGCTAAGATGAAAGGACCTTTCCTTGAGTACTTAGTGCTGACTGACAAGATCATGATTTACTGTGACCTAGGGGTGGGAGAACTTTGTACTTTTGTACCCCTTAAGAATGGTTGCATTAAAGATGACTGTAATCTAGTCTCCAATCAAGAAGAAAGACTTTCTGACTGTTAATTAAGACAAGGTGACTTAGGGGTGGAAGATCTTTGTACTTTGTATCCCTTAAGGATGATTGCTCCTTAAGGATGATTGAATTAAGAACTTACTGAATGATATCTTTTGTTTAAAACTATGTGGCCACTTTAGTAATGAGTTGTTATGTTACATTGCTGTGAATGTTGTACTTTGGTTTCTGTGAATGTTTTGCTTTGGTTTGCTGCTGAATAAATGGAGAGTTCACTATACTATGTGATCAGAACCTTAAAGCTATTCATAGCAGCAGTCCTCTGGAAAGCTGCTTGTACTTGACTTTATAGTCACTCAAATGCTGCCTGCCTCAGTTTCCTCAATTGCAAAGTGGGGATAATAATAGCACCTCCTGTGCAGTGTTATTGTGAGAATCAAAGGAGATAATATTTGTAAAAGTGTTTAGCTGACTAGTGAGAACTAATTGTTAAATTTTTGGTTGTAAACATTTATACCTTGGAAATAAATAAAAGATACAAATCAGGAACTGATATATTAGTGTGTTGATTGCCTAGACTTTAAAAAAGTTATAGAGATAATGTTAACAATGCAGATTAAGCTTTAAAAAATATTTTTATCCTCTCCCCACTTCCTAATTTTTTTATGATCCATTTATTAAACATTTCCCAATATACCATTTACCAAATACCTTCTTTCAGACCTTTGCTGACCCAGGATTTTACAATTTCAGAAAAGAGAAACGTTGGGATCATTTCCCAGGTGTCAAGAACTCAAAACCTCACAATGTTCTTTCCTGACCCCTGACTCTCAACTGCCAAGCCCTGTCAGCCCTACCTCTAAAACCGCTCTCATGCCTACTCCCTCCTCTCCACCCTCACAACATCACTCTAGTTCAAGTCCTAAGCATCTTTTTACCTTAGCTAACCAGTTTTCCTGTCTCCAGCCTCTCCCTCCCATCCACCCTGCACAAGGTGCCTAAGTAATCCTCATCTGCTCTAAAACCTTCAGTAACTCCCCAACACCTACAGTCAAAGGGCAAACTCCTCAGTTTAACATTTGAGGCCCTTCACTATCTGGTCCGCTTTCTCTGCTCAGACCTATTATGCCTTTACTACATGAGTTTTCAAGTCAGGAGCTTTCACTCATCTTCCCCAACATGTGCCCATCTTATCATGGCCTCCCTGATTTTTCTCTTCACTTCCCAATACATCCTCCCCACCACTTTCTGATATGTCCTCTGCCCTGTTCTCTGCCTGTCCCAATCCTGTGCATTTCTAAAATCCCCTGGCCTCCCCATCACACTAGCCTTGAGGAAACTCTACTTTCTTTTGCCTCAGAGAGCATTTAACTGTCCATACCCTTTTATCTTGGTACTTAATAATGTATATAATATTATAGGACTGGAAATTTCAGGGATGCCCATCAATTGGAGAATGGCTGAACAATGCGTGGTATATGATCATGATGGAATACTACTATGCTATAAGAAATGATCAGCTCAATGATCTTAGGAAAACATGGATAGGCTTGCACAAAATAATCAAAAGTTAAATGAGCAGAACCAATAGAATGTTGTATATAGTAACAACAGTATTGTTTTAAGAGCTCTGAATGACTAAGTCATTTTACTGTTATAAATACCCAAATTAACTACAAAGGACATATGAAGGAAGACGCTGTCTGCATCTAGAGAAAGAACAGATAAATAGATGTATAGAATGATTTTACATATATACACATATTTGTGTCTAATGGGTAGCCATCTCTGGGAGGGGGGAGGGAAGAAAAAAAGGTGAAAAATAACTTTATTACATATTTAAAAGGAATAGTCAGTTGTACACAATAGATTTGCAGTTTCATGTGCAATCATCTTTTTTATTATATTATATTATGGAACTACATGCTTTATTCAATAAATTAAATATGAAATATATTAAAATTAAAAATAATAATAATAGTAATGTATAGTTTCTTGTTCATTTAAACTTTTCTTGACTCCATGTCCTGTCTCCCCTTCCAAACCAAGAGCTCTGTGAAGACAGGGGCTGTGTCTTGGACCTCTGCTATAACCCCCAAAGAACAGAATAACACAGGGCTGGGCACAATGCCAGTTCTTCAAAACATTTGCCAATATCCATAATTTTTAACATCCCATCTAAGAAGCATTCATGGCTGAGCCCTGGAGAAACATTTTTCAAGGGTTTCTCTGGCTCATCCTTCAGCTCTCACCTTTTCCAAGAGCAATCACTCCTTTATTTGACATTTTCAAAATAAGGGTTCCCTGTTATTATGCCCCCAGTTTTGACCTTTATCTGTTGTTGGGAATAAGAAAGAACCTGTCACTGAGAAATAGCCTGTGGATTCCTAAGTCATTTGTTCCAGGGACCACAAACCCTCTCAGCCAGATGTGCCAGAATCCTAGCACAGCCAGTGTTAAGGAACAAAAGGATAAAGAGGGAGAGGAGACTCCAGACAGAATAATGGGGAGGGCCCGTTTTCTTCTGTCCATTAAATGTTTCTTCCTTTTGCTAAAATGGACCAGGTACTAACTCTGAGATAAAGGGAAATCAATAGAAAAGACTTGGGGGGTAGAGAATTAGCTGGTGGAGAGGTGATACAGTAGGAGGAATGCTGGATTTGGAACTAGAGGGCCCAAGTCCACCAAACAAGTCATTCAACCTCTTTGGGACTCAATGAGGGGACTGGATAAGATGAACTGTGGGAGGTTCCTTCCAGCTCTAGATTTATTATTCTATCAATGTTGGCTGGTCACATGCCAATCAATTGAGCTATACATATTTATTAAGTGCCTCCTACATGCCAGGAAGCAGCTAAGTGGTGCCACAGTGCACAGAGTGCCAGGCCTGGAGTCAAGAAGACTCATCTTCCTGAGTTCAAATCTGACCTCACATATTTACTAGCAGTGTGACCCTGGGCAAGTCACTTAACTTCCATTTGCCTTAATCCCCTGGAGAAAGAAATAGCAAACCATGTCAGTATCTTGGCCAAGAAAACTCCATGTACAGTATGGCTCACAGGGCCATAAAGAGTCAGAGACAAGTGAATGACTGAACGGCAAAAATTATTACAGGCAGCTGGGTGGCACAATGGATAGAGCACTGAACTTGAACCAGAAAGACTCTTCATGAGTTGAAATCCAGTCTCAAAAACTTACTAGCTGTGTGACCCTAGGAAAGTCACTTAACCCTGGCTGCCTCAGTTTCCTCATCTATAAAACAAGCTGGAGAAGGAAATGGCAAACCACCCCAGTATCTCTGCCAAAAGGGGTCACCAAGAGTTGGACACGACTGAAAATGATTCAACAACAGCAACATGCCAGGCATTGTGCTAATGATGTCTCACATCGGTCCTCTCCTGGCCACTTCCACAGTTTCCCCCTTGGCATAAAAGGTCACAAAACAGACCACAAGGGGCAGCTAGGTGGCACAGAGGATAGAGCACTGGCCCTGGAGTCAGGAGGACCTGAATTCAAATACAGCCTCAGATACTTACTAGCTGGATGATCCTGGGTAAGTCACTTAACCCTGACTGCCTCCAGAAAAACAGACCACAACCTCCCTAGTTCAGGTTCCCATCCCTTCCTACACTCATCTCTATTTCATCCTACATTTCCTATCAAATGGATATTGTATTTGTATCACAATGCCAGGCACATAATAAACACTTATTAGATGCTTTTTTTCATTCATTTATTCATAGGTCTGATGATATCACTCTCCTTCCATGGCTCCCCAATCACCATTAGGCTCAAATACAATCTCCTTTGTTTGGTCTTTGAAGCCCTTCACAATCTGGCTGCATCTATCTTTCCAAACTGATCACACGTTAATTCCTCTCTAAAACAAAAAGTATAGCCACACAAGCCTACTACGTCCTGTTCCCTTTACAAGACATCCCACCTTCCACCTCTATCACTTTGTCTAGAATGTTTTCCTCTCCCTCTTGGAGACCTCAGCTCCTCTCAAGGACCAGCTTCAGAAGCACCTTCTTCAATAGGCTGTCCTTGATTCTAACAGCTGTTCATCTGCATATCACAACCTGAAATTACTTTGTATTTATTCTGAAATCAATTACCTGCTAATGGTTTGAATCGCCTTCATAGACTGAAAGCCTCATGAGGGCAGGAGCTGTCTCAGAGCTCTCATTGTACTTAGGGTCATAGATTTAGAGTCGGAAGGGACCTGAGACATCATCTTGTCCGGTTCCCTCACTTTATAGATGATTTGTCCAAGATCACAAAGATGGTCATTCGTGATTTGGATTTGAGCCAAAGCCAATTCACCCTCCCTCCCTTGTGGCACTTTATCATACTGCCTTATAATAGAGTTATTCATGTAAACAGTTGTTTCAGTCTGACTCTTCATGATCACATTTGGTATTTTCTTGGCAAAGATCCTGGAGGAGTTAGCCTTTTCCTTCTCCAGATCATTTTACAGATGAGGAAACTGAGGCAACTAGGGTTAAGTGACTTGCCCAGGGTCACACAGCTATAAGGGTCTGAGGTCAGATTTGTAGATAAGTATAGAGTAGAAGGTAATAGAGGTAAAAGAGAAATCTAAACAAAGCACTCTAAGAAAATCTAGAGACAGAACATTTTTCAGCTGAGGGCATTCTAATCAGGGAAGGCTTCCTGAAGGAGGTACCTCTCCCTCCTCTCTTCAGGTAGAGAGCCAGCTCCTGAGCCCCATGTCTGGGACACACACACGGCCTGGAATAGGAGCCCCACCCTAAAGGAGATGCCTGCCACACCTTTAAATTCAAGACTTTTTCAAGCAGTCTGGTATCTTTGTTGTGCTCCATCCTGGGGACCAGCACTCACTGTGCAGGAACCTTTGAGCTCAACTGTTTCCATCTCCTGGTGCCAATAAATCCTCTGTCTCCAGGGCAATGACTTTTACTCTGCAAATGTTAAGCAGCAATAAACAGCAAGTAGCAGTTAGAATTTCAATAAGAATTTAGCAATATATTGATCCTCCCTCCCTCCCTCCCTTGACAGTTCATTTTATGGTGTTGTTTTCATGTCCTGGGCTCTGTACAACGAAATGGCAAATTCACCTAAGGTTGTTTGGGGAAAGAACTGGGCAACCCAACTGAGCCCTAAAGATAGAAGATCCCATTTCCACAAAACCGGGGACTGACTACAAGAGGATTCCTAAAACCACTCAGGAACACCCACTCACCTTAGACCTAAAACTGGATTGAATTTGAATCCTATTTCTGCACTTTTACTAATTGTGTGAACATGGGCAAGCCATGTTCCTCCTCTGGCCTCAGTTTCCCCAGATCAAAAGTAAGAGGGTTGTGCCAAAGGTACAACCTTCAAGATCTAAATCAATGAGCTCTAATGAAATATTTGTCAAAGCACTTAACAAAGTGTCTCACACATAGTAGGTGCTGTGTCAGGCAAAAGACAAAATTACTGAGGAAACAAAGTTTCACCTTTCCCAGCATATGGATTATTAAGCAATACATGCCAACTGCCCAACAAACCAGGACCAGTAACCTTTCTCAACTTTGGCACTAAACTCCAAAAATAGAGGGAGACATGGTTCTATACATTAAAAAACAATTAGTCAAATAAGACCACTTAACTAAAAGGAAACCATTAACCAGGATATAACATTAAGTAATTTAATTTCTAATTTGAGAAAAGATTAGGGACTTTCCAACTTGGGTGGGAGGGGAGTAAAAAGGTACAATTTCCTAAAATAAAAAAAAGTGTCCCACTCCCCATAAGTGTCTATATACAATCAAAGAAACATGGTACTGTTTCTACTGGGTAAATCTTAAATACTTATTTATAGAAACAGTAGATAAGCATTTATTAAGCACTTACTATGTCTTTTAAATTAAGCACCTACTATGTGCCCATGCGCTAGCTAATAATTGCTAATTAGGTAGTACTTTAAAATTGCAAAACCTTTCATCTATGTTATATAATTGATTGACTAGTACGGCAGCAGTTTTCAGATAAGATATATGGATTGCTTGAGATGCACAATTGTGAGAAAACTCCTTGCATCCATCTTTAGGGGTCAGCTGGTTAAGGGGTCTCTAAGCAGCAGGGAGAGGTGGTCCAGCTTCCCAGTCATGAAGGGCTAGGTTCGAACAACGTAATAAAGTCCTCTCCCAATTCCCACAATTGAATAAAGTTTTCTCACAAGACAGAAATTGGACTAGACCCATAATTGAATACAAAGGGAACAGAATTTGATCCAAAATTGAGTCACAAGATGGAGTCAGTGTGGTTCACCCAATTCCCATGACCACTTGCTATTCCAATCCCCTCAATTCTCTCAATGCTATATAAATGCTTATTCTCCGTTCCCTAAGCCTTAAGATCCTAAAGGTCGACAGCCATCTCCAGCAGCAACCCAAAAAAAGGAGAGCGTTTGAGTTAAAAGGTTTCCTAAGTTTCTGGCAGTAGCTAGAGGGTATAGTGGGTTGAGCACTAGCCCTGGGGTTAGGAGGACCTCGGTTCAAATCTTGTTCCAGATCCTATTAGCTATGTGACCTTTAGTGAATTATTTAACCTTTATCAGCCTCATTTTCTTTCATTATAAAATGTAAAATTGTTTGGTTTTTTTTTTTAATCCCTCACAGGGTAGTTGTAAGGATCCAATGAAATAACATAGATTAAAGGTTTTGCGATTTTAAAGTACTACCTAACTGCTGGCTATTATTAGCTAGCATCATGGCACATAGTAGGTGCTTAATGAAAAAGACATAGTACATGCTTAATAAATGTTTACCTACTGTTTCTATCAATAAGGCTTT